>ML663574.1:2529981-2714010 GCA_007570785.1 Antilocapra americana
AAAAAAAAAAAAAAAAAAAAAGCCCTTGGCAGAGGAGCCAGCCGAATCCCAGGACGCTGGTCTCAAGTTACCCAGACCTCAAGAGCGGAGAAGAATTCTTGTCTTGCCTATCAGCCTGTTCATGAAGTTAATTCCCAACCAGGGCGGTAGCTCTCTCTAGGGTGTTTTGGGGAATATATGGGGGTGTTTTGGGATTTCACTACAACTGTTTGTTGTTCAGTCTCTCAGTCGTGTCCGACTCTTTGAGACTCCAGGGACTGCAGGACTCTAGGCTTCCCTGTCCTTCACCATCTCCTGGAACTTGCTCAGACTCATGTCCATTGAATTGGTGATGCCATCCAACCACTATGGCTGGAGGGTAATTATAATACTTAATGCCAGGGACCCAAGGATTCCCCAGTCCTGAAGTGTGCCAGGGAGTCTGAAGATGAAAAATTATCCCATCCAGTGTGCAGTCTCATGCCTTAAAAATACTGCCATTCATGCATAATCATGGGCACATATATATGTCTATATAATAAATAAACTATACATGTGTGTGAAGAAAAACATGGATTCTATCTCAAAATGTTGATACTGACCAGGGTTCTTGGCCTACACCAACCAATAGAAATTGATCAGAGGCTGGACAATAAATCCAGGCAAAGCTTTATGGGGGCCCCTCTGCAGCAGGAGGGATTGAGAACAAGCAACAGGTTCCCCTGCTTGTTGCCCGAGCAGAGGGGGTGGTGAGCTTGTTCCTTAAACAGGGTGAGGGTAAGCCAGTGTCCAGCAGTCTGGCTGGGGGGACAGCTTAGGTGGTTTGCCCACCCCATTGGTGGTGTTTCATGCAGGGGGCATGCACAGTACCCTGCTTTTGTTCCCAGCTCTAGAGAAGTGGCAGTTGGTCTTTGGGGCCTTTTGGTATCTCATTATTCAGAATTTGGTAGTAGGAGAGGCAACCCGCTCAAGTATTCTTGCCTGGAAATTTCCATGGACAGAGGAGCCTGAAGGGCTCCAGTCCATGGGGTCGCAGAGTCAGACGCGACTGAGCACATTCAGCGTTTCCGCAACTGTAAGGGCACAGTTGTGTTTAGTTCCTTATAGTTTCTTCATATTTTGTTGCTCAGGATGCTTGTCCAGCTGAGAGTGTTACAGAAAAGGTGCTGGGCCTCAGCCAGTCTCAATGCTGACCTAAGTCAAGGCAGAGAATGTCTAACTGATGCACTTCTTAACAGCTGGGCTACTTAGAGGTTTGTTTCCTCCGCCTCTGAATGTTGGTCTCAAACCACTCTCCAAACCATAGGATCCAAGAAGCAGCTCTTGGGGATGGACCTGGGTGTCTCCGCCACACTCAGCTTCTGTTAAATATTTAGAATGGCAACAGATCTCTAAGAATCATAATTAGCTTTTTTTTTTTTTAAATTAAACTCCAGGTTTAAAGTTTCTCCCTTAAAGAAGCCCTTGAGAGAAAAAGTCAGTCTGGGTAGTGAGTAAATCTGTGTGTGCAAACCCACACAAGAGGCATCTTCTTCAGGAACGGATGCTTTTTCAAGAAAGATTTTTGTAGGTGGTTCTTTTTCATTCTGACGTTGTGCTTATATTGGGCTCCACCCCCACATTCTTTCTTGCAGTTGCATTTTCAGAAAGCCAACTCATAAAAAGATATGTATCTTTCTTTGCCCTATACTGGGGTGGAGACACTGCTTATTTATATACACCGTCAAAAACAGATGCTATAGAAACACACGCTCTTATTTTTGGGTGGCAACTTGCCCTTCCTAACTTCTTGCAGACCTGGAGGAAATTATATCTTAAGGGAATGGAAGATGGCAATAGACTGGTGAAAACTCCATTTGAAGAATATCTTTCTTGAGAGCTGTCCTCCACAGGTGGAGTTCTTTCAGGCTCCCTTTCCAATGGCTTAGCTGGGTCTCTGAGCAAGGAGGGTTTGTCTATTATGGGTGTATTCTCCCCAGCAGGGTGAGGAACATTTCCTGATTCTTCCCAGCCAAAAGTTACAACATCAAAGAAGAAAGCAGAGTTTTATGAGCAGTGTTTTTCTGGGAGCTTAAGTTATAAACTGAGAGGCGGAAGAGAAATTTTACTGTGATGCAAACTTTTGCTTGCTGTCAGAAAAGCTGTTGTAGCAACTGAAGAGCTTGTGTGTTGCCCAATTTGAGGGCAGGCTCCAAAAGTCAAAACCCTGTGCTCAGCGTGTGTCTGCTTCACCTAGTACACTTCTTCCTCGCATTATTTTATTTGTGAAAGATGAAAGTAAAAGGCTTGTATGTTTTTCTAGCTGTACCTACAGTATTATGGAGAAGGAAATGACAACCCCCTCCAATCCTTGTCTGGCAAATCCTATGGACAGAGGAGAATGGCAGGCTATGTATTGTCTATGGGGTTGCAAAGAGTTGGACATGACTGAAGCAACTGAACGCACACTACAGCGTTAAGTACTTTATTGCTTAAGAATTTTCTTTTTATCTTTCTTTCTACCTAGTATGAACATTTCATCATCCGCGTTAAAAGCATCGTGTTTTTTTTTTAACTTTATTTATTTATTTTTTTGCAGCAGTTTTAAGTTTACAGAAAAATTGAGAGGTGGGTTCCCAGGTAGCACAGTGATAAAGAATCTGTCTGCAGTGCAAGAGCTGCAGGTTCAATCCCTGGTTCAGGAAGATCCCCTGGAGAAAGACATGGCAACCCTCTCCAGTATTCTTGCCTGGGAAATCCCACTGACAGAAGCGACTGGTGGGTTACAGTTCATGGAGCTGCAAAGACTTGGACATGACTGAGCACACACAAGCTATAAGAACTAACTAGGAAGGTACTGAAATTTCCCATACATGCAAAGCCTCCCCCATTATTAACGTCTCCCATCAGGGTGGTACAATTGTTACAATCTGAAATAGGAAGGAAGCAGGCAGGACACAACCTTTGAAAAAATAACAGAGCCCAGGGACAAGACATAGACCGATTAGAATCAAATAGGTCCAAGATGGTGACGAATTCCACTAGACCTTGAGCTTCATAAACGCTCACTGTAGCACATCTGTTAAACGAGGCACCCAGAGGCGCCAGGACAGTTCTGAGGCCAATCACAGAAATCAGAGTGGACAGCGGTCCATCTCCTGGGGATCTCTACCCATTGCCCAAAAGAGCTGTAATACTCCTCTGGCCCACCAGCCCATGAAGTCACCCGGCCCTTGAAAGTGAGCCACACCACGTCTCGGGGCCTCTCCCCTCCTGGTGTGGTCCACATCTTGAGTGTGGGGTACATTTATTTCTAAATTAATCCACCTCTTACCAATCACTTTATCTCACTGAAGTCTTTCTGTGATGGGACACAAAGAACCTGAGACTTGGTGTTGGATATTCTGTGGGTATCATAGTATTTTAATACTTGCATTTTAAGACAGATATCGCATTCCAGTGTGTGCTCAGTTGTAACCAACTCTTTGAGACCCCATGAATTTTAACCCACCAGGCTCCTCTGTCCATTGGATTTTCAGGCAAAAATACTGGAATGGGGTGCCATTCCCTTTTCAAGGGGATCTTCCTGACCCAGGGATCAAACCTGTGTCTCCTGCATTACAGGGGCCACCAGGAAAGCCCTTGAGTTCCTGGGATCACATAAAACCAGCATTTTCTCAAGCATCTGCCCTCTTCCCTGGAAGGTGCTGTATCAGGGCTCAGAAGTTCTGTTTTGCTTGTCCCACTCGTTCTATTTCACCCTTGCTTTCATAGTCAATTCTACTTCCTGATTCTCTCTCAGACTGGAAATGTAGCATGGAAATCCAGCTCCCCGTTCCTAGAAACAAGAAGGTCTACGAAAACATAAAACTTGTGAAATTTCTAATCCAGTTGCACGAAAGCAGCAGTTTCTAACTCAGACTTTGTCAAAGCGTGCTCTCCTGTAGGGGAGAACCCTGTGCATGCTTTTGTTTACCTTAACAAAGAGATGCTAAGGAGGGTCAGAAGAGCTTGGAGTAACCACCAAAGGGTCAACAGAGGATCCCTTGGTGTTGCTGGGCCATCCTTTACCCGCGTCACATCTCCTGGGATGCTGGTACTGTTCTGGGCACCCACCGGGACTCCCATGACTTACTTCTGAGATGGTATGTAAGGATGAAAGTGGAAGTGTTAGTCACTCAGTTGTATCTGGCTCCTTGCGACCCCATGGATTGTAGCCCGTCAGGCTTCTCTGTCCATGGGATTCTCCAGGCAAGAATACTGGAGTGGGTAGCCATTTCCTTCTCCAGGGTATCTTCTCTACCTAGGGATTGAATCCAGGTCTCCTGCATTGCAAGCAGATTCTTTTCTGTCTGAGCCACCAGGGAAAGCCATGTTAGGATGCTATATTTCTGTAAACAAATAGACTTTGAAGTAGCAACTCTTTTCCTGAGCCATACGTACTCTATTATAAATACTCTATCTGATAACCTACAGATGTCATGATGATGAGAATGCTATCTAATTTGGTGGCAAACACACACTCCCCGAACTCTGAGTCTATTGACTGAAATAAAAAATTAACCTCTTAACATCTTATTTTGTCTGTAAAGATGCTGACATAAAAGAGAAAGAATATTTTCTAGGAGTCAAAGATTTTCTATCTAAAACAGAATCATCACATTTAACCTTCTTACTCAACCCAGTCCAGAGACAGAGCCTAAGAACTGACGTGACCAGTATGTCAGTGTTCTTCATTCTAGAAATCTGTTACTTTCTTTTTGACTTCCAAAAGATGTTGTCCTACTCAGGCAGGTGATGTTTGCTTTCTAACAAAAAAGCATTTTGTAGTATTTGTGGCTTGACTTTTATGTTTTATATCCTCCGGACATCTCAAATTCTAAGGACTAAAATCGTGACTGTGTTTTAAATTCTTCTATTATTAATAAAGTAAAACAGTGCATCTACACATTCAAAACTGGTTTGACTGATTTGAAAAGTGGCTCAATGGTGAAAGAACCTGCCTGCCGATGCAAGAGATACAGGTTTGATCCTTGGGTCAGGAAGATCCCCTGGAGAAGGAAATGGCAACCCAGTCCAGTATTGTTGCCTGGGAAATTTCATGGACAGAGCAGCCTGGCAGGCTACAACCCATGGGATTGCAAAACAGCCGTACAGGACTTGGTGACGAAACAACAGCCACAGCTGATCGAACACAGTATAAATGCTGTGTCTGGAGCAGCTAAGACAATAAACCAGGAATTGGTCACTTTGCAAATCATAGTTGTATCGATACAGCACTTTTATCTACTACCTCATCTTTCAAGCCATTGTTCTTGGTTAGACAGCATCAGTATCAGCAGTTTATCTAGTCCCTTGACCTCTGAGCCTTAAAAGCCACAAGGCCTGGCTTCCTAGAAGAGTTACCGGACAGAGCTACAGCTCAGTATCTCTTCCTGCCCTCTTTCTGTTGCAGTTCAGTCACAAAATGGTCTGACTCTTTGGGACCCTATGAACTGCAGCAAGCCAGGCTTCCCTGTCCTTCAGTATCTCTTGGAGTTTGCTCAAAGTCATGTCCGTTTGGTGGGTGATGCCGTTGAACCGTCTCATCCTTTGTCACCCTCTTCTCCGCCTGCCTTCAATCTTTCCCAGATTCAGGGCCTTTTCCAATGAGTCAGCATCTCACATCAGGTGACCAGATCCGGGCCACTAAACCAGTGGCTAGTGACAAGGGCCTTGGCCTTTTGGCTTTGCATGAAAGAATTCTCACAAGATAGTAGTGAAACAGGTAAAGCATTATTAAGAGGAGAAAAAAGTACAGCACGGGTGAATAGATACACAGGTGGACTCAGGGAGAGACAGTGACTGAGTTGAGTCCTCATGGTAGTTTGAATTACTTTTATAAGGCATTTCTTCCTGGTTTCCTTTGGCCAATCATCCTGATTTGACTGCTTCACAGTCCATATTTGGTGCATATCAGGGTCCTCCCATGTGCCACACTCATCTCTTAGCCAGGATGGATCCTACCGCAAAGGCATCTGGGTAGAGCGTCCCTTGACATTGCTCCCTTCTGGCCTGCAAAGAGCGTTTTCTGTGCTTGTGTGGTTGGGAAGGCTCCTGACTTTGGGAAAGACAGTTCTGTGGTCTGAGTAGGATCCAGCCTCCTCCCTTTATTGTCCTGCTATTCTTGTCTCGGAGTTTCAAGCAATAGGGAATGAATCTCCAATCGCTTTACCCTGGGGCAGGAGGATGGGGTGGGGATGCTGGGGGGCATCTGCTTCCTGCCTCAATCAGAATGCCAAATGATTTGTCAGAGGTGTAGACTGCTATTCAACCAACAGAAGGGTATGGTAACATAGGATTTGTAACGAGGAAGACAGACAAAGCACAGGGTAACAGGGCAATGCCAGGGAAAGTTATTAATGTAAACATGGGACAGATCTTGATCAGAGCTGCAGCCACTGAGCAAACTGTGTTTTTGTCTGGTGGCCTTAGTTAATCTACAATCCATTTTTATTTTTAATTTATGTTTTATCAAGATAACATTGGCTTCTAACATCATCTCAGATTCCTGTATACAACAGTAATATTTCTACTTCTAAATGCAGTGTGTGCACCACAAAAATTTTAGTTTCCATTCATCTGAAACAACGGTTTAGTAACAGTTTTTTTTTTAAAGCAGGGTACCTGAAAATATAAATATGATATTGAAGGCAAATTGCCATTATAATAGAAAATCTGAGAGTCTGTAGAATAGGATTGAGATGGTTTGTTGAGATGAATTTAGCCAACCTCTGCCAGTGTTAATTACATACTCAATTTCATTTACGGAGAGAGTGTTCTTCTGTTTTACCTCTGATCTTTAATGTTTGTTCTTTTGTCATCTTTGAATTCTTCTTCAAAACAAGTCTTCTTAGACTTTTTCCAAATGCTGGCATTGACAGGAGTAGCCTCTAATCTGTAGAGGGTTTGCAATGGTTCACATGCCAGAGTTCGTGAGTGGGAATTTTGTCATAACGTGTGTCCTGCGTCGTCTGTAATTTTGTTTTACCAGTTCTGTAATTCAGACTTTTGCTTATTCAACTTGAAAAAGCAAGTTGCTTATTCCTTTCTCTTGCTTACAAAGCATCTTTGTGAGATGGAAAAAGAACCCTGATTTTGAGGGGTAAGTAAGGGCATATCTGTTAGAAAGCTTCTCTTGACCGTCATCTGAGTGTAAAGTGTTTCCAGCTTGCAAAGACAATGGCTGTCTCTTCCTGAAGACCTGTGTGACAAAGCCTTCAGGCAGAAGCAGTGATCCCCTGCCACCACAGTGGGCAAGAGTCAGAACGCCAAGGTCCTCTCTGGGTATAGGTTTCCCTGCAGCTCCAAGCAAGGCTGCACCGTGTGGCTGTTAGTAACCAGAGACCCGGGACTCTAGTGCTGGGCTGTGTAATGAAGAAGGTGACTTTCACGGGCTTTCACTCAGAATTGACTCTGGGAGGGGTGGGATCACCTGCATACAACCTAGACGCGGTCCCTTATCATGACCCATCTGAGTTGGAATTTTCCCCTTCTTAGCATCAGATCTATTGTTGTGAATGAAAATATACACCCCTCCCTATTTCATACAACCCAGGAATTAATACTTTGGCCACCTGATGCACAGAGCCGACTCAGTAGAAAAGACCCTGATGCTGGGACAAATTGAGGGCAGGAGGAACAGGGGGAGACAGAGGGTGAGATGGTTGGATGGCATCACTGACTCAATGGGCATGAGTTCGAGCAAACTCTGGGAGATAATGAAAGACAGGGACCCTGGTGTGTTGCAGTCCATGGGGTCGCAAAGAGTCGGACACACCTGAGCCCCTGAGCAAAAACACCTGTGTTACTGGACATTCATTGCTTTCACTAGAATACCTCACCTTTTCTTTTCTGGACCAAACAGTCTTTTACTCATGCTGGGACCCCAATGCTATCTCTGCTGACATGGCTTTCCTTTTGTCCTCCAGCAGAACCAATTGTTCCCTTATTTGTACCCCTACAGAAATGTATCTGAACTTTGAAGCTAGCATTCTTTCAAAACAGAGGAATGAATCCAGTTCTAAGGGTCCGGAGAAATCACTGAAACAGTCATGATGGGTAATTTTCAATTTAACAAGCACTTTATCATTCTTATTATGGTCCAGGCTTATTGAGTTTACAAATACTAACTCATTGAATCCACCTAGCAACTGATGAGGTATACTGTTACTACTCCCACTCACCCGATGAGAAAGCACAGAGGCACAGGGCTTAAGATGCTCAAGGTCACACATGGACCAGGCTTTGAACCTCGGTGGTCCAATTCCTCAGCCCATGACCAGTGCTACATCATGTCCTTCTGATGAGGGCCAGTCTTCGGGCATGGAGGACAGCAGAATTTCAGGCGCATGGAATCGTTTCAAAGCCATTCGTAGGGGATCAGTCTCCTTGCTGTTCATGAACCCATGCAGCCATAGAATGCAGCCTCTAGTTTCCTTTGATCTGCAGCGCTTGCTCAGAGTCACACAGGACCTCTTTATTCAGGTAAAGCGACGGCCAGAACAGTGTGTTCTCAAGCGAGCCCTGTGTCTCTCCGAGTGGAGGAGTAGGCCAGCTCTCGTATGATTTATGAGCCACATGCTAAATGGAACTCCGGTTGCTCGGAGACTAGGGGTTTCCATACCTTACGGTTGCCCAGGACATTTCCTAGGGGTGGAGCTTGGTAGTTGAAAGTCCACGGCTGGGACTTTTCCTTCCTGGAAAAGTGGGCTTGGAGACTGTTCAACATGGTGAGAAAATGTAGACTGTGTGTAAACCTGCATCTTTGGGGTATGGTTTTTCCCTGATGGCACTCCTTCACGGTCAGTTACCTTTGGTGAGTATATGTTGACTAAAGATTAATAGGTTTGGACTGTAGCTAATAATCCATGTTAGTCTTTAGGCCACTATTCCTTTGATGAATGCTTTGCTAAATGAGATGAGGAATCATTGCTTTACAAATATAGACTAATCCTGCACTTTGCATTTTAGTTCTGTGCTTTCCTTCTGATTAGAAAGGTAATTATTTCCAAAGTGGTATACATTCACTATGAACTTAGTATTCAGACATTACAGAAAACAGAGCAGATTATAAATAGCTTCTCAAAGACAGCTGTAACAACAGTTTGATACACTCCCCTCATTTTAATGTATTTATACACGTATATTTATCATACTGCTTCCTGGGCAGGAAAGAATCCTCCTGCCAATGCAGGAGATGCCGATTGGATCCCTGGGTCAGGAAGGTCCCCTGGAGGAGGAAGTGGAAGCCCACTCCAGGATTCTTGCCTAGAGAATCCCATGGACGGAGGAGCCTGGTGGGCCACAGTCCATAGGGTCACAAAGAGTTGGACAGGACTGGGAAGCTGACCCTTTGCATATTTATCATATTATTACTGATAATGATTTTAAATGAGATTATATTGTATATACTGTTTCAAACTGTGCTTTTTAACTAAGCAATAATTATTGAGTGCAAAAACACTCAGTAAGTACTCCATCACATGATTTCTCTTGCATAAGGGAACCCGATAGTTAAAAATTGCCAATTTCATACCTCCAAAATGTTCTGTATTGTAATAAATAAAACAACATTTGACATGGAAGAAAACTGTCACCTTAAGGGAAGAAAAAGTTTCCTCTAAACTTCCTCCACTTTAATTTTGCGATGTTATTGATCACCAAATTGGACCAATAAATTACACCAGAACTTGCTATTCACCTTTAATTTAAAAGTGAAAGTGAAAGTGAAGGTCTTTCTCCGGCTCTTTGTAACTCTGTGGACTGCAGCCCACCAGGCTCCTCCTCCATGGGGTTTTCCAGGCAAGAGCACTGGAGGGGGGTTGCCGTTGCCTTCTCCATTTAATTTAAACCAAAAAAACATGACCTCCCTTCAACTCAAAAAACAGAAAAGAAAACCTTCCGCAGAAGTTCCTATTGAACTTTCAAGGCAAGTAAGTTTGATAATTCAAATGAAACACACACACACACACCAATAGAAAAAAAAAAAAAAAAAAACACTTCTAAGAATAGGATGACAATGACCAGGGTTTACAGTGAATTCCTCTTTTGTTAGATCTTTGCCATCTTCCCTAATTATTTTTTAAACACTTTAGAACATATGGAAATTTCCATACAGGATAACTTTCCTGTAAAGAGATGTCGAAAAAATGTAGTACCGTCAGGAGATAGTGATCAGCGTGGGGAAGAGATCACCCCAGTTAAAAAGTAGTTGAAGACTATGGGCTTATAGCCAGGGCAACAGAAAATAGACCCGGTCTGGGTCTCCCTCTCTTCTTTCTGCTCTCTCCCTCCATCTGTATGAATGTTTGGAGCTTGTTTAAAAAATAGCTTTCACTCTCTCTGTCCTCCTTCCTTCCTTTCTTTTTTTCTCTTTTTCTGTCTGTCTTGAGGGCTACATTAGAAGTAATGAGAAGACAACTCAAGGAACCAGATCACAATATAAGGAGAGTTACTTGTGGTCAGACATGAATAAAATTGGTCATTTGCTTCGAATGGTGGTAAGGATGATGCTGCTGGTATTATAAACAATACAAAAAATAATAATTAAGTTGTATTGATCATTATTAAGTACATTTCCTGCATTATCACAGTGAGTTTTTGCAATAGCCTCATGAACTATTTTTGTTATCCCCATTTTACAGATAGGAAAATCATGACATTAAACCTTTGTGGATGTGTCATGTGATCAGTCTGAATGCAGAGCTAAGCTACATCACAGAGGCATACCTCAGAGACTAAACTCGGAAGCACTTTGCTTTGTGAACAGTAGTGAATCATCTATTACTGAATTGGCCATTGAATCATCTGTAAAAATATTTAGCAATCTCTCCAGCAAATACTCAAAGCCATTGTGATAATAAGAATGCAGTGGGATTCAAACAGCTGATGACTCGTTGGATTAGATCTCATTGGTTTCATATTTTATGACCAATCAAACACAAAGGTCACGGTTTTTGAGTTGGCAACTTTAGAAACCTTCTTCAAACATTTTCGTAATTAGGATGGCTCCTCCCTACACACACACACACACACACACAGACATCGTTTCAGACTTACTTCCCACTCCTGGTGCATGGAGCACAGCTTAATAATAAATTTTTTTCATTTGCTTTAGAAATACAACATCTGTTTTGTTTATTAATTTATTTATTTTGGTCACACTGTGAGGCAAGCAGGCATCTTAGTTCCCTGACCAGGGATTGAACCAGTGCTCCCACCCTGCCCCCCCACGTTGCAAGCTCTAAGTTTTAGCTTCTGGACCCCCAGGGCGGTCCCGATAATCAGCAGACTTTGGAAGACGCCCTCCTCAAGGCAGATCTGATACAGGAAACCTCTGCCCGTCTTCAGGGCTGCCTTTTTAAAAGTCTTCCTCATCACAGGGACAACCAAGAGCAGCTGTGCCCCTTTGATTCTCCTCCATTCTGTTCACTTGAAAGAAGGACTTCTGAGGGTCAGAGCCGGGCAGCCACTGTGGGGACCAAGTCTCTGCTTCAGACATCCTGAGGACCCAGTGTGTATGGTTCTCAGAAAAGTGTGTTAGCAACGCGAGTCGTCCAGTGGTAGCATTTCATTACTGAAATAATGGACATAACATGCCACGTAACATCAGGTTTTCTAAGCACGTAGAAACTTCTCAGGGTATAATACACTTCCCTTTAAAAATTTATATTGGAATACTCTGCATTTTCTCTGTGTTCTAGAGTGTGTATGGATTTGACTCTGTGTATGTGTGTGTATGTGTTAAACCAGCCTACTGAATCTAATGCCTGATGACGTGAGGTGGAGCTGATGAAATAATAATAGAAGTAAAGTGCACAAAAAATGTAATGCACTTGAATCATCCCCAAACCATCCCTCTCATCCCTGCCCTGATCCATGAAAAAACTGTCTTCCACGAAACTGGTCCCTGATGCCAAAAATGTTGGGGGTTACTGTTACAGATGTATTTCCTGTATTTCCCTTTCTTAAACTGGAGCCTAAAATTTCTGAGTGAGACTCATCACTTAAATAAAACAAAGTTCTACCTGAATAGGCTTTCAAAACCTGCAGACATATGACAAGAATAATTAGAAATAATCATACAAAGGTTTTTTTAAGCATTTAAACTACTGAATCTCAGACAACTGCTAAATTAAAATTCTGAAAACCCCATCACTCTGCCAGAACTATTTTACATCAGCATCTCTTCTACAAAATAAACCTGTGTAGGTTCGGTTTATGTGGATCGCTTTTCAATCTCCTCTGCCTCTCCCAAGGAGCCGCCTGTTAAAAGAACCGCAACAAGAAACCGCTTCGGAAGGACGGTGCATTTGATTATTTTGACGGATGGCCCGTTTTTACTTCAGTAAGATGATTTGTTTCCCAGCGGAGTTCACTAGCATTAAAGTCAGCGCTGAGTCCTGGGTTTTCGATACGTTGACAGTGAGGTGGTTCTGACAGCATGTGATTACCCTGGCGCTTCCCTAGCAGCCCCTGGGGCCATTTTCCATGCCATTCAATTAAAGGAGTTTCCATCGTGACTAACATTCTGGGCTCTGAAGAGCTTTCATCCGCTGGTACAGTGAGGCATTATTTTAAAATAGAATGCCTGTAAGAAAGCTCTTTCGTTTCCTTCCATTGTGAGATGTTCCTTTTAAGTGTACATCATCCAGGTACCATCCACTTTCTTCCTTGACTCCTGACAGCGTCTCCATTTCTCCTGAGAGGTCAGCCTTTAACGTTCAGACGAGAAAAGCAACAGGACGCTTCGTGGATATCCAAGAGTCCAGTTAAGGGAAAAGTAAAGAGCTCTGGCCCGGCCACTGCATTCGCTCCCCATCTCTCTGCCCGCCTCACCTTCCAGGCTGACTCCGGCACCCTGTCACTCATCCTGTCTGGATCTCTGCGACCCCACTGGCTGTAGCCCGCCAGCGCCTCTGTCCTGGGGTCTTTCAGGCAAGGACCCTGGAGTGGGTTGCCATTTCCTCCTCCAGGGGCTCTTCACTACCCAGAAGGGAGCCTGCATTTCCTGTGTCTCCTGCACTGCAGGCAGATTCTTTACCCATTGGGCCATTGGGAGGCACTTCCAGGCTAAAGACACTTCAGATACAATGTTTCAGGAGCTGCGAAAGTGTGAACTGGCTTAGTCAGCTCCCCAGAATTTCCTGTTGACGTGACAAAACATAAATTAATTCACTAATTATGGTAAGTGACTAATGACATATCTGTAAATATTTACCTGTGTGATGTTCAGATTTGCTTTAGAGAATATATTAAAATCTCTATACAGATTCTAAATCTATAGATTTATAGATAGATTAAAATCTATATAGAGAGGCTACATTAAAATCTATAAATCAATGAAGAATAATAGGTGGGTTCCCAAAATAAATAAAGGGCTGATTTTCTTTTTTTTTTAATCTTGCTTAAACTGAGATCTGTTTCTCAGGTTGATGAAAAATGTTGAGGTTTGACATGATGAGTTAGATCAAAATATTCCTTTGGGTAAAGATGGCTCTCTCTCTTATTTTGGAAGATATTTACTTGGACGATATATACTTATAGGTATATAGCCTGAGAGACATAAGAAATAACCTGAAAAGAACATACATTGGGGTAAGTATCTTTGCTCTGAATTACAGAGACTTAAGTTTTGATCCAGAAGAGAAGACTGCGTAATTCACTCAGATTTATGATTTGCTTTGAAGTCAGTGCCGTTGCCAACTGGTCATCTCGCCGACATTTTTACTGCAAACCCCTTTTGAAATCGCACAACTTCTCCTTTTCTTAAGAATGCAGCATTGACCTCCAATCCTGTATATTGAGCTCCAATACTTTGGTCACCTGATGCAAACAGCGGACTCACTGGAGAAGACCCCGAAGCTGGGGAAGACTGAAGGCAAGAGGAGAAGCAGACGACAGAAGGAGGATGGTTGGAGGGCATCCTCGACTCAACGGAAATGAGTTTGAACAAACTCCGGAGATACTGAAGGCCAGGGGAGCCTGGCGTGCTGCAGTCCGTGGGGCCACAAAGAGTCCGCTACGACTTGGTGACTGAGCAACAGCAGCTACATCGTGACCTCCAGTTACTCTCAAACGAGGATTTCTTTAGCAAAGTGACTTTACCCATCGCTAAAGAAGCCCACCCAGCCGTAAATACCTGTGAAAGGTGATGGCGTTTCCCCTGGACGGTCTCCCTCTCAGGTTCAAAAAGGGGCGACACAAATCTCTGTAGGAAAAGCCCTTTGTGTTTCATCAGCAATAGAGGTAGCCTGGAATGACACACTGACTCACAGATCGCTTCGATCCAGGATCGTAAGCTGCTTCAAAGGACATTGTTCTGAACAAGCAGATGCGCCGCGGGGCATCTCTGAATCTGCTCTGCCTATTCTGTCAAGGGCACCTTTCGGCAGTTAGAGGTGTTCTTCTGATGTCCTAACCCTTGAAAGGCGTGTGCTCGCTTCCTTTTTTGAACAGCGTGTCCTTACTTCAGAACAGCACAGTATAGGGTTTTGTTTTGTTTTTAATAAAGTAGCTTCTTCACACCAGTGTCATTCCTTTGTTGTTCTGTGTAGTACTCCATCACCACGGATCACGAGATATTGGTTATATTCATATCATATGTGAAAGAACTGTTCCCCAGCCGTATCTGGAGGCAAATAATTGTAGTCTACCTCAGCACAGCACACCTCACTCACTTTTTTGTTTGTAATGTAAGTTTAAAAAAATGGTTTAGGTAAAAAGAGCTACTAATCTAACCCCCCTTTATCTCCCAAATTCACATGCCCTATAATCCTCTTTATCTCCCAAAACCCTACGCAGGCAAAAGAAATACATTTGTAAAAAGACAGATTTTGCGGACAGTTTTTTTATCTTCTTTGCTTCCCGTCTTTCTGATGAATAGTTGAGTAAAAGATTCTTTATATGGCAATACATAGCCAGACTGGAAATGTCACTTTGTCTTTTGTTTGTCTTTAACTTCTCCTTTGCATTATGTTACGAAGTCTTCCCTGGTGGCTCAGACGGTAAAGAATCTGCCTGTGGTGCAGGAGACCCGGATTCAATCCCTGGGTTGGGAAGATCCCCTGGAGAAGGGAATGGATACTCACTCCAGCATTCTTGCCTGGAGAAGCCCATGGACAGAGCAGCCTGGCGGGCGACAGTTCTTGCGACAGACAGACACAGTGATGCAATAACACAAGGCACCTTCTTCGCACCAAATTTTGGCCTTTGTTAGATGGAGCACCTTCAGAAAGGGACAGTACAAGAGTCCAACCCGCCACAGGTGTTCGCTGGGGCATCGCCCCTGCTGTCATGGCGTAGCGGTCACTAGTGAATTCACTCTGTTTGGCTTTAACACAAAGCCTGGAAAGTTCTTAGCACAGAATCCAGAACTGGGTAAATAGTCATTACAATGAACAATTTCTAGAAAAAAAGATTGTTGTTTTTGAGAGGGAGAGATAGATGTCCTTATGCACCATATATTTTAGAATACATGTTTTCCATTGGAAAACATGCTTACTTTCTTAAAGGAATTTTTCTTAAGTGGCCATTGTTGAATCTGTTACATATCTCAGAGTACTATTCTAAAAATCTTTTGATCGCATTTGTGAGAGTGAGGTTGTCAAGGACCCCAAAGTATTTATCCTAACAATTTTATGTATGTATAGATCAAGGGTTTGTAATCCACCGTCTTCCAGCCAAAAAGATTGTTTTTTGTAAATAACCTTTTTATGGAACACATAGCCATACTTATTTTTTTTTTTATATCATCTATGATTGCCTTTGAGCTACTATTACAGAGTTGAATTTCTGTGACAAAGACCCAGTGAGGCCCCGAAAGCCTGATACTGACTACCTGGCCCTTAAAGAAAAACACTTTCTGACATTTGGTATAGATGACTAGCCTCTACTGACTCAACTGAAAATGAAATGATATCTTCAAATATTAAAAAACAAAAAATTTCAGACACAGAAGAAAATCAAATACTTTCCTTCCAGAGCTGAAATTCAGTTTTGTTGAGACAGAAAGAAAGAATTGAATGCATTCATCTGCACTTCTTTTTTTAAACCCTGAAGTATTTCAATGATGCTCCTGAATAAGACTTCGAAGACTTTCCCAATTCATCTCTTGGATGAGACTGAATGTTGGCAGACCCTCTTTATCCAAACTCAGCTTCCTTTGGGAGTTGGGGGCAGGAAACAGAGGACTCAAGATAAGAACTTCTTTTCATTTTGGCAAAGGAGATCAGAGTTGTCCCACTTCCGACAAATCATCCCATTTTTGACACATCAACAGGCATGCAAGTTGCATTTCTTTTCACGAGCCAACAAATGAATCTGAGGTGTTTGAATTAATGCTATTATTTCAGCTGCTGGAGAGTCACTGGCATCACTCTGTCACTGAATTTCAGAACTAGATGAGGTGGGATATGTATGGCTTGTGATTTCATAAACAACCACATTTTCTGTCCCACCGAATGCAAGCAAAGCCTTGGGACTGTTTCCAGCGCTGGTATTGATTCTGTTCTTTTCTGCTGCAAAATGAACCCTCTCTCTTCTAAGGGGCTTCACGAAAGCAGGGCCCACAACATCAGTCCCAACAGTATGCACATTGACAATCTGACACCGAGCGAGGATGAGGGGCCTGTGGTTTGAAACTAGTAATAGATGTGCAGGCAGGTTTGCAGACTACTCCTTCCCCTTGCGAATTAAAATCTCTCTGGAGCTGGCCAATTAAATCATTCTCTGCCAGAACAAACATGAAGACAAGATGTAGTGTTCAGGGGAAAAACCATCAGTCAGTATTGTTGTAACACGTCTCTGGAATCCATCACTTCATATCAGAAGGTGACATCAAGAATAAATATTGGGGACTTCCCTGGCGATCACAGTTGAGTTCAGTTGCTCAGTTGTGTCCAACTCTTTGCGACCCCATGGACGGCAGCATGCCAGGCTTCCCTGTCCATCACTGACTCCCAGAGCTTACTCAAACTCGTGATCACCCTGGAGATCCAGTGCTTTCCAATTCAGGGGGTACAGGTTCGACCCCTGGGCTGGGAACTAAGACCCCACATGCCTCAAGGCAACTAAGCCCACGTGCCATTACTAAGACCCACTGCGTCAAACAGACAGAGAATAATATCACACCTGCAGACTTCAAGTCTCTTAGAGAAGAACTGTGGGATTCCCCCATGGCTCAGCAGTGAAGAATCCACCTACGAGGCAGGAGACACGGGCTCAATCCCTGGATCAGGAAGATCTCCTGGAGAAGAATATGGCAACTGGCTCCAGTATTCTTGCCTGGGAAATTCCATGGACAGAGGAGTCTGGCAGAGGAGTCTGTGGAGTCACAAAGAGTCGGACACGACCGAGTGACTAACCAACAACAAAGTAAGGTATGTTAAAGTCTAACCTCAAAGTTAAAGAGAACTTTGAAATGTTCATGAATACTGTTCAAAATCAGGGAAAACATCCCCCGAAGTATTTAAGACATTTTCAGCCCCTTGTGATCTGCACTAGCTCTTGTGAATTTTGGCACTAGATTAGAGAAGGCTGTACTAACACAAAATACTTCTCTGGTTTTCAGGGACGAAATGAAAAAAAAAAAATAGCATTGTAAATTAGATTGAATTCCTACCGTCAATAGTTCTTATCTATTGACACTTCCCTGGGGACACAGGGCTAGACAATACTGCTGCCTGTAACTGGAAGCATTCTCGAAGTCCAGACACTGAAGACTAGAACCCTGAGTTGTCATGAAATCTCTGCATTTAACTGGTCCCAGCCCCTCTAAGCCTTCAGATTGGCCTAGCATCCCTCCAATGCACCAAAAATTCTTCCTGGACAAAGACAAATACAGAGAAGCAGAAGGTGGTTTCCTAATGTTTGTGGAATCCAGGGTAAGAGTTAAAATCAGGAGCCGCATACCATATGTCCAACCATTTAAATCATAGCCATGCCAGGAACAATTCAAGAAAATGTTTTGTATTCTACTGTCTTAACAAATACAGCTGCTTTGTGACTTAAAGAGTTGACTTTGGATTTAGAATTTTCAGCCTTTGGAGTTTCTCAGCAGCACTTGGGAACATGCATCCACCTTGTATTTTTTGGTCGCTATGTGTGGGCTTTCTCTCCTCGCAGTGAGTGGGACTACTCTCTAGCCAGAGGTGCAGGCTTCTCAGCCCCGTGCCTTCTCTTCTTGCAGCTCCAGGGCTCTCGGTGAGTGGGCTTCATTTCCCCGGGGCATGCGGAATCTTCCCGGACCACAGCTGGAACCCATGTCCCCGGCCCTGGCACACAGTTCTTTACCCCTGGACCACCAGGGAAGACCCCTCAGTGGCATCCGAGGGTGAGAAGACCCCAGGCCCCACACCCAGTCCGAAGCCTGTACCCCTACCTCCGTTTGCTCCTGATTCCGACCTGAACCACGGAGGGACTTCCTGGCGGGTATGTGGGCCCCCTCCTGTGGGGTGTAAGCCTTCCACGATCCCCACAACTACTGCTTTGCCAAAGAGCTACCTTTGTCTACTCCTGGGCCCAAGGAGGACTGGCCTGGAAGGAGGCCTGGGCTGTTTGGGGCTGGAGATTCCATGGTCATGGGGCCTGGGGCCTAGGGACATGGTCGAGAAAGGAAGCACCGTCCCTGAGAGGCTAACCTCTTACTTAGTCCCTGCCCCATGGAGAGAGGGGCATCTAGACCAGGGACGGAACCTCGTCTTCTAGAGCAGGGCCCTTCAGTTAGGAATTGGGACTAACAGCTGCACCCTGCTGTGTATAAAACAGACCATAAAGAACGACTGTGTACCACAGGGAATACGCTCAACATCTCGGGAAAAGTGTGAAAGCGTTACCGCTCAGTCGTGTCCAACTCTTTGCATGGACTGTAGCCCACCAGGCTCCTCTGTCTATGGGATTCTCCAGGTAAGAATACTGGAGTGGGTTGCCATGCCCTCCTCCAGGGGAGCTTCCCGACTCAGGGATCAAAACTGTGTCTCCTGCTTTACCAAATGAGCCTAAAATAACCTATAATGGAAAAGAATCTGAAAAAGAACGAACATGTGGATGTGCTTAATATATATATATGTACACCCGAAGCATTGTAAATCAGTTATACTTCGATTTTCAAAAAGGTAAATAAATAAATAAAATTAACTAACAAAAGTTGGATAGTGACGTATGACCTTGGACGGGGCCTGGCTGGTCTCCCCACTCCCTTGTTTCTGTGACAGAAATGTCTCCCTTCACAATTTCCCATCATGGATTTTTCTCCTTGCCTTGAAAATATCATTTAGAACGTATTTCACTCTCAGCTAGTGTAGAAGGGCTGATGGTGGTCATATGTTATTGAACAGCATTTCGTAACAGCAGAGATCAAAGTTCCAAATTGATAAGAACAAATCAAATGGCCTGAGCCTTCTGTAATTATTTTGTGAAGGATTTATTGAATTTGGCACGGATTCCTGCATAGAGGCCACCACCAAACCAGCGAGGATCCAGCTTCACCCCAGATAAGAGAGCAATTCATGGTATCTGCAGGCTTTCATGTGCAGAGCATGTGCTGCATCTTCATGTGAACACGCTCAGGTTTAAACGCTTTATGAAAGTGGAACTGTTAGTCACTCAGCCATGTCTGACTCTTTGCCGCCCCGTGGACTGTAGCCACCAGGCCCCTCTGTCCATGGGATGCTCCAGGCAAGAATACTGGAGTGGGCTGCCATTTCCTACTTCAGGGGATCTTCCCAACCCAGGAATCGAACCCAGGTCTCCTGTACTGCAGGTAGATTCTTTACTGTCTGTGCCACCAAAGCTTCCCTAGTGACTCTAGAGGTAAAGAACCTGCCTGCCGATGATGGTGAGGTTATGAGATGCAAGTTCGATGCCTGGGTCGGGAAGATCCCCTGGAGGAGGGCATGACAACCCACCCCAGTGTTCTTGCCTGGAGAATCCATGGGAGAGGAGCCTGGCTCATTCCATGGGTTGCAAAGAGTCAGACATGACCGAAGTGACTTAGCACAGACTCCAGAGGTTCACAATGATGCTCTCTATGTCAGTCTATTTCAAGATGAACCTCTCCTATGGCCGTGCGTCTCTCTGATCCTCTTGACATTTTCTGAGAAAGTCATCTCCAGCTCTTCTTTACCCTAATAAAGTCATGTGGATGATACAGAAATGCTCTAGGCCTGAAAAAAATGTCAATTCACAAAGAATATTCAAGTTTCACAGAAAACTGCATATTGATCTCAACCTTTGTACTTCCCATAAAGACTTTTGCCTGAGGCAATTTTCTTTAGCACAGGCATCTCAAGAGTTGTGTGTAGAGACTTGGGTGGACCCAGAGCCTGCCGTACAGAGTGAAGTAAGTCAGAAGGAGAAGAATGTATATCACGTATTAATGCACATATGTGGCATCTGGAAAAGCGGTGGAGATGGAGCTATTTGCAGGGCAGGGATAGAGATGCAGACATTCAGAGCAGACATGTGGACCAGTGGGGAAGCGGAGGTTGAGACGACTTAAGAGATAAAGGTTGACACATATACACACACACCGGGCGTAAACAGAGAGCTAGCGGGAAGCTGCTATACATGGGGAGCTCAGCTCAGTGCTCCGTGATGCCCTAGGGGGTGGGAAGGGAGGGAGGGAGGCTCCAGAGGGAGGGGACACCTGTCTGCCTGTGGCTGATTCAGTGTTACACAGCGGAACCCAGCACAACATCGTAAAGCTATGATACTCCAATTTAAGAAAAAAAAAGAAGCCGTGGTCCTGTGTACAAGGAACACGTCATTTGATCTTGCTGTGAGTCAGGGATGAGAAAGCCCATGAGGGGAGAAGTAACTCAGCAGTGCCCTTCCACAGCGGAGTGGAAAGCTCCACTTGTGATGCAAACAGGGGCCTGGAGGTGGCTCAGGGCCTCCTTCTGAAATCAGATGGCCACTTCGGCACTCACTTTGCAATTACTTCCAAGAATATACCAATTCCCACAAACTCATAGGCTTTTGCTAGTCGCGTTCACTCTCATTTTCAAGCAAGCAGAGTCAAAAAGTAAATAACTAAAGGATGAATGACGCCAAAGAAACTCAAGCTAAGTCAGTCAGAGCTCCTCTGGGTTCCCCGGTAACTGACCCGGTGATTACTGAGAACGCATTGTATGCATGATGTTAAACGTGGCAGCGGGAATGCCCACTCAGTAACACTTTTCTTTGGGGTGGCATGCTTATTTTTACAGTTGGTGTTTAAACGGTAAAGTAGACTGTTACATAGATCCGCTTACTCAGACTTATTTTAAATAAAGACTTGCTCGCTACCCAGAGGGACAAAGTTGTTTTTTTTTTTTTTTCCCTTTTGCATCAGCTTATCCTGATGGCCATTTGTTGGCTTAGGAGGACAGACATAGTTCTCATTGCTAACATACAGATAAGTTGTAAATGGCTCCCTGGTGGTCAGTGAGTCATAAGCAACTAAAATTTCATTTTTTTTTTTTCCATTCCCCAGGACTAGACCTTTCCTCTCACTTCTTTTTTTTTTTTTAATAAAAAAAAACAAACCACATTCCATCCCAAGAATCTTGGGAGCAAGAACCATAAGAACTGCACATTATTGAGTGCAGAGTGCTCAAGGCTTTACTTAATATCTCACTCAATCCGTGGTAAGGCCTGTTTCTTGAACTGAAGTGTGGTTGATTTACAACGCCGAGTTAGTCCCAGTCTCTCAAAATGGTTGCTGTGTACGATCTATGTGTGTGTGTGAGTGTGTGTGCTCTTTTTCAGACTCTCCTCCACTTACAGACTGCTGTAAGGTTTGGCCACCCTCCCCTGCGCTATGCAGTAGGCGCTCGTTGCTTGGCTGTGGCATGCCCGGTCGTGCGCATCTGTTGCATCCAGGCTCCGGTTTCCCCTTCGGCAGCCACCGGTTCGCCTTCTAAGCCTGTGAGTGCTCTTGTGTCCCAGTGACTCTCCAAGCCGGTCGCTGTACCTACCTTCAGTTCACACATAGAGAAAAGGAAGATCAGAGACTTTTGGCGACTCGGCTGAAACCACTCTACTTCACATTCATGGAGATGTTCCAGCCTGAATCTGGACAGCTCTAGAAGTCATGCCTCAGCTACTCCATGGGTCCGTTCCTGAGGACTTGGAGTGTAGGCCGTGGGCCTTCCTTCCCTAGTGCCCGGTGGGGCACCGTGGAGCAGTCGCCTGCAGATCCTTGGCTGCCAATCGTAGTTGTTCAAGAAGACCCCAGACGGGAGGACACCTTCTCTGACGTGTCTAGACTCCTTGGCTGCGGTCACTGTGGTTCACATCGCCCAGTGTTACCATGGGTTCTCTCCCGTGGTTCACCGAAGGGGGAACACATTCATGGACGCTGCTCTGAACCAGCACTGGTTGCTCCACGCCCTCTGTGCCTTCTCAGTGTGCGGGACTGCTACCCGTCCCTTTCTTCCTCTCTCTGTCTCTTTGTCTGACTCTCTCTTCTGGAAATTTCCAAACTCATTGCACCTGAACAATGCAATGATGACTCAAGTATTCGATACAACCTACAGAGCAAGTCAAGGTCTGTGGGTAAACATGACACCCAGCAGCGCTCGCGAATCGGGTCTCATTTAATCAACCGAAGGAAAGTTTCATGGAAGTAAATCAGTGGTTTCTGAGCTTCTGTTCGCATTGCCTCTGATGACAATCTTATATAATTTAACCTCAGCCTTGGTAAAACTGTTAGACTCCTACATTTCTAAAACCCACTGGTTTCCTGCTTTTCCCTAAATCTAAATTAGATTACATGAGATGCTCCCTCGCTAGCGGTTTTGAGGGTTGGCCTTTTTCAACAAGTAGCAGCCAATGATAACTAATCCACAGATGATTGTTCTGGATGACTGCTTCTACCTGTCTCACGCTGAACTTGACATTCTTTCTCCGATTTCTTAAAATCACTAAGGATAAAGGCACATAACTTTCCGGAAAGAAAAGGAAACAGTCTGTTCTTTTGACTTTCTGATCACAGAACTATATTTATTTAATATGCTTATTATAATGAATGATTTTTATGCATACATGTCTCAGCTGAGGAATAAATCCGTAAGGTCTGAAATAATATCATTATATTATTCACTCCTCATATAAAACCCTGCCACTTAAGATAGGTTTATAGATAGTGCTATTTTTTTTTAATGTGAAGAAAATTTACTTTAAGCCATTAATATGCTGTCACTTGGTCCCTGTTTGCCTGTGTGTGCTCAGTCGCTTCAGTCATGTCCAACTCTTTGCCACTCCAGGGACCAGAGCCTGTCAGGCTTCTTTGTCCGTGGGCTTTCTGTGATGAGAATATCGGAGTGGGTTGCTGTGCCCTCCTCTAGTGGATCTTCCCGACCCAAGGATCAAACATGTGTCTCCTGCGTCTCCTGCAATGCAGGTGGATTCTTTACTTCTGAGGCACTGGGGAAGCCCACTTGGTCCCTGTTTATTTTCTTATAAAATTCCAAACTGCTTAAACGTTTAATCACTCATGATATATTCCTCCAAAATAGTCCCAGTGGGTAGAGACCAGGCTCTACGGTAAGCATTTTGTTGCCTAAAGTTAATCTTTAATCAGAAATTAGATCGTTTCTTGCGAACCATTCTCCATGAAATTGGTGGCACCATGTTTATTTACAAAATTAGCATTTGACCATGGACTATGTAGGGCTTCCCAGGTGGCACTTCTCGTAAAGCATCTGCCTGCCAAAGCAGGAGACATGGGTTTGACCTCTGGGTTGGGAAAATCCCCTAAAGGAGGAAAAGGCAACTGGCTCCAGTATTCTTCACTCAACGTTCCATGGTTAGAGGAGCCTTGCTGGCATGGGGCTGCAAAGAGTCAAACACGATTGAGCATCTGAGCACACACACAAGGCAGTACTTGAGGAGGTCTGCTGCGTAATTACCAGAACATGCATCATTGTGGAAAACTAGAGTCATTTCCTGTGGATGATTTTTGAAGTTCATCTTCCATACTACCATATACCTTGCATACACCGTGCATCGATGTGCCATTCTTTATCTTGCTGAAGTTGAAGAGTCTGAGCATCAAAAGTGAAATAAACAGCTCTCCTTCCCCCGATCCAAAAGGAGCTTCCAAAACACCCTCTATATATTAGGAATATTAAGTATGCAACACGAATAATAATAGAAATCATCTATTACTCCGTTATCCAAACAGGGCTGCAGGCAATTCAATTTGGTTCGATTCTGGAGAAGCCTTGATCTCATTTTCATACAAATGTACAAGCTAGACCCAGCTTCTCCTTTTATAAGACATCAGCACAGGCAAACCTCAAACACCCTCCCAGATTTTTAATCATTTATTTTAAGCACTTGAGGAGTGATGACATGACATCGGTCTCCTTCAATCAGTAATTCTTTTTTTTTTTTTTTAAAGAACTAAGAAGGCAATTTATTCTCTGACAAAAAATGATCCAACCCACTTGAAAGCTGGGATTCTACTCAACCAGTTCTGGGCTTATATGGAACTGATTCAGAGAGAGTCGTCCGTCAAACGCCGACCTCAGCAACAAGTTGTTTATCAGAAACCACTGGCATGAAAACATCTTGACAGTTAATTTTTGACAACAATTGCTTATTTCCTTAACAGAATTGGAAAGAAAGAAAATGAGAGAAACAGAATTGAAGTAAAACCAGCATGCTCACCTCCCCCGCACTGAGCCTCTACTGAAAGCAGTCTTCTCTTTTTTTTTTTTTCAATGTGATTGTGCCTACCCTTTGTATTTCTTTTAAACTGGAGCATAGTTGACTTAAACTGCCGTGTCAGTTTCCGGCAGACGGTGGAGCGAATCGGTCATACATAGACTCACTCTTTCTTAGATCCTTTGGCCGTGCGGGTCACTGCAGAGCACTGAGCAGAGTCCCCTGTGCTGTAGTGCAGGACATCATGGACTATCTACTTTACATAGGATAGGGTGTATAAGGGAGGGGTGACCTGAGAGCTCGGAGTACATAGATATTCTTCCTCCTGCTCCTTTCCATTATGGTTTAGCACAGGAGATTGAATGTGGTTCCCCGTGCTATACAGTAGGACTTCGTTTATCCATCATTCTAAGCGTAAAAGGCGATTCAATTCTCTCTCTCCATAAAACCGTATATATATAACAATATACTATTTTCTTTTTCAAACTCTTTTCCATTATAGTATTACACAATACTGAGTCTGGTTTCTGTGCTTTGCAGTAGGCCCTTGATGGTTATCTATTTTACATATGGCAGTGTTTATCTATTAATCCCAAACTCCTAATTTATCCCTCCCTCCTCCCCTTTTGGTAACCATAAGTTTGTTTACTGTATCTGTGATTCTGTTTCTTTTATATAGAAGTTCATTGGTATCATTATAGTTTTTACATGGAAATGATATCATATGATGATATTATATCATATCATATTATGATAAATGATATCATATTTGTCTTTGTCTGACTTACTTCACTTATTATGATTATCTCTAGGTCCATCCGTGTTGCTGCAAATGGCATTATTTCATTCTTTTTTTATGGTCGAGTAATGTGGATTGAGTGTATATATTCACAGGGCTTCCCCAGTGGCTCAGCAGTAAACAATCCACCTGCAATGCAGGAGACACAGGAGGTGCAGGCTCAGTCCCCGGGTTGGGAAGATCCCCTGGAGTAGGAAGTGGCCACGCACTCCAGTACCCTTGCCTGCAGAATTCCATGGGCAGAGGAGCCTGGCGGGTTGCAGTCCACGAGGTTGCAAAGAGCTGGACTCAACTGAAGCAACTGAAAACAAATGCATACATATATATACTGCATCTTGAAAGCGGTTTTCTTTTCTGCAAAGCCACCCCCCCTCCTTACCAAAGAACATCCAAAGACCAACTTCTGAAGTGAAGAAAACACAGTTCCCCTCATTACACACTTCTGTTTCAACAATGATTGTGACATGGAACACATTTTGCATAGTAAAATGACCATCTTAATCTTCTGCAAAGAGTGTGGTCATTTCCTTCCTGGGAGTGGAAGTACTGAAGGAATCCAAGTGGGCAAGGGAGGCTGGTAATTCTGTAAGCCGGCCAGGAGAAAGCCTGCCCAGCCAGCTTAGAGGAGCTGGTCCTGAATGGGGCATTCTTTGACAAATGGGAAGACCAGCTTCTTCCCTGATAACTTCCCATCTGGCAAGTACGACATGTATTGATTCATATAGCTGATATGCAGAGGAGTAGGCAGAAAAAAACAAACAAACACAGAACCACAGGCTGCTGAGCTCAAAATAATGTCCCGAAATCATAGTGCCAATTTTCCAAGAATTTCACTATCTGTGTTCTAGAATTTTGAGATCCAATCCTGCAGGCTCTTGTGTGGCTTTAGTTGCTCAACTCGGGGGTGAGTGATTTCTTGACAGTGATATCGAAGAATCAGAAGAAACACGAGCTCAAGGTTAAGTCTGGTCTGCATGCATACCTTTGTTTCCTAACCTAAGGCTCAGCTTGCTGGTGGTTTGAATAATTGGAGTTGCGGTGAGACTTAGCTCTATCGAAATAAGTATGTTGTCTGTAGCATATGTCTGTGTGCTTCAGCTTCCCACTTCAGTCAGATTTCTGCATGTGTTCAAAGAAAGCTTCCCAATTCATCAACTTCTTCCCTTGAGTTAACAAAAGGAAACCTAACAGGCTGGTTTCCTTGGCTTAGTTTCCACATCCCAAACGGCAAGAACAAAATCAACTTGCCTACAAGTTCTGACTCATGAATCTTTTTCTTCTGGATACTACTTTCTGCAGCAAAAGTCTCACAGGGTGGGCAGACTTTGGATGGTGACACCCACACGATCAGCCATCAGCTGCTCCAGAACTCATTCAGTCATTCATTCAACGGTATCTCTGGGGCTCCTTTTATGTGGAACAGTTGGGAAGAGAGGAAAAAGCCCTTTGAAGGATTGAATTCCCTTGTCCTTTCTTAGCATAGACTTTTAAATATTTAGTCTTCAGTGTGGGCTTTTCCAGTCTGGACTCTTTATGTATTAACTTTTGGCTGTGCTGGGTCTTCTTCGCTGAGCGGACATTCTCCAGTCCCGGAGAGCGGGAGCTACTTCCTGGTGGTGGAGTTGTTGTGGTGGTGGCTTCCCTTGTTGCAGGGCACAGTCTGGGGTGCACAGCCTCAGTGGTTGCAGCTCCCGGTTTCTAGGGCACAGGCTCAGTAGCTGTGGCTCATGGGCTTGGATGCTCCGTGGAGTGTGGCCTCGTCCTAGACCAGGGGAATAGACAGAGCCCGTGACTCCCGCATTGGCAGGCGGCCTTTACCGCTGAGCCACCAGGGAAGGCCCCAGTATCGAACTGTGGAACAGCGCATTCCATCTCAACGAGCGCATTGAGGCAGACACACACTTATCGACACGCATTTTTATTTACCTACATAAAAGGAGAGGAACGTTGATGGAGAAAATGACAAACAGAAGACAATTCAAAAGTTGTTTATGCCTGCAGAGCACATATTTTTGGATACTCCTTCTACCTTCCAAGGCTTCCCTGGTGGCTCAGACGGTAAAGCATCTGCCTACAATGAGGGAGACTTGGGTTCGATCCCTGGGTCAGGAAGATCCTCTGGAGAAGGAAACAGCAACCCATTCCAGTATTCTTGCCTGGAAAATCCCATGGACAGAGGAGCCTGGTGGGCTACATACAGTCCATGGGGTTGCAAAGAGTTGGATACGACTGAGTGACTTCACTTTCTTTACCTTCCAGTTTATATTCATGCTACCATGAATTTGCATCCACTAAGCATACACCAGCTATATATTAAAATAGGAGCAGCTGGGTGGGGAAGGCAGGGGAAGAGGAAGAGGCCTCCCAGGATCAGGCAAACAGAAGAAACGAAAGCAGCATTTATCATGGAATAAATAAGGTGCAATGGGGCTGAGGGTTCACTGTGGACCTTCTTTAATAATCATGTCTTTATCTTACACTTCCTTTCAAGGGAATCTCCCCCTTTAAAAAAAAAAAAAAGAAAGAAAACTTTTTACTTTGTCCTGGGGTATAGCCAGTGAATAACGCTGTGATATCCGGTGAACTTCGGCCATGCAGACACGTGTCCATCCTCCCCCAAACGCCCCTCCCATCCAGGCTGCCACACAACATCAGGCAGAGTCCCCTGTGCTGTCCAGGAAGTCCTCGTTGGCTATCCGTTTTAAATATGGCTGTGTGTACACGTCCATCTCAAAGGTGTATTCTTACACAATAATTTTCCAAATAAATCCCCTAAAAAATCTGTTCTGCAAACTTCTAGGAGGCAGTTACACGCTCCATGCCACACGAGCACGTGGCAAATGACCTTCTGGCCGCGGCGTGTCCGCATCGTGAATGATGTCCTCATGCATACCCACTCGGCTCTTCAGGCCCCACACCACTTCTAGCCATTTTACCAGCTTGACTCAGGAGTGAACTGGAGGATAAAGTAAATCATGTGGATATTCTCTTCCAACCAGGCACTTGACCCTTGGGAGGAGAGGTGTGCTTGTTGAAACAAGACTGTAAATCAGCCCTGTGGATGAGGTGATATCACTTAAGGGGCTGAAGGGGAAAATAATGGGAAGCTCAGAGTGGGGGCCTTGTGTGAGCCCCCACCTCCCCAAGGAGACCCCCTCCTTGCCGCTCGGCCTCCCCCTCCCTGCCCCTCACTTCTGGATTCTCCTTTTAGCAAAGAGGTTCCATTAGATGGTCAAAAGGCCAGGCCAGAACAAACCTGCTGTGACTGGCTTTGGATAGCTCAGACAATTTCCTGGGGAAAACACCATATTCTTTCTGCTTTCCCCGCATCTGTGAAAAGCGTGTTTGTTTTGGCATTTTTCAGGCTTTGTGTGATTTTTGGTATTCCACAGTTTGAGAGGATTACATTACACCTTGTGATCAGAATGAGGGCTGGGGGTAAGTTGATTCCACAGCGTTAGAATCCTGTAATTATGGGTTCAAATAGGAGGAAGGTGAATTTAGATAAACTTGGCTTTAAGGATTTAATACAACATGCTGAGTATGATGGAAGACACATTCCATGTTTGTATTACACGATACAGGCCTTGTTATTGTTCAGTTGCTAAGTTGCGTCCAACTCTATGTGACCCCATGGACTTCAGCATCACTACCGCTCTGAGCTTGCTCAGATTCATGTCCATTGAGTTGGTGATGCCATCCGACCATCATCCTCTGCCATGCCCTTCTCCTTTTGTCTCCAGTCTTTGCCAGCATCAGGGTCTTTTCTAATGAGTTGGCTCTTCCAATCAGGTGGGTGAAGTATTAGAGCTTCAGCATCAGTCCTTCCAGTGGGTATTCAGGATTGATTTCCCTTAGGATGAACTGGTTTGATATGGGTCTTTCCTGGACCATAAACATATCACATGCAGACATTTGACAAATCATGAAGGGCTGTGTAAAACCAACTTGGGAACTGAAAGGGAAGTGGGAGTCCAACCCCTTCACTTTACAGAAAAGATATTACATTAAATGGAATTCAAGGAATTTTCTCAGTCCCACAAAAAAAATAACTGTGCTCCCACCAGAACTCAGGTCTGAATTTCAACCCCATGCATGTATGTTCATGGGGTATATCTGATCCTGAGCAAAAACTCCTGCATTTGATAAATCCACCACACACACACACACACACACACACACACACACACACACACACTGCTGCTTATCATATTGTACATAAGGATTACAGAATTTGCATTTGTTTGGTTTGAGCGTTCCTGACCAAAAGTAGCTCTGAATGCTCACAGTAGCTCTGGAAATAAAATGTGAATACACTTAAAAAATAAAAAAGCAGTAGATAAGAGTCAATCCTTTCTCTTTGGAAAAGGAGAGTGCGTTCTGAGCAATTTTCTAAATGGGACCCCAGCTCCCACAGCTGCCAGGAGGGTCCCGTTGGTAGGGCAATGGAGGGTGGGGTTCCTTTGATGCGGCCACCGCCCTTTTATCAAAGCTAGCAGGTGTATGCTCCCAGATAACCACCATCCTCAAGTGATCACAGGAGACGAGCCTGCTGTCTTGGGGAATAGCTACCTGTCCACGTCCAAAAGAAGGGCATGATTTTACACACTTGTATTCATTCCTATGTTCTCTATCAGCCCAAAAGGCCATGATATATTTTCACTCCAAAGGCAGTGATAATGTCTTTAAAAAGAATAAAAGTTGTGTTTATGAATCCAGGGGCTTCCCTGATAGCTCAGTTGGTAAAGAATCTGCCTGCAATGCGGGAGATCCCAGTTCAATTCCTGGGTCGGGAAGATCCCTTGGAGAAGGGAACGTCTACTACCCACTCCAATATTCTGGCCTGGAGACTCCCATGGAGTATATAGTCCATGGGGCTGTAAAGAGTCAGACATGACTGAGCGACTTTCACTTATGGAACGATGAAACAGAGGGATAGTAAAGTGTCAGTCTTTTTAAAAGAATAAACAACAACACAGTTTCCCACTTTATTATTTATTTTGGCCCTGCCAGACAGCATGCAGGATCTTAGTCCCTGGGAATTGGACCCACGCTCCCTGCATTGGAAGCACTGAGTCTTAACCACTGAGCCGCCAAGGAAGTCCCTAAAGTGCTGATCTTGGTTCAGCTTTTCGGGATAAGGTCTGTGATGATTCCTAAAGTTGCACCTCTCTTACCATCTTATTATCACACACATGCTAGGATGAGGAGACGTCAACAAAACACTAGCACACTGGCAAAGAGTGACATTCTTGGCATCATGGGGGGGAGAGGAGACAATGCTGTGTGTGTGTGTGTGTGTCTGTGTCTGTGTCTGTGTGTGTGTGTGTGTGTGTGTGTGTCTGTGTGTGTGTCTGTCTGTGTCTGCGTGTGTGTGTGTGTGTGTGTCTGTGTCTACGTGTGTGTGTGTGTCTCTGTGTATGTGTGTGTTTGTGTGTGTGTGTGTGTGTCTGTGTCTGTGTGTCTCTGTGTGTGTGTCTGTGTCTGCGTGTGTGTGTCTGTGTCTGCGTGTGTGTGCGTGTGTGTGTGTGTCTGTGTGTGTGTGTCTGTGTCTGCGTGTGTGTGTGTCTGTGTGTGTGTGTGTCTGTGTGTGTCTGTGTGTGTGTGTCTGTGTGTGTCTCTGTGTGTGTGTGTGTGTGTGTGTGTGCGTGTGTGTGTGTGTGTGGGAAGGAGGGAGCCCCAGAGACAGCGAGGAGCTACGAAGATGTCAGGAAGGTTGGATTCAGTCGGGCTTATAGACGGTACCGTGGTGACATGACTTTGGGTCTCCTACTTGACTTTCACTAGGAAGGATGAGAAGATGCTGATGCTGTATTGGATCTGCTTGAACTGAGGGCCATTTGCCTTCACTCTCTACCTGCCCAACCTTTTGTTTGTTTTTTTAACAAAAGTAATTGTTTGGAGCCTCTCAGGAGTGTTGCCCTTTGTTTTCTCTGATTTTATATTTCACCACACCCACAAACCTTGGGCAAAAATGGGCAAAAGCCAATGCATAGAACACAAGAGACAAGATGTTAGCAAAGACTCTTTACATCTAGTAAGTGGACACAGCAGAAAGCACCATGATTTTCAGAAGAAACCAGCTTTGTCAATTAATCACACTGAACTACAGGGTTTCAGAAACCAAATCCGTGTACCTTCCCTAGACAGATGATTCCACAGAGATCCCAGAAATCCCCAAATGTGTATTAACCAGCTGCTATAAATGGTAGGAAATTGTTGGGAATGGATATCACTGTGAAAAAGAAAAGACTTCATCAAGGCAATTTCCTAACAGATATATTTATTCTCTTGTGTCCCTTAACAACAACAACAAAAAAAGCAATGTGGATAGGCAGAAGAGGTAAGCAGAGGAAAATTTATGCTTTTGTTACTCACTGGCTGAATTTCCCCTGCAGGAACATTATGTCTAATTAGAATGTACAGACTTGAATCCTATTTCATCTCCTCAGGAAACATCTCTTTTTAATTAAAAACTTTAAATGTACAAATTCTATCGCCAGATGAATTCCTGAGCTTTTCAAGATACCTAGATACGTACAGACAGAGAAGGTGATGGCACCCGCTGGAAAATCCTTTGGACGGAGGAGCCTGGTGGGCTGCAGTCCATGGGGTCACTAGGAGTCGGACACGACTGAGCGACTTCACTCTCACTTTTCACTTTCATGCACTGGAGAAGGAAATGGCACCCCACTCCAGCGTTCTTGCCTGGAGAGTCCCAGGGACGGAGGAGCCTGGTGGGCTGCCGTCTGTGGGGTCGCACAGAGTCGGACACGCCTGAGCGACTGAGCAGCAGCAGCAGCAGATACGTACAGAGAATGGAGATGCTATGCTTCCAGGGTGGAAGCGGCAGGAGAAAACTGCGGGTGGGGTGTCACGTGGAACGGGGAAGTTACATAGCTAAACCCGACTGATTTATTCTAAGGCTGGGTTTCAGACAGTGACTTATTATTGAACCCCAGGGTTTTCACATATTCTAGACAGATGCAGAAGGATAATGTACGTGTTACTAGAAAGACTGCAGTGGTTGCTCCCAAATCTTTCTGCCAGTGAGAAGACATCACCGGGATCACCTGTCCGCTCTTCTTCCCCCATTTTTAAGGATGATTTGCTGCTAGAAAACCTAGTGGTTTGCTCTGACACATTCTGTCTGTATGAATCTTCTTCTGTGAAGAATTAATGTCATAACACCATTCAAGAACCCAGAAGGCCAAGAGGCTGGCATTTTGAAGTCTGGAAGCAAGTCAAAAGAGGATGATTCATCTTTTTAAAAAAGAATAACTGTATGTATTTGTTTCGGCCGTGCTGGCTTTTCTCTATCGCGGTGAGCAGGGGCTCCTCTCCGGCTGTGACGCGCGCAGGCGTCTCGCTGCGGCGGCTTCTCTCGTCGGGGGGACGCGGGATCCGTAGGCTGGTTCCCGGCTCCGGAGCACAGGCTCAGGGGCTGCAGCATGTGGGTTTATCTGCTCTGAGGCTGTGCGATCTTCCCCGACCTGGGATCGAACCTGTCTCTCCTGAACGGGCAGGTGGTTTCTTTACCACTGAGCCGCAAGGGAGGCCCACATCATCGTTTTCATGGGAAGGATACTCTGTTGACTGTCTCCAGCACTTCAATCCGTGGTAATATCAGGTCCTCATAGAAGTCTGAGTTAGGATGAATGAAGCTGGGGTTATGCATTTTTCTATTCATTCAATCTTTCATTCAAGAGTTTAACGGACACTTAGAATGTTTCAGCTTCCCTGAAGGATCAGATGGTCAAGAATCCCCCTGCAATGCAGGAGAAGCAGGTTCAACCCCTGGGTCAGGAAGATCCCCCCGGAGAAGGGCATGTCAACCCCCTCCAGTATTCTTGCCTGGAGAATCCCAGGGACAGAGGAGCCTGGCGGGCTACAGTCCATGGGGTTGCAAAAGAGTTGGGAATGACTGAGGGGCTGAGAACTCCGGCATACCATTGCTACAAGGATGCAAAGAGTTAATGTAGACAAAAATGTTTAGGGCAGTGCCTGGCACACAGTGTGGGCTTTCTGAGAAGAGTCTTGGGAGAATTCTGTAGAGATATAGGGGGGCAATTAGGAGTACCTGGGCTAAGATAGTGTAGCAAGGATAGAGAGAAAGATGTGGTTTCGAGAAATACTTAAGAAGTACAATGTATGAGGCTTGGTAACTGATTGGATATAAGGGATCAGAAAGAAGTAGGAGGCTGGGATGAAGCCCAGGTTTCCAGTATGTGACTGATGGATGAGGTGTCTCCATTCATTGCAAAAAGGAAAACAGGGGGAGAGGCCATTGTGGGGAGAGATGAGGATCCAGGTTTGGACACCGACTTGGAGCTGTCTTTGCGCTTCTGATTGGTGGGGTCCAGTAGGTGACTGAAGATCATATTCAGAGTCACCTGCCTCCTTATCGTATTCATAACTGGAGCCGCAAACAGATGAAGTCATCCCAGAGATGGAGCAAACAAGAAGGCCAGAGATAACACATGGAGAACATTTAAGAAGAGGGTGGAAGGATCAAGCTGACAACAGAAACGGGGAATGAAAAACCAAAGGGAAGAGTCCAGATACTGGCCATTAGGGAGGGACCACCATGCATTAATCCTCCCACTAGACACAACCAGAAAACCTGGCAAAATACACAAAGTGACTGTTTCCAGAGGCTGGAGCAGGCAGTGCCGTGCTGGGATGCCTGAGACAAGGAAGCAGATCAGGGGAGAGCCTTGGTTTCTCCAGCTTTCTGTCTAGAGCCATTCTTCCACACCCCAGCATCAGGGGAGGGAGATGCTCCATCAGAGAATGGGCAGTGCCTGGCACACAGTGTGGGCTCTCTGAGAAGAGTCCACTGAAGCACTGCTGGGATTTGAGGGGCAGAACAGTGGTGGGAAAGCACTGTGTCAGGAAGGAGCTCCTAAAATCTGCCCAGGGCTCCTGAGTGGACGCTAAGTGGTACACGTGTGAGCTGGTATTCTAGGAACCTGGGCAAAGAACAACCAATGAACAGAGAAAAGTTTCTGTTGGGCCATGAGCTAAGCAGTGGTCAGAGCTTGAGCAGGGCTGTGAAACCTTTAATTTCCTACCAACTAGAGCAAAGAGTGGACTGCAAGGAGCTCAAACCAGTCAATCCTAAAAGGAGTCAATCCTGAATATTCATCAGAAGGACTGTTGCTGAAGCTGAAGAATAAATCCTTTGGCCACCTGATACAGTCATGTATGGATGTGAGAGCTGGACTATAAAGAAAGCTGAGCACTGAAGAACTGATGCTTTTGAACTGTGGTGTTGGAGAAGACTCTTGAGAGTCCCTTGGACTGCAAGAAGATCCAACCAGTCCTTCCTAAAGGAGATCAGTCCTGAGTGTTCATTGGAAGGACTGATGTTGAAGCTGAAACTCCAATACTTTGGCCACCTGATTCGAAGAGCTGACTCATTTGAAAAGACCCTGATTCTGGGAAAGATTTAGGGCAGGAGGAGAAGGGGAAGACAGAGGATGAAATGGTTGGATGGTATCACCGACTCTATGGACATGAGTTTGGGTGAACTCTGGGAGTTGGTGATGGACAGAGAGGCCTGGCGTGCTGCGGTTCATGGGGTTGCAAGGAGTTGGACACGACTGAGTGACTGAACTGAACTGTGAAGAGCTGACTCATTGGAAAAGACCCTGATGCTCAGAAAGATTGAGGGTGGGAGGAGAAGGGGGTAGCAGAGAATGAGATGGTCGGATGGCATCACTGACTCACCGACTCAATGGCTGTGAATTTGAGCAGACTCTGGGAGAACATGGGGGGCAGAGGAGCCTGGCATGCTGCAGTCCCTGGGGTTGCAAAGAACGGGACCCAACTTAGCAACTGAACAAGGACAACAAAAGAGTGAAGAGATCCAGCTGAACGTCGCGGGCATTCAGGGATTTGAGTCCACGTGTTAGGGGCAGGGCATAGCTAGACACACCTGCCACAAGGCCCAAAGGCACGCCTTAAAATTAACGGTGTCCTTCAGTCACTAATGGAGACTCAGATATAGAGAGAGGACTTGTGGACACAGAGGGGGTAGGAGAGAGCTGGACGGAGAAAGTAGCATCGACATAGATATCTCACCACATGTAAAACAGGGCTGGTGAGAAGCTGCTGTATAACTCAGGGAGCCCAGGCTGGGGCTCTGTGATGCCCTAAAGGGTGGGGCTCGGGGAGAGGAGGGAGGCTCCAGAGGAAGGGGATAGATGTTTGATTTGGGTTCATTTGCCTTGTTGTATGGCAGAAATCAACACAGCATGGTAAAGCAAATTTCCCCCAATTAAAAATAAATTTAAAAAATTACCAAAACACTGTGAAAGTTACTTAACTCCTTCTAGGACAAAACTCAAGGATGAGGAAACGGAAGACTCTGGCATCCCTACGTTTGTATACATGGACCATAAACTTTTTCCCAACTCGCTGCAAAATAGAAACACAACCAAAAACCTCAATAAATATCAGGCAGAATAAACAGTAAGAAATCCACAGCAAGAGAGACATCCTCGTAAAAATAAACAGACCATCAAAGAAGCAAGTAAACGTGACAGTGACCAAGAGAGAAGTCAATACGCACAAACATACTCAGAAGCTAGACAGTGGAATCAGAAAATGTAGGCTTTAAATGAACAAGTACGAATATGCTAGAGGGATTGAAAGTAAATGTGAAGACAATAAAGGAAAAAATAGAGTTTCAACAGCAAAATGGAAATTGTGTAAAGAAGCTTACGGAAATTTTAGAAGTGCCAAATGCATTGGCATGCAAAACATCTGGGTACACTGCAAGCTGGTTAGACACTGAAGAATAAAATCGGGGGGAGTTGTCATTCATTGAGGGAGGAAAGACTTTGGGTAGAAGAGCAGAAGGTCAACACCAGGAACTGCCCTAGCTGTCCGGTGGTTAGGACTCCACCTTCCAATTCAGGGGGTGTGGGTTCAATCTCTGGTCAGGGAGCTAACATGCCATACGCTGCAGGGTGCAGTCAAAAGTTTTGTTTTATTTTTAAAACTTCAACCCAGGACTTTCTTAGTTTGAGATTCTACTCCCTGTGCCATACTATATCCCTTTATTGCTATTATTTTGCTATTATTCCTATAAGTCTTCATCTCAGCCCACTATTTTGATCCACGTGAAAACCATTTACATTACTGGGTCTTGTACATTCACGGCCATGTACAAAATATATAGTTTTTAAGAGCTTGTATTACATGATTTTCTCACCTATAGTTTGTTATTCACCCACCCTAGAAGTGAAGCAGCTTCATGATCCTCCTAAACTGCTGAACTTTGAAGCTTGAGAGTATTATAAATGGAGATTGATTGTGGGATTTTGCAGGATTTTCAGACACCCAGGTTGGGCTGAAAGGGAAGGCAGTGTCCATGTGAAGAATGCATTTAACATTCAGTAATATTTGACCCCAGATGAAGTAAAATGTGGCTTCACCTCCAATGTAAACATTGGTCAGTTCCTACCCCATTAAGTGTTCCTGAAGACAAAGATTCTGGGCTATCAATCATAATAATACTCCCATTAGCTCTTAAGCAACATGTTTGAATAGGAAACTGCCTCTCCCTGTCTCTCTCTCTCTCCCTTTTTGTCCATTGCTGATTTAGAGACAGATCTCCAGGCTTATCTTGGAAATATTTACTCAGCTTCTTTCACTGATCATTTCAGAGCTTGGTCATGAAAGCATATGTTTCTCCAAAGCAAAAGGTGACAGAAGACGATGAGGAACACAGAGCCCCTGTCTGTCCTAATATTTTGGTGGAAGGTGACAGGGGAGATTAGAAAACTAACACTGAGGAAATGTTTTTGATTTTCTGTCTGCTCCATCCAGTGAAACAAAAATAAAGGTATAAAGCTCCATCTGGTTTCATTTTATCTTCTTCCATTAGGTGCAGGCCTACGTGTACTTCTGGGCTTCCCTGGTGGCTCAGATGGTAAAGAATTCCCCTGAAATGCAGGAGACCTGGGTTCCATGGGTTGGGAAGATCCCCTGGAGGAGGGCATGGCAACCCACTCCAATATTCTTGCCTGGAGAATCCCAAGAACAGAGGAGCCTGGTGGGCTACAGTTCTTGGGGTCACAAAGAGTCAGAAGCAACAGAGCAACTGAGCATATACCTACGCTTCAGATTTCATTGTCTTCATCTTCCTATGTCTTGTCTACTTATTCTCTTTGTGGGTTTCTGACTTGTGTTTATCCTTGGAGAAGCTAAGCTGAACACGCGAGTTTTAAAATATAGAAAGAATACAAGAATATTAAAGGTGTGTTCCTTCTTTGTGGTCAGATAGACTAAAGAAGTAAAGAGGTATGGTTGATACAAGTGACTTTAGCTTATCTGACAGTAATTTTTGGAGAATTACTTAAAACTCAACATTCAGAAAACTAAGATCATGGCATCTGGTCCCATCATTTCACGGCAAATAGATGGGGAAACAAGGAAATAGAGAGAGACTTTATTTATTTATTTTTTTGGACTCCAAAATCACTGCAAATGGTGATTGCAGCCATGAAATTAAAAGATGCTTGCTCCTTGGAAGGAAAGGTATGACCAACCTAGACAGCATATTAAAAAGCAGAGACATTTGGATGGCAGCCATTCTGACTGGTGTAAAGTGGTACCTCATTGTGGTTTTTATTTGCATTTCTCTGATAATGAGTGATGTTGAGCATCTTTTCATGTGTTTGTTAGCCATTTTTATATCTTCTTTGGAGAAATGTCTGTTAAGTTCTTTTGGTACATATACACAATGGAATATTACTCAGCATTAAAAAAAATTCATTTGAAGCAACTCTACTCAGATGGACGAAACTGGAGCCCATTATCCAGAGTGAAGTAAGCCAGAAGCAAAAACAACAATACAGTATATTAACGCATATATATGGAATTTAGAAAGACGGTAACGAGAACTCAACATGGGAGACAGCAAAAGGAACGCAGATGTATAGAATAGACTCGTGGACTTTGGGGATGAGGGTAAGGGTGGGATGATATGGGAGAAGGGCATTGAAGCATGTTAATTGTCATGTGTCTAATCAATCGCCAGCCTAGGATTGATGCTCGGGGCTGGTACAGTGAGATTTCCTGGGGGGGAGGGAGGAGGGAGGGGGGTTCCGGAGGGGAAGCATATGTAAACCCATGGTGATATCATGACAATGTATGGCAAAAACAATTTAAAAAAAAAGATCAAAAAAAAAAAATAAAATAAAAATTTTTCCAGTTGAAAAAAAAAAAAAAGCAGAAACATTACTTTGCAACAAAGGTCCATCTAGTCAAGGCTATGGTTTTTCCAGTGGTCATGTATGGATGTGAGAGTTGGACTATAAAGAAAGCTGAGCACCAAAGAATTGATGCTTCTGAACTGTGGTGTTGCAGAAGACTCTTGGGAGTCCCTTGGACTGCAAGGAGATCCAACCAGTCCATCCTAAAGGAAATCACTCCTGGGTGTTCATTGGAAGGACTGATGCTGAACCTGAAACTCCAGTACTTTGGCCACCTGATGCAAAGAACTGACTCATGGGAAAATACCCTGATGCTGGGAAAGATTGAAGGCAGGAGGAGAAGGGGACAACAGAGGATGAGATGGTTGGATGGCATCACTGACTAGATGGACATGAGTTTGAGCAAGCTCTGGGAGTTGGTGATGGACAGGGAAGCCTGGCATGCTAGAGCCCATGGGGTCACAAAGAGTCGGACACGACTGAGCGACTGAACTGAACTGAATTCTTTGAGAAAGGAAGAGAGAGTGATATTCCCATTTTGGTTATGAGTACATTAAAAGACAATGAAGGTAGATGATATCTCCCAGGACAGAGGGTTCATTGGTAAGAACAGCAACATTAAAACTCAAGGATTGGAAATTATAGGTCATTTGGTCCCCGTGTTTTATTTTACTTTTTTCGAATCACCAAAAGGATGAAAGAATTGAGATATAAAGTGCCTACGTTACTGTTTTCTTAGCCAGTTCACTGTCAGAACGCTGGAATACAGCACTGGTAGAACATTCTCTTTGGGAGTGTCTTCGTTATCAGAGCAGGACACATTTGCAAGTGCCCCCAGGTGACATACCTGGACTTGGGGTTACTCGTCTGAAATTACATTTGGTCATCACTTGGGTTCGGAATCTTTCCCCAGGAGAGGGAAAAAAATCCATCAGTCTCCATGGCATCACATCTTATTTTTTAAAGCTTTTTGTAGCTTCAAACCCCATTTCCATCCTCATGATGATTCAGGCTGCGTCTATACTACGCCAACACAAATGGTTAAAAAGGGAAAGATTCAGAGTAATAATTGGAGTTTAGTCGACAAAATTCTAAATAAAGTAAAATTCCATCTAATTGGAAGTCTTTTAAAATTGAGACCTCCCAGATTCTTAGGCTTTAAACTGTTAATATTAGGCATTAGAAAAGACCTCTAACCATCCTGTTTAGGAATCCTTCTAAATGTTTAACAGATTTACATCCCAATAAAACTATATAATAGATAACTTGAAATATACTCCAATATGAAACAGCTAGAAATACTAGATAAAATGTAAGAAACATACCAAGAGGTCAAAAAATGAAGGGAAGGCTGGGACCATAGAGGAGGCTTCCTGTTTGGCTATCACAAGGACCTGGGTTAACGAATAAACTAGGAGAAGACAGTCTTTGATTCACACAAGGTGGAAGCTGGACCTGATGCCATCAAAAAGAATCAGGATTTTTGAAGGATTATGCATTTAATGAGGGAGTCCAATAGAAAAGATCATTTCTGGAAGGTGCCAGAAATGTATCATCGCAGGTCCCCCCATTAGAACTTCTTAAGCTTCGTCGTGCCTATAAACCACCTAGGGATCTTGTTAGTGTAGAGATTCTGATACGGTACAGCCAGGTCTTGAGGCATTTCCACGAAACTCCCAAGTGACACCCATGCCATCGATCCCATTGCGTTTTGAGTAGCAGACTACTCAGCAAGAAGGACACTCACTGCCTCCACACGCAAAGGGCTAATCACCGAGAAGGCATGGCGAGAAAAGAAGCTGGTAAACATGTGGCTGAATCTATGCAAGTGTTCACATAAAACAACTCTGACACTAAGTTAATAAGTAAAAAAAAAAGCTGTGGGGGAATAAAGTATTAGAAAACAATGATATGTTCAGGTCAAGTTCAGGACCGAGAATACTCACCTTTTAACAAGCGGTGCTGGGAAAACTGGACAGCCACTTGTAAAAGAATGAAACTAGAACACTTTCTAACACCATACGCAAAGATAAATTCAAAATGGATCAAAGATATAAGCATAAGACCAGAAACTATAAAACTCCTAGAGGATAACATAGGCAAAACACTCTCTGACATAAACCAAAACAGGATCCTACATGACCCACCTCCCAGAATATTGGAAATAAAAGCACGAATAAACAAATGGGACCTAATTAAAATGAAAAGCTTCTGCACAACAAAGGAAACTATAAGCAAGGTGAAAAGACAGTCTGCAGAATGGGAGAAAATAATAGCCAATGAAGCAATGGACAAACAATTAATCTCAAAAATATACAAGCAACTCCTGCAGCTCCGTGCTAGAAAAATAAACGACCCAATCAAAAAGTGGGCCAAAGAACTTAACAGACATTTCTCCAAAGAAGACATAAAAATGGCTAACAAACACATGAAAAGATGCTCAACATCACTCATTATCAGAGAAATGCAAATCAAAACCACAATGAGGTATCACTTTACACCAGTCAGAATGGCTGCCATCCAGAAGTCTACAAGCAATAAATGCTGGAGAGGATGTGGAGAAAAGGGAACCCTCTTACACTGTTGGTGGGAATGCAAACTAGTACAGCCACTATGGAAAACAGTGTGGAGATCCCTTAAAAAACTGAAAATAGAACTGCCATATGACCCAGCAATCCCACTGCTGGGCATATACACCGAGGAAACCAGAATTGAAAGAGCCACGTGTACCCCAATGTTCATCGCTGCATTGTTTACAATAGCCAGGACGTGGAAGCAACCTAGATGCCCATCAACTAACGAATGGATAAGAAAGCTGTGGTACATATACACAATGGAATATTACTCAGCATCAAAAAAAAATTCATTTGAAGAAATTCTACTCAGGTGGACGGAACTGGAGCCTATTATCCAGAGTGAAGTAAGCCAGAAGGAAAAACAACAATACAGTATACTAACGCATATATATGGAATTTAGAAAGACGGTAACGAGAACCCAGCATGCGAGACAGCAAAAGGAACGCAGATGTATAGAACAGACTCGTGGACTCTGTGGAAGAGGGCAAGGGTGGGATGATAAGGGAGAATGGCATTGAAACATGTTAATTATCATATGTGTAATCAATCGCCAGCCCAGGATTGATGCTCGGGGCTGGTGCACCGGGATGACCCAGGGGGAGGGAATCGGGAGGGAGGAGGGAGGGGGGTTCTGGAGGGGGAGCAGATGTACACCCATGGCGATATCATGTCATTGTATGGCAAAACCAACACAATAAATAAAATTAAAAAAAAAAATCACTCCCGCCAGGTAATTCAGATGCAGCTTAACTCATACATTTTTAAAAAAAACATTTAAACGTTTTATTTTATATTGGAACGTTGCTGATTGACAATGGTGTGATAGTGTCAGGGGGCAGCAAAGGAACTCAGCCGTGCATCTACATGCATCCATTCTCCCCCAGACCCTCCTCCTACCCTAGCTGCCATTCAACATGGAGCAGGGTTTCCTGAGCTGTAGGGTGGGTCTTGGCTGGTTGTCCATTTTAAACACAGCAGTGTGGACATGTCCATCCCAAGCTCCCTGCTATCTCTTCGCCCCCACCCTGCACCCTACCCCTCTGGTAACCATACGTTTGTTCTCTAAGTCTGTGAATCTGTTTCTGCTTCGTAAACAAGTTCATTTCTATCATTTGTTTTTAGATTCCACATATAAGCTCATGCATTTCTATTTGGGAACAAAGGCAGTTGCTTAGAAGATGGTTATGTGGATCTTCAGTCTTACTATTTTATTAGTCATCATAAGCTAGGTAGAAATAAACCCTGAATATCATTGGCTTAAAGCAGTACAAGATTCTTTGCTTGCTTTTGCCAAAAGTCGGGTCCTGAAGATGTCTCTACCTTTGGTTTTTTTTTTTTTTTATATATATAAAGCAAAAAGTGTTTATTGAATTTCTTGCAATAAAAAAAAGAAAAAAAATGTAAAAGAATGAAGTTAGAACACTTCCTAACACTATATACAAAAATAAACTCAAAATGGATTAAAGACTTAAATGGAAGACCAGAAACTATAAAACTCTTAAGAGGAAAACAAAGCCAGAACACACTGATATAAATCACAGCCAAGATCCTATGACTCTCCTCCTAGAGTAATGGAAATAAAAATAAGAATAAACAAATGAGACCTAATTAAAAGCTTTTATACAAGCAAGGAAACTACAAACAAGGTGAAAGATAACCCTCAGAATGGGAGAAAATAGTAGCAAATAAGACAACTAACAAAAGATTAATTTCAAAAACATACAAGCAGCTCCTGCAATACCAGGAAAAAAAAATCAAAACCACATTTCTCCAGAGAAGATATATAGATGCCTAATAAACACATGAAAGGATGCTCAATATTGCTCATTAGAGAAATGCACATCAAAACCAAAATGAGATATCATCTCACACCAGTCAAAATGGCCATAATAAAAAAATCTACAAATAAATGCTAGAGAGGGTGTGAAGAAAAGGAAACCCTCTTACAATGTTGGTGGGAATGCAAACTGATACAACCACTATGGAGAACAGTACAGAGAGCCCTTAAAAAACTAGGAATAAAACTATCATACAACCCAGCAATCCCACTACTGGACATATACCCTGAGGAAACCAGAATTGACAAAGACACATGTACCCCAAAGTTCACTGCAGCACTATTTACAATGGCCAGGACATAGAAGCAACCTAGATGTCCATCGGCACTGAATGAATAACGAAGTTGCGGTTGTTCAGTTGCTCAGTCACGTCCAACTCTTTGCGACCCCGTGTACTGCAGCATGCCAGGCTTCCCTGTCCTTGCCCATCTCCCAGAGCTTGTTCAAACTTATGTTCAATGAGTCAGTGATGCCATCCAATCGTCTCATCCTCTGTCATCCCCTTCTCCTCTTGCCCTCAATCTTTCCCAGCATCAGGGTCTTTTCCAATGAGTTGGCTCTTCACATCAGGTGGCCAAACTGAAGCTTCAGCATCAGTCCTTCTAATGAATATTCAGGGTTGATTTCCTTTAGAATTGATCGGTTTGATCTTGCAGTCCAAGGAACTCTCAAAAGTCTTCTCCAGCACCATAATTCAAAGGCACTAGCGCTCAATCTTCTTTATGGTCCAATATCCATACATGGCTACAGAAAAAACCATAGCTTGGTGTATACGAATCTTTGTCAGCAGCCATGTCTCTGCTTTTTCATACACTGTCTAGGTTTGTCATAGCTTTTCTTCCAAAGGGCAAGCACCTTACAGTTTTGTGCCTGTAGTCACTGTCTGCAGAGATTTCAAGATTAAAGGGGAAAAAAAAACCCCACTCTCAACAGACTGGGTATAGAAGTATATCCAACATAATAACACCATATATGACAAACCAGCCTTGTCATCATGAGGAGGCTTGCGAAACCTAATGAAGCTATGAGCCATATCTTGCAGAGCCACCTGAGAAAGACAGGTCACAGTGAAAAATTCTGAAAAACAAGGTCCATGGGAGGAGGAAATGGCACACCACTCCATTATTCTTGTCGCGAGAACCCTATGAGCAGTATGAAAAGGCAAAAAGAAATTAAACTGGAAGATGAGCTCTCCACCACGATGGAAGGTTCCCAGTATGCTACTGGGGAAGAGCAAAGGGCAATTACAAATAGCTCCAGAATGAAGCTGCTGGGCCAAAGCAGAAACAATGCTCAGCTGTGGATGTGTCTGGTGGTCAAAGTCTGATGTTGTAAACAACAATATTGCATAGGAACCTGGAATGTTAGATCCATGAATCAAGTTAAGTTACAAGTGATCAAGCAAGAGTAAACATCAACATCTTAGTAATTAGTGAACTAAAAAGGATGGGAATGGGAGAATTTAATTCAAATGACTATTATATCTACTATTGTGGGCAAGAATCCCTTAGAAGAAATGGAGTAGCTCTCAAAGTCAACAAGAGCCCAAATTGCAGTATTTTGGTGCAATCTCAAAAACAATAGAATGATCTTGGTTCATTCCTAGGCTAAACCACTCAAGTCTATGCCCCAACCACTGATGCCAAAGGAGCTGAAGTTGACCAGTTCTTTGAAGAACTACAAGACCTTCTAGAACTAACACCAAAAAAAGGATGTCCTTATGTCATAGGGAAGTGGAATGCAAAAGCAGGAAGTCAGGAGATATCTGGCTAAACAGGCAAGTTTAGCCTAGGAATACAAAATGAAGCAGGGCAAAGGCTAACAAAGTTTTGCCAAGAGAATGCACTTGTCACAGCAAACACAATTTCCCAACAACACAAGAGATGACTACACATGGACATCACCAAATGGTCAATTCCAAAATCAGGTTGATTATATTCTTTGCAGCAGATGGAGAAGCTCTGTACGGTAAGCAAAAACACGACCAGGAGCTGACTGTGGCTCAGATCATGAACTCCTTATTACAAAATTCAGACTTAAATTGAAATAGGTTTTTAAAAAAATAACTGCTTTATAATCTCCAAAAATGGATCTTTCCACTTTAAGAGAAAACAAACAACTTCAGGTAAAGTTCCTGACACAGTGATTGGCACAGGATATGCACTGAACCATAGCTATTACCTAAACCTCAGGTAACTGGCAGCCTTCTTGGGAACCCTGACACATCCTCAAAGACCCTATTCTAGTTCTCTAGACAGACCAAGAAGCAAGACAACATGGAGAGTCTATTTATTCAATAGCAACTCTGAAGACAAAGTCTCAGAAATCTGAGGGGATGTATTTCCCCTACTTCTACTTCAGTCCATTTTCACAAGTTTTTGTCCTTCGCAGGCTACATTTTGATGTAAAAAGCTTAATGTATGTCCTAGATATACTTATACACAACCTTTGAGGGAACAGTTTGGAGGTGCAGACGAACAGGACACTTGTAAAAGTGGGACAGCAGGGTCTCACTATAGCCCACAAGGAAGTAGAACTTGTGTGCAGGTAGCTGCCGCAGGACCAGGGCACAGATCTCCACCTGGTTAGCCCAGGGCTTTAGAACAAGCTGGTCAGCCAGGCAGCTGGGGAAGGTGCCCAGCATGAATTTGCGAAGGAAAACATCTTCCACTGTTCGCTCCACAGCATGGTCCTCCCCATCCAGGTTACCTGTGTGCAGTGACAGCCAGCCCTTGCGGTGGGCGATGTAGTGAGGGGCATGCGCTTCCTCGTAGGTCACTGGTTTGTCTCCCTTGCCCACTCGGACTCGGGCCGCCCGGTTCTTGGAGCAGACCGCAGAGATATGCAGGGAGCGCCAGATGCATGGCAGATCCCGACTCCAGGACAGCATCAGAGGCATGAGCCCCAGACCGCAGTGGAGCGCCACCATCTCGGCCTGAGGCGACGAGTAGACCGGCGCCGCAGCGGGGGCATCTCTACCTTCGAATGTGAGTCAAGGATATTATTGTTGTTTAGTCACTAAGCCATTTTGGACTGTTTTGGGACTCCATGGACTGCAGCCCACCAGGGGTTGCCGAGGTTACAGTCCATGGGCTTCTCCAGACAAGAACACTGGAGTGGGTTGCCATTCCCTTCTCCAGGGGATCATCCCCACCCAGGGATCAAACCAGCATCTCCTACACTGGCAGGTGGATTTTTTTTTTAACCACTGAGCCACTGTGACCCCCCTTTTCTGGGCCAGCTGAATCATCCAATATTGGGTTGACCAAAAGGTTTGGTTAGGTTTTTATAAGATCCTATGGAAAGGACTTCTCTGGTGGAACAGTGGAACACCGGTAGGACTCTGAGCTCCCAGTGCAGGGGGCCTGGGTTCAGTCCCTGGTCAGGAAGCTAGATCCCACATGCCAAAACTAAAGAAGCTATACACCACAATTGAGACCCAACAGAATCAAATAAATACATAAATATCTTTAAAAATCTTATGAAAAAACTCAAACGTTTTGGCCAACCCAGTACTTCACTTTGAGTCATACAAGCAGAAGGGAAGGCCACATAAGTTTCGAGGATGGTCCTGGGAGCAGTGGACCTCCCTTCTGCTCTGCTCTGTGTATGGTGTATGGAGGGCTGGCACGTGCCACCTTCCATGTATGGAGGGGAAGGAATGGGACTGGGCGTATTCGGCCAGTCTCTGCCACAACCCTTCACACTCTGCTCTCACTTTTCCAAAGAACCATTCAAGGACATCTTCCCTTGAGTGTTTGACTAGCGTTACCAGTTCCCTCGATTGTAAACAGAAGCCATCCCTGAATCTCAGTCCCCTTTCCAAGGCTGAACTTCCTCTTCAATTCCTTACTTGTGTCAATGGTGGTTTATTCGCTGAATTGTGTCCGGCTCTTTGGGACCCCATGGACTGTTGCCCACCGGGCTCCTCTTGCCTAGGATTTTCCAGGCAAGAATACTGGAGTGGGTTGCCATTTCCCCCTCTAGGGGATCTTCCTGACCCAGGGATGAACGCACCTCTCCTGCGTTGGCAGGTGGGTTCTTTACTACTGGGCCACCTGGGAAGCCCCTTTTCCAGTGTCATCACCATTCTAACCACGGAGGCTCGTAACCTGTATACCTTCCTCCATCCTTTCTCACATAACTGCCTGCAACTCTTCACCAGGTCCTGTTGCTTCTGCCTCCAAATACTTCATCCAGCCTCCCATGCCGTCAGGCCTCAGTGGCAGGGCTCAGTGCTGGCCCACAAAATCTGTGCCTTAAAGTCTTCCTATGCCCCACAATGTAGAAAACTGTAGCCATCAGTCCCCTTTTATTTGCTTTTCCCAATCTGTCTCTATGTTTCTTGTTGGCGACTTGACCCCTTACTAATCTCCTCTGCACAGTATAAATACTACCTAACGATTACAAAGCACTGATTACACATCAAGCACTGGCTAAATATTTAATATGGAGTGAATATTATTAGCATCCATTTTTTTCTTAATAGATAAACAAGGCTTAGGGATAAAATAATTTTCCCTAGCTGGCAAGTGAAGAGAAAGGATCTCAACCATGTATTTTGTAGGACTTCTATACTCTAAAGCCCTTGTTTCATTATAAACAAACTACTTCATAATACCTACTTCTTTACAAACTTCTCTATCCTGTTTTTGAACCTAAGTCCTAGGTGTCTCCTGCGAACCCCAGTTTTTACTGGGTCCTGCCCAGTGCTTGGTTTTTAAATGTTCATGCAATGTATGACAGACATGGTCCAACGTTAGGGTAAGTTTTCTCTTATCTTGCAACTCTCAGTCTATTCTTACATATTTTTGGCAACAAACAAACAAAAACCCCTCTTTTCCTTTATAGGTAAATTATTAATTTATACTTCTCTCCACCCTTCTTTATGGACATCAGTTTCTTTGTAATAAAGCCATTCCCTTTAATATTACAGTGACTTGTAGTCACCACCCAACTTTAGTAAGTGACGTCCATGCTGGCGTCATATCCAACACTCCAGGGTTGCATTTCCTTACATCTATAACTTAGACTTGTGACTTTACTCTTTCAACAGCTTTCTCTCTTCCTTGCATGCCCTCTAGATTTGCCTTCTTAAGATATTAAACTCTAAGTTTCAATTCTCGACTCTTCAACCTGGCATTCCCTCATTCTCAGTGCATCTGATCTTTAAACCCAGTGTGACCTCTGAACCCATGAGCTCCTGGAAAAGTGTCTGCCTTATCACTGCGACGAGACAATGCTTCGTTTATTGCTTTTCAGTTTGAGCGGTATTTGGGCTACAGGAGAAAATCTACTGACAAACTGATCACTATAATTTCATTTTATACTAGCCTTCATGATTCCTTTTGGTTGTATATCAGTTTTCCTGTACACTTTTCCCATGCAATTTCATCTCCCATGTAAAGCTTATCCCAAAGCTTTTTACCCTTTCCCATCTCTATACGTGTTGACATTTTCCTTCTCTCACTCTTGTCTTCAAATCTTCACTAGCTCTTTCTGACTAGTGAACCAGCTAGTGAGTATGGCAATGAACATACTCACTCTTTCTCTTAAATTTTTTTTTAAATCTGTATTGAGTTCTAGTTAGTGCCTCGAGATATTTCTTCCCTTCCTCACCTGCTTCCTAAGACTAGCAATCTACACTGTCTTTATCCTCTATTTTTTTTGCCACATCACGTGGCAGGTGGGATCTTAGCTGCCCCACCAGGGATTGAACCTGTGCCCCTTGCATTGGGAGTGCAGAGTCTCAACCACTGGACCGTCAGGAAAATCCCAAGGTTTCAGTCTACAGGCAATGAAAAGGCAAGCTCATACATTAAAAAGCAAGCTATTTCTATAGACACGCAAGTATTCTTCATTCACCACACAAGGGCCAGATATGAACACATATCAAAGATTTTACTTAACTCACTATTAATTAATTAATCTGTACCTTATGAAGCTGTAACATAGACAGATGATAGAAATTTAAGCCCAGCACCTTGCTCAAAGAACTCCTAATAATCTCTTTTTGCTATTTTTAAGTTTTGCATTACTTGGATTATTTGAATTATTAGTTTAGCATCTCCCCTTGTCCTCTTAGCTCCTTTGATCATAAACAATTTTCAAAGCTTATTCTTCTTATCAATAAAGATTGGTCTGGTTATATTCAATCTGTGACAAGAGTGTGAAATAATCATATAACTTTCCTTGAACGTTCTCTGAAAAACTGGAACCATATAGCATTGAGTAAACAATATTGCAAAAGAATTGACTTCTGTTTGAAAATGTTGTAAGGAATCCTGACTGGACTTTTAAAAAAAGCCTCTCTCACTTTTCTATCCTGAAGCTAGAAAGCTAAGTCCAAGGCACAAGATGCTTCACCAGATTTCACTCACAGTTTCTATGAATTTGGCTGAATTTCTCTCTTCTTGAAATTTGCAAATGCTTCTGAAGTCTCTGACCTTCCAGGAAGTGGCTCCATCACTACCTATGAGCCAAGCCCAGGTTCTTGTTTTTGGAGGAATTTTATAGGCATTGGCTCCACACGTAAATTCAATTCTTGTTCCTTACTACTGGTTTTGCCTGATTAAATGAGAGTCTTTCTCAAACATGACACTCCCCTGAGATCTCGGTTGAGAATTCATTTGTTCAATTGCACCCTTTTTCAAAGGGGGACAGAGTCCTATCCAGATCAATCCCAGTATTTGTCTCTGCATTTTCAGAGACAGGGAGCTCTAGCAACAGTTCGCAATGTTTCACTTCGGTTTTCAAGTGCCTAGCCTACCAAGTTGGTAGTTAGAAGAAGGAGGAGAAAGGACTTCATGTATCCACGAGCATTAAAAAATAGTGCCAACGTCATTCTTTCTAAACAAGGAATCACACGACAATTCTTCTTAGTTCATAATGTTCTATGCAATATATTCATGTTCTGCTGGACGCTGAGGGTGAGTGCATTGCTTTCATGAAGTACGTCTGCTTCTGGACTCCAAAGGGTCCCGGGACCCTGACTCAGGCCCTCTGAGCAGTCTGAAATTGTCTAAGCAACGTTAGCGCAGAATCCTGTCCCCGCAGCCTGTTCGTGGATGGATCGGAAGTTCAGATCATCTTTTCACAGCGTCAGAGACTCTTCAGCGTGAAAGACACAAATTCCAGATGTAGTTTGCACCAGAAACCAATCAGCGTGCTATCACTTGCTCTGCAGGCAAGTGTCACAGGATAACAGACTCGTTTGGTATTAAGAGTGAGAGTTTGTGGTTAATTTATCACAGTAACCAAAATTATAAGAGTGCGAGTAAAACGCTACTGGGGTTTGGTACATGCCATTTCATAGAAAGAAATCACTCTTTCTTTTGAGGATGAGAATGTATTACAAACAGAGAAAGCAATGAAAAATCTCTAGGACTTGCCCATACAGTGTACAATATTTGAAAAAAAAATAAAACCTTAGTAACCTCCTTTTAAGAGGTTAAGTCTGTATTGACTTAATCTAGAAGAGGCTGATCTGACAGCTCTTCTCCTGCAGAGTTTATAATAAAATTGAGCTAATTAAGAGGCATGGCGTACATGAAACCGTCAAAATTGTTTCTAGTTGTCTTTTGTTTTATAAGATGAAAGAACAAATCCACAGGGGCCCTCTAAGAAATCCTAAAGAGAGCTTTAGGTGGAAAGTGTGTCCTGGTTTTATCCCTTACTTTTAAGGTCTGAACAACAGCAACAGGGAAGACAAAAATTAAATGTGTTGACACAGGTGATTTTGCCACTTGATTGCAATAGGCTCAATGACACCCGAGGAATAAACATTGATTACCTATTTAATCCATAAACGACTTTAACAGAACACAACATAGTTTATTTAATAAACGAGCATAGTAAGGAAACATGATTGCAAGGAAATTTAACTTTATAAGAAAGGCTTTCTCTTTTCAAATAATCAAAGATGTGACAAAGTGAACACAAATCACAGATAATTACGTGATAAGACTTGAAACTTTTACTATCAGGGCAAATTACACAGACAATTAAAAAAAAACTTATCACAACCCCTTGTAAGAGCTTTAAGAATAACTTACCATTTTAACTGAGTCAGTTCAAAATTTGCTTTAATATGATATTTGGCAATAAATGATTCACCAGTATTTTTTTTTCTTTTTCCTTTTAAGTAAACCCATTAAACTGATCCAGTTTTGAAAAAGTTTTAACACATTTTATTAGTTCTTTTTAGGCTCACATATTTGCAGATATTATAAACCAAAGCAAAGAAAAATCCCTTTCCTGCAAACTTTTACAATTCCTGTATCCATCCATGCTTCATCTCTCACTGTTATCTTTCATATTCTGAAACAAGGCACTTAAAGAGAAACTACTCCCCTCTCCCTTTTTTTTCAATCTTGATAAACTAAAACTCATTTAATTATTTTGCTTATTGTATGCACACTTTTCCGAGACCGTTGTCCCCATGTCATTTTATGTTTTGAAACTCACGTTAATTTTAACTTTAAGTCAAAGTAACTTAATTTCAACTTCACAGAGAACACTAAGAGGCAGATAATTACTAGTCTCAGGGTGATGGATGGTTTGTGATGATGAGATATTTCCAGCAATAGAAACATCACAAATAATGTGCTTAAGGTCAGGACATGTTTGGTGTCTTCAGGGAGTGGCAAAATCATGTTCTTCATAAAGCATAGGGTAGGTATGAGGGAGGTTTGAGGGAAGGCATGAATTCAACCAGGAAGGGTCACCGACCCCAGGAAACGCATTCCCCAAACTGCTGGAGACCTGTGAATACCAGGGAAGACTACGAGGTCCATTCCACTTCAAACCCCAGACCGATACCTAATAGTTTGCATCTGTTAACACCAACCTCCCTCTCTCTCCCTCCCCAACCCTCTTCCCCTGTGGCAACCTTGAGTCTGCTTTCTGTGTCTGGGAGTCTGTTCCTATTTCATGATAGGTTCATTTGCACCATATTTTAGATTCCATGGGCTTCCCTTGTGGCTCAGACGGTAAGGAATCTGCCTGCAATGCAGGAGACCTGGGTTCGATCCCTGAGTCAGGAAGATCCCCTCGAGAAGAGAATGGCAACCCTCTCCAGTATTCTTGCCTGGAGAGTTTCATAGACAGAGGAGCCTGGCAGGCTGCGGTCTTTGGGATTGCAGAGTCTGATGTGACTGAGCAACTATCACTTTCACTTCAGATTCCATGTGTCAGCAATACTATATGTTTGCCTTTCTCTTACCTTACATCACTTAGTATGATCATCTCTCGGTCCATCCATGGTGCTGAAATGGCATGATTTCATTCTTTTTTATGGCTGAGTAATATTCTGGTGTGTATATATTTGTACCTCATCTTCTTTATCCATTAATCAGTCTCCAATCCCATTTTTTATGACTTTTCACACTGCCCACCACGACCATCACACGGCCTTGCTTCTACTCAAGCCTGACATTTCTGTTCCCTTCTTGGGCCATTGAACTAGCTGTGCTCTCCATGCGGGTTGCTTGGTGACTCCCAATTCTGTGCTTGCACCTAGAATATTTAGCAGATGTGGTCATTTCAACAATTTTACTTGCTTTTCACTCAGCAAAAAAATTGGATATCTGTGAAAATATTCTCTTGTCTGCCTGAGTCAATTATACACTAACCATGTGTTACAGGATCTTTCTGCAGAATCATCATACATGTCCAAAGGAACGTTCAGAAGAAGATATTTTACAACCGCCACCTGATTTTTGTCTTCTTTGCATCCCGCTTGGCTTGTTCTCATTCCCACAATCTTATTCCTTAAGTGCAGCTTCATCAATAATATCCTGCCCTAATTCTTGTTTTTGGATGGCTTTGCGAAGCAGACTGTTTCTCATCTTAGACTGACTCACAGAACCATGGGTGGGGAGGTGCTGAGTTGCCTCCGTGGTTATCAACCACTGACAGCCACAGACAGGCACCTGGGGGTGTCGGCCGCTCTCTGGTGGGAAGAAAGTGGCAGTTCTACCTGCTCAGCCGTGTCCCACTCTGTGACCCGCGGACTGCAGCCCGCCAGGCTCCTCTGTCCACGGGACCCTCCAGGCAAGAACACTGGAGTGGGTGGCCATTCCCTTCTCCAAGGGATCTTCCCAACCCAGGGATCCAGTCTGGGTCCCCCAAAAGGCAGGCAGTTTCTTTATCATATGAGCCACCAGGGAAGCCCTCCCTAACAAAAATCCACACATAAAGCCTCTAGAAATCCATTCGACAAAGACTAGGGAACTCTGCTCGAATCCAGCACCCTGGATATACAAATGAGTGTCATAAATCCCAGAGAAAAACAACAAGACCAAGGGCATACAATTCAACACTCTGCAGACTCCGCACCACGCAGTGCTGCTTTGTAACCGGGTCGCTGTGGACTTAGAATGAAATCTTGGATTCTTTTAAGCAAAATTAAAATTTTGCTTCTAATGCACCTATGCTAAATTTTGTTTCTTATCAGCACGTTATTTGAAGACTTAATAGCTGAAAATTTCTGAATTTGGCAGAAGAATAAGCCCATGGTCCCAAGAAACTGAGTGACCTTCCAAAAGGATAAACTCAAAGAAACTCATAACCAGAGCCACTATAATCCAGCTGCTGAAAACTAAAGGCAAGAACAAAATCTTGAAAGAATTCAGAGTAAAAAGAAATGCACTTTTATAGGAAATAATTATTTATCCTAGACATTGTAAAGGTCAGAAAGAAATAGCATCACTTTTCTAAATGATGAAAGAAAATGATCACCAACCCAGAATCTATATTCAGTAAAAATATTATTCAACAATGAAATTGAACAAAGGTATTCTAAGTTAAAGGATAACTGGGAGATTTTTTCTTTTGCCAGTAGATTTGCAGTAAAATAATTGCTAAATTACATCTTTTCAACAGAAGAAAAATGCTACCAGACAGAAATTTGAAATAGTGAGAACCAAGGAAGAACAACAGAAATAGAAAATATTTAGGTAAAAATAATGACCTATTTTTATCTTGAATTCTTTAAAATAGGCTTAATAGTTGAAAGCAAATTATAATACGATTTGATGAGGATTTTCAAGTATTCAGGACCAACATCTGACAACATAGCGCAAAGAGTAGAGAATAAAAAGAATTTTATATTAGCGAAGTTTCTGTTTTCAATGTGAGATAGTAAAATTTTGATTATAAGTAGACTTACAAAGATTTAATATGTATTTTCATCCATAGAATCACCACTAAAATAATGCTACAAAAAAGGCATAATCAAAATCTCAATAGATACGTTAAAAAGGAATACAAAAAAAAAGAAGATGGTTCAAATAACCAAATAGAAAATAAGAAATGGTAAACAATAGGACATAAGGAAACAGAGGGAAAAAACAAAAAATTTAAAAGGTAGACCTAATTCGAGGGATATCAGCAATTGCATTTCATATAAAGGTCTAAATATACCCACTGAAAGATAGAAATTGTCAGAGTGAGTTTTAAAATATGATCAGACTCTGTGCTGCCTATAAAAATACTTCATTCAATAAATTATTATTATGATCATATTAAAATCAACCCTGAGCAACAGAAGGCCTTGTAATGAATTCCCCTTGTCTCTTCCTCCCATACATACTTCTCACTGCTCCACATTCTACTTCCTCAAATATTATTTTTGTTATACATTTCTGTTGTCTGTCATAGGGTCAGGCACAAAATAAGTTCTCCATAAAGAAAGCTGAGCACTGAAGAGATGATGCTTTTGAGCTGTGGTGTTGGAGAAGACTCTTGAGAGTCCCTTGGACAGCGAGGAGATCCAACCAGTCCATCCTAAAGGAAATCAGTCCTGAATATTCATGGGAAGGACTAATGCTGAAGCTGAAACTCCAAAACTTTGGCCACCTGATGAGAAGAACTGACTCAATGAAAAAGACCCTGATGCTTCGAAAAATTGAAGGCAGGAGAAGGGGACGACAGGATGAGATGGCGGGATGGCATCACAACTCGATGAACAGGAGGCTAAGCAAGCTCCAGGATCTGGTGATGGACAGGGAAGCCTGGTGTGCTGCAGTCCATGAAGTCGCAAAGAGTCGGACACGACTGAGTGACTGAGCTGAACTGAACTGATTTGCACATGTCCATCCCAGCTCCCTAACTATCCCTTCCTCCTATCCTCCCCCTGGCCACCATACGTTCATTTTCTAAGTCTGTGAGTCTGTTTCCACCACCTGCCTTCTTGCACAGAGGGTTGCAAAGAATTGGACACTACTGAGCAACTGAAGTTCTCAGTACTTCCCTATTAAAGAAGAATTTTAATCTTCCCAGATTTCATTGACTACAAAGTGCTTGCAGAGTATTTGCTGATTATCTTAAATCAAAGTGGCTAATTTCAGGTAGAATTCTAGGTCAGAATAGTATCAAACCATCTCATATTTTCCATAATGGCCTGTCCTACTCTGAAAGTTTTAAAATGGAGCTATATTATAACTGATAAAGAAAATATTGGCTTGGTCAAAAGTTCATTCAGTTTTTTCCACACAATTACATGGAAAAACCCAAACAAACTTTTTGGCAAATCCAATACAAATTACTTCCACTGTATAATTGTAAGGGATTTGATTTAGGTCATACCTGAGTGGTCTAGTGGTTTTCTCTACTTTCTTTAAGTCTGAATTTGGCAATTATGGAAGGGCTGATGCTGAAGTTGAAATTCCCATACTTTGGCCACCTAATGCGAAGAACTGACTCAATGGAAAAGACCCTGATGCTTGGAAAGATTGAAGGTGGGAGAAGGGGACGACAGAGGATGAGATGATTGGATGGCATCACTGACTCAATGGACATGAGTTTGAGTAAGCTCCAGGAGTTGGTGATGGACAGGGAAGCCTGGTATGCTGCAGTCCAAGGGGTCGCAAAGAGACAGACATGACTGAGAGACTGAACTGAATACAAATTAAGCATATCATGTTGTATGGTTTAATAGAAAAATTTTTGATGATTTTTTAATAATCAAATCCAAGAAGAGACATATTTGAGTTAAGATCCTTCATAAAGTGATAAAAGAACTAAAATTGAAAATCCTTCACATATACCTTGCTTTTTATTATTGAGGTTTTCCCTACAATAACAGTATCAGTTTCATCTAACATCGCTGACCATTTTCTGTGTAAAAGACGTGGGCTACATGCTCTTTTTTTCATTTCCTCATTGAGCATAGAAATCTACAGGGTCAGTGTGGAGGGATAGAAAATGGAGAGACTTTCAAGTCCGAATATCTGAGTTTGAGGTTCAAAGACTTGGTTTAATTCTTCAATTAATCTCTTTAATTCTTTCAGCCTTTGTCTCTTTAGCTGAAAAATGGCAAGATGCTTCAGTCTCACTTACATTCCAAGGTTATCCTGAGGATCAGACTGCATTTGTCTAGCACTTCAAAATCTTTGAGGACTGTCACCGTCCACTTTCTAAACTGCAGTGCTTTTTCTGCTGTATCAAGTTGCCATATTTAAGGACTCTTAGGTCATGTGAATAGCTCCATCCATGTAGGTACCAAAACAGTGGTTCTTACTTCTGTGTGTGTGCTCAGTCATGCTGGACTCTTTTTGCCCTATGGACTGTAGGGCACAGGGCGCCTCTGACCTTGGGATTCTCCAGGAAAGAACACTGGAGTGGGTTGCTCTTTCCCCCTTGAGGTGATCTTCCTGGACCAGGGACTGAACCTGTCTCTCCTCAGTCTCCTACCCTGGCAGGTGGATTCTTTACCACTGAGCCACTCGCGAAGACCAATGGTTCTTTTACATCCTAATCATTCTTATTATGATCAACATAATCTCTTCAAAGAAAATTATCTTCTAGATCGTCTCTGAATGCCTCCTTCCACACATGGAAGAGTAGTGTATAGTCCGGATGCCAGGATAAACAACAGGAAGTCAGTGGAGAGTGTGTGGGTTAACACAAGTCAGTCGTACAAATACATCACAAATAGGAAGCATGAAGCCACAAGTACATGGGGTCTAACTTGGGTTCCAGAAAGAGTCATTTTGCCTGAAGAGGGCAGCTACACTAGAAGGATGACCCCTGTATGAGTTTGTCAGCGAGGCCATAACAAATCACTATGAACTGGGTGGATCAAGGAATAGAAATTTGCTTTCACACAATTCTGGAGGCTAGAGGTCTGAGATCAAGGTGCCAGCAGGGCTGCTTTCTTCAGAGGTGTGTCTCCTTGGCTTGCAGATCACTTGGTTTGTGGTGTCTGTGTCCTAATCCCTTCTTATAATGACACCAGTCATATTGGAGCAGGGTCCACCCTGGTGATCTTATTGAACCCCAATTACATCTTTGCTGTAGTTGTTATTGAGTCCCTAATTTGTATCTCACCCCGCCATCTCACGGACTGCAGAACGCCAGGCTCCCCTGTCCTCCGCTCTCTCCCAGAGTTTGCCGAATTGAATCTGTGATACTATCCAACCATCTCATCTTCTGCCACCCCCATTCTCCTTTTGCCTTCAGTCTTTCTCAGCATCAGGGTCTTTTCCAGTGAGTCAGATGGCCAAAGTATTGGACTTCAGCTTCAGCATCAATCCTTCGAATGAATATTCAGAGTTGATTTCCTTTAGGATTGACTGGTTTGATCTCCTTGCAATCCAAGGGACTCTCAAGAATCTTCTCCAGCCCCACAGTTCAAAAGCATCAATTCTTCGGCACTCAGTGATCTTTATGGTCCAACTCCCACACCCATTCATGACTACTGAAAAAACCACTACTCTGACTATACAGATCTTTGTTGGGAAAGATTGCTTCTTTAAAGATCCTATATTCAAGGACAGTCACATTCAGAGGTACTGAGGGTTAGGACTTCAATATATAGGTTTGGGGAGTGCGTGTGGGGGAGAATTTCAGCCCACAACAGTCATCCACAACGTCACCTTACTTAATTCTCATGGGTTAGTAACTTCAAACTCCTTTTCCATCAACATCAGGAGGTTCCTGAGTCACTCAGTCAACATGCGCTATTGAACATGAGCTGATATGGACGGTGATAAACACAGCTCAAGCTGTTCTGATGCAAAGCAAAGATGTGTGCAGCCAGCCAACAGTCATCTCAGGAAAACGAAGTGGACGGGAGGTATCCCTTCCAAAATGTACCAGTTTGCAAACAAGTGGGAATTGTGTTTGATGAGAACCTGGAGCTCACTCACCGTGTGCTAAGCTGGATTCCATTCTTGGCAATGCCCAGGGAGAAGGAGATACTGGAGAAATGATTGGGACGTTGACCCAGGGAACCTGCAGGTCAGTTACACGCAGTGAGATGGAAACCACAGCTGGAGTCTGCCTGCAGAGGGTGGACCCTGGTCACAGCGCCGTCCACGTGAAACCATCAGTGCCCTCATCACTTTCCCCTGCTCTTTACAGTTACCCACGAGCAGCACATTTGCTTTCACAGATCATCCTGTTGGGTTCCTTTTTCTGCCTAGTTACTGACATTTTATTGGGGGGGGAAATGTCAAGCTTCCAGCTCTTTCTCTCTCAGGCCATTCCCAGGAACAATTTCTATCATTTTGCAATTTCCAGACAGAAGCAGATCAGAGAGATGGAAGGACAAGTTGCACTGTATCTCATTAATACCTTTCTTTTCTTCTAATTTCAAAGAAGAAATGCCGGAAAAGAGAAGGATCGGGCCTTAGCCGATGCAAAAACCATTCTGCACAGCAAATAAATCATTCTGAATACTAATAAACCTCTTTTTGGCTGGAACTAAACGAATTTACAAATGGATGGTCATGTCTCTGAATTTGGTGAGGGATTGCATAATGCAGCAGATAGGCCAAAAAAGCACCAATAAATCAATCTTTACTAAACATACAGCGAGACTTGGCAAAGCCGAAGAAGAAAAAGGAAGAAGCCCAAATGAGCACATGAAATTTCCACATTAAAAGCTCATCGTTCTTGCCGGGGTCCTGATGCGATTTGAAAGGAAACAGACAATTCTATAATTTTAGCAAAAATATTTATGGTACGGTATACAAGTTCACCAAAACATTCTCTCCCAATTTCTTTCAAAATGTCAGCATTCCCAGCAGAAGGGCTGCTAAAATAAATTTATTTTTAGTACATTTCAGAACATTCTGGATTCTACTCATAAGAAAACACAAGTATGTCCATCTTCCCACCTCCCACCTGCATCAAAGAACTCTTCGGCTGGATGCCCTAAACTCCTCACTTCCTTATACTGAATTTTAGAGGGGAACATGTGGCTTAGAATCAAGGTCCTTGGAATCAAGATCAGTCGGTCAGCATTTCAAAGACAAGGTCAGACATCGGTTTGAAACTCTAGGAGAAAAAAAAATAAGGAATTTAAATTAAAAACACTGGTTTGAAATTCTGACCCTGAGCAACCTCTGTAAGCTCTAGGATTTAAAGATGCAATATTTGGGGAAGGAATTTGAGTATAGGAGTTTGCATGAAGAATACATAAAATAAATACATAAATAAATTATCTTTACATTGTACTAGGCAATTATCAGGGTTGTATTGAAGAGGGAAAGGAAAGGGGAAAATTATTTATTTGTTCAATCATTTACACACTTAGCAGGTATTTATTGAATGTCTCCTTTGTCCCAGGCAGGTTTGCAACAGTTGAATTGAAGTCTCTGACCTTGAGGAGCTGAGACTCTAGCGAGGGAACCAGAGGTGCCAACAGGGGTTGGCCAATGAGTGTAAAAGCCAGGAGAGAAGGATGCATGATGGTGTAGTGAGAGAACCACGGAGGGAAACCAGTCGGCCAGGGAGAAGTCAGCACTGTAAAACAGTATTTCAGCTTCCCGGATGGCTTAGAAAGTAAAGAATCCGCCTGCAATGCAGGAGACACCGGAGACACGAGTTTGATCCCTGGGCTGGGAAGATCCCCTGGAGAAGGAAACGGCACCCCACTTCAGCATGCTTGCCTGGAGAATCCCATGGACAGAGGGGCTACAGTCCAACGGGTTGCAAAGAGTTGGACGAGACTGAGGGACAGAGCACATATTAAAATTTTTAAAAAGACTTGAATTGATCAAAGAAGAAATAAACATGAATAGTTCTCTTCAGACCTTCTCTTACAAGTCACATATTTGCACACCTCTTATCAAGGACATCCCTGGTTAATTCACAAAAACAGAAAAAAAATTGATAATTTCATGCTGTGTATAGTTTAAGATCACTACCCCCAGCTCTCCTTTCTTTCTACTGGCGCCCTCAGTCTCCTCCCCCCTTGAACGTGAACGGAAATTGTCATGGCTTCTTTATTACTATTATTATTTAACTTATTAATTTTGTTTTGTTTTTCTGGCCTCACCGTGTGGAGGGATCTTAGTTCCTTGACCAGGGGTCAAACTCGGGATCCCTGTATTGGAAACATGGAGTCTTAGCCACGGGATTGCCCGGGAATTCTCCAAGTTATGACTTCAAATTCCATGAATCCTAGCAGTTTTAACTCCCTTGTTTTTGAGAGATATAAAACTTAGAGGGCTAAAAGAGATGAAACTCTAAACTTGTGGCTGGAAAACTTCTTCTTTTGTGACCCCGTAAGACTGTAGCCCGCCAGGCTCCTCTGTCCATGGAATTCTCCAACCTGGAATACTGGAGTGGGCTTCCATTTCCTTCTCCAGGGGAATCTTCCCGACCCAGGAATCAAACCTGTGTTTCCTGCATTCCAGGCAGATTCTTTACTGACTGAGCTATGAGGGAAGCCCCCATAAAGGGCAAGCCAGTAAGTATTTTAGGCTTCGTAGGCCATGGGGTCTCCATCCCAACTTCTCAACTCTGTCATTGCGGAAAAGAAGTCCTAGATGATCTGTCAACAAGTAAACAGGACAGAGTTCCAATCAATTTTACATTTGATATTTGAATTTTATATAATTTGTGCATATGAGGAAACATCGGTCTTTTGATCTTAAAAAATAAGTTAAACGGTATTGTTGAACCTCTGGGCAGGGAAGGAACGGAGATGCAGATGTTGAGAATGGGCTTGTGGACGCAGCAGGGGAGGGAGAGAGTGCGAGATGGAGGGCTGGTAAGAAGCTGCTGGACACACTGGGAGCCTAGTCTGATGCCTGTGACGACCTAGAGGGGCGGGCTGTGGGGAGAGGAAGGGGGCTCGAGGAGGAAGGGACAGATGTGTAATTACGGCTGATTCACATTGTGTAAGGCAGAAACCAACACAACATTGCAAAAGTTTTTAAATTATGAAACAGAAATACAGCAGGTGGAATGGACTGGAACTGACCCCTGCTCAACACTGCTCATTTCCAGGTGGGTTGTGTAGAAATCTCACGGGGACTTCCAAAGACCCTGGTATCTTTCAAGTTCAGTTTATTTAATTCACATTTATTTTAAAAATTGGCATGCAAGCAATCACAGGTGCTGAGAGTCTCAAGCAGAAGCAGGGGATCTGAGCAGTAGCTGAGGTCCTGAGATCTAGCAAATACTCACAGGGCAGTGCAGTCGAAAAAGGAGTGGGCTTAGTACTTCACATGGTGCTTCTGGAAATTGAAGGGGAGCATTAAATTCTATGGGTTCAATCCCTGGGTCGGGAAGATCCCCTGGAGGAGGGCATGGCAACCCACACCAGTGTCCTTGCCTGGAGAACCCCACGGGCAGAGGAGCCTGGCGGGCTACAGTCCCAGCGGTCACAGAGAGCCGGACACGACTAAGCGACTAAGCACAGCACCGCATTAGACTGTGCAGAATATAGGGACTGGCTTGCCAGGGGACCGACTGGTGGGTTTCCATTCCAAGATGTTTGTTCTCAGCGGCCCAGAGAGCTCCCCTAAGGGTTAAGCTGGGCTTTGATGCACACGAACCAGCCGGTCACCCAGAAGGAGCTGGGCTCCTGCTCCCCAGGAACCCGGGCTCTCAGCCACGCTCTGCCCGCCACAAGACCCATCCTGGGGGCCCGTCAGCCAGCCTGGGCAGGAGACGGGCGTGGGCACGGCTGCGTTGGTCTCAGGCCCCAAGGCCGGCTGCCTCTTAGAAGTGGGAGACTCGTCCTGAAATGCATGAAAAGACCTGTTCGACTCGGAAAAAGAGCGCCAGCTCCGGAGAAGACCTCGCCTTGATGACGCGATGCTGTGTCTCCTCCTGCGTCCCGGGTCCCTCCTTTGGCTCTAGGCTCTGGGAGCCGGGGAGGCTGCGGGCAGGAGGGGGCCCGCGGACTTGGAACGGAGCCCTGGAGCTGAGGCTCCCTCCGGCTGGAGGAGCAGCTTCTCCCCTCCTCCACCGGGGTGGCTCAGCCCCAGAGCGCTCTTCCCGCTTCTCACATGCCCAGGGATCCTGGAGCACTTTCTGAGAGTTCATGAACAGGGCGGGTCCTAGTCCTTTTCTGAAGAATCATCTTTTATTAGCTATGCTAGACACCCACCCAATATGAAGCTCAGCTCTTGAATTCCCCTCCCAGAGAGTGAATGATTTAAAATACCTGTCAAATATATACACTACCTAGTGTGAAATAGACAGCTGATGGAAAGCTGCTGTATAGCACAGGGAGCCCTGCTTGGTGCTCTGTGATGACCTAGAGGGGTGAGATGGGTGCGTGGGGGGAGGGAGGCTTAAGAAGGAGGGGAGATCTATATACATATACATATAGTGGGTTCAGTATGGGCACTTACCAGGCGGCACAGCGATAAAGACTGTCTGCCAGTGTAGGAGACACAGGAGATGTGGGTTCGATCCCTAGGTTGGGAAAAAAAATCCCATGGACAGAGGAGTCTGGTGGGCTACAGTCCATGGGTTGAAAAGAGTCAGACCGCTGAGCGACTGATGACAGCAAATTCAAGTTATTGTGCAGCAGAAATTAACACAAGATTGTAAAGCAATTATACTTTAATAAAAAAATTAAGAATGTTGATGACTAATAAAAAAAATAGCTCTCAGACTCCAACGACAGTGTCTGAGAGCCTGTTTGTCTTGTAGCAATTACAATGAAGTAAAACAGTAGCAATATTTTATTTTCTTAATGATAAGGGGAAACATTTTAAAAAGCAATATTGGAGAAAAATAAGCCACAAGGATGGAAGAAGTTTTGAGACCATTATTTCATATTTCCAATTCTGTGCTCAGAAAAAAACAACATCTGAACTATAGTGAATGAATTTCAAAAATCCCAGACTCTCACTGGGAAACAAATAGAACCAGGAAGCCATTGCTAAGGCTTATTTTAAACTCCTCCCACTCTCATTTTTATCAGGGAATGTACATGGAGACCTTACCAAGGCCACTCAGCTTCCAAGGGGAAGAACCTTTGTCCTTTCTGAGCTGAATGTTGCCGGTGGCATACCCTCTACAGAAATTATTTTTGTCCTTCATCTACGAGCTCAAAGTCCTGGCTTACAAGCAGGATAGCGGGATAGAGTTACAGATTCTAAATAGACCTGGAAGGAACTTGAGAGAGCTTAACCGGGGGATCACTAATCTTGGAAACAACAATCTCGAATGTCCTGGTGACTTGAAGCAGTTTGCTCAGCTACTTAGTGGATGTGCTAATTGCATCAAACACGAGTGGTGTAGAGTTTTTATTTTTATTTTTCAGATGTCAAAATTATTGCAATATTGTAATTATCCTCCAAATAAAATTAATTAATTGAAAAAAAAAGATTTCAAACGTAGACCAATAGGTTCCTTTTATTCAACATTTGTAATTGCCTTGTTTTGAAGAACATTTAACCGGCAAAGGTGGTGTGGTGGTGGTTTAGTTGTGTCTGACTTTTTGTGACCCCATGGACTGTAGCCTGCCAGGTTCCCCTGTCCATAGGATTTTCCAGGCAAGAATACTGGCGGGGGTAGCCATTCCCTTCTCCAGGGGATCTTCCTGACCCAGGGACTGAACCCAGATCTCCTACATTAGAGGCGGTTTCTTTACCAAACATGAATGGGCCTTGATACATGCATGGAAGACTCCTGTTGTAGGAATGAAACCAAAGGACGGATTCATGCTGTTTCCCTTTTTTTTGCATTGACCCAGGAAAGAGATGTATTCTTAGTTCAGGGGTTTTGGAATTTTGTTTTCTTGGTTCCTGAAGCAGACAACATAGGCAGGTGGAAGTGGGGAAGGAGGGTGGATAGCTTTCTTTAGGCCCGTGGGTCTCCAGAAAGTGGGATCTTGATTTGCCTGGTTAACACATCCTTGACCCACAGACTTACAGATTTATTAATATGTCTTTTGTTACTTGCATGCTGTTGACCAGAGAGAGTGACACAGTTAACACTGGACTTCCCTTGTGACTCAATGGTAAAAAATCTGCCTGCAATGCAGGAGATCCTAGTTTGATCCCTGGGTTGGGAAGATCTCCGGGAGAACAGATTGGCTACCCACTTCAGTATTCTTGGGGCTTCCCTGGTGGCTCAGACTATAAAAAATCTGTGTGCATCAGTACGTTCTATCTGTGGGCTTCCCAGGCATCTCAGTGGTAAAGAATCCACCTGCCGATGTAGGAGACTTAAGAGACACAGATTCAATCCCTAGGTCAGGAAGATTCCCTGGAGGAGGGCATGGCAACCCACCCCAGTATTCTTTCCTGGAGAATCCCATGGACAGTGAAGCCTGGTGGACTACAGTCCATGGGGTCACAAAGAGACAGACATGACTGAAGCGACTTAGTACACATGAATGCAACTTCAAATTAATGAAGACAGGCGTCAACCTCTGGGCTGATTCGACTCCCAGTCAAAAATAGTTCTATCATACTGCTCCAGAGGAAGAAATAGGTCCTATAATTTGGGAGTTAGTATATAATTTGAAGTCAAGGTTAAATTCAAGAACTATAACAACCACGAGTTTGTTAATCGCACATTCTATTGAAGCAATTCTTGACCAGGTACTGTCCGCAGAAGGTTGGAGGGTGACAGAATCAGAGTTCTGTGTGAATGTGGCTGAGGCTTCTGGGAGATGACGGGTTAGAAAGGACCCACCAGCTTCAGAAAGCAGAAGATATGAATTGCCTCACTCTACCAGGCCCGGCAGAGACACAGAGAACCAAAACCTGGAAGTGCAAAGTTCCCCGCTGCGTGAAAGAAGAGAAAGCAAGCCGAGTCCGGTGGGAGCTGAGCAGGCGTTCAGATCTCTGTTTTATGGACTTCTGCCTTCGCTTTGATAAAGTCCTTCAGTTCCTTTATTTCGCTCTTCTTGTGAAAGAGGGTGCGGTAGAGATGGAGACTGGTGAATGCGAGGTAATGTACACAACCCATCGTAAATAAGCTGGGCTTCCTAGGTGGCCTTAGTGGTAGAGAGTCCACCTGCCAACAGGAGACATAAGATACATGGGTTCAATCCCTGGGTTGGGAAGATCCCCTGGAGGAGGGCATGGCAGCCCACCAGAATACTGGCCTGGAAAATCCCATGGACAGAGGAGCCTGGGGTGGGCTATAGTTCATAGGGTCACACAGAGTCGAACACGACTGAAGTGTCTCAGCACGCATGCATTATAAATTATATTTTAAGCTGAAATTTATAGCTGAAAATTGTTGTAAATAAACAGGGATGTGGGCATAGGAATGCACTTGAAATTCAGAACTGTTGTTTTTCCCTGTGTGAGAAACACAGCGAGCTTGCCAAAAATCTCAGTTTACAGGCATTTGTTCCCACTGCTTGTTCCTAACCTCGACAAACATACGTGGACCCTGACCTTAAGCTGTGCGTTTGTAGGAATGCACAAACACATAACAATGGATGTTCTGGAAGTCTCCAGACGTCCTAGCTGCAAGATGGTTAAAAAATATTTGCTCCATTGAGCCAACGTGCCTTTCTCCTCCACAATCTCTTTGGGAATATTTATCTTTCATGAGTTACAGAAAAGATTCCCAGCCTCAGAGGAAAGACAGATGAACAAATTAACCCCGATGGGATCATACTGGCTGCTTCTGGTCAGGACGCCTACTTAGGCTAATCTTTTCTTTTCTTCCTCATATCCCTATATAAGGGATGTGGTTTAATGAGCAAAACCATCATGAGTTGAATATTTATTGAGAAATCCAGACGTCATTGTGCTCTTTCCTTTCCACTTAATTATAGACGATAAGAAATTAGGATTGAGAAGTCTGATTATGTGGTATTTGGGACCTGTGGTAGGTCATCCATGAGCAAGATGCTCATCCATGTTTGCTAGGCTAGCTTCTGTTGCCTTTATCCATCAGCTTGAGAATTTATCATATACTTCAAATGCCAATCGTAATAGTTCAAGACTTAAGTGACTGGTTCTTCTGGGCTTCATAAATCTTTTGGGTGTGTCCAGCTCTTCTAGACCCCATGGACTATACAGTTCTTGGAATTCTCTAGGGCAGAATACTGGAGTGGGTAGCCTTTCTCTTCTCCAGGGGATCTTCCCAACCCAAGGACTGAACCCAGGTCTCCCGCATTGCGGGCAGATTCTTTACCAGCTGAGCCACAACGGGAGCCCAATCACTCTGATATATGATTCTGTTAACCTAAGTTTAAGGCTCCTAAGATTAGGAGCCAAATGCTGACTGTTTGTCAGGCATGCTGATAGAAATGGAAAGAAGCCCAAAATGATCATACAAAACCCTGTTTGTAGAGAACAAACTATGGACACCAAGGGGAGAAGGGGAAAAAACCTCTGTTGTTGCTGTTTAGTCGCTCAGTTGCATTCGACTCCTTGTGACCCCATGGACTGTAGCCCGCCAGACTCCTCTGTCCATGGGATTTCCCAGGTAAGAATACTATAGTGGGTTGCCATTTCCTCCTCCAGGTGATCTTCCCAACCCAGGGATTGAACCCATGTGTCCTACATTGGTAAGGGAATCTTACCGCGGAGCCACCAGGGAAGGCAGCCCCTGCCCCCCCAAACTCTTCACTTACATGAAAACAGTAATTGCTTTCCATTTTTCTTCTCTTTTCCAAACAAGGTGCTAGAGCTAAGAAATCTTCGAGATTTGGAGTGTGAGGAGTATGTGTTTGGATCAAGGTTGCTAGCCATGTATCTGAGCTCACGATTTCACAGCCTGGAGCAGTCGCTGAGTCGCTGGACTGTGTCTGCACACCAGGGCGTCCTATAAATGTAGCGTGCCTCTCATTTTTTTTGTCCATATGACCCCTGGGTCACACACGAGGCTTGGTTCCCAGGTCTGATAGCTATGGGAAGTCAGCAGGCACATTCTTAGAGGAACTGTGTTTAGAGAGTTTCATTTTCACCATAGTATGAGAACAGGACTGCCCACCCAGTCAATAACAAGCAGCCACTGAACTCTTTGGCTTTTCTTCTTAGGATTTACCTTCCATCCTCCTGATTAGTGGTTTGCTTTTCCTGGATGCAGTCCAGATTCTCCTCCTTAAAATGTAACATTGTTAAAGTACCTTCCAGGGACACATGTGCAAAGAATGAAACTATGTTACTGGAATCCATCTGACTATCTTGAAGAGTCTTTCCTTGGCTAGTCTCTGTAAATCTTATTCATCTGGGCTGACCAAGCCTTCCTGTCCCTTCCTGACTAGTGCTTCTCAGACACCTCGGACGCCCCCAGGGAACCCCACACTGCCCCACCCCCTCCATCTGAAAACAGTTGTTGACACTGAAGCTACACAAGACGTTTCTCTGAGTCCTTTACTGATTCCTTATAGAGTCGTGCTGAGAGGCAGTGCGGGGTGATGGTTAGAGGTATGCCTGCCAGGTCTCTGCAGGGGTTCCACTCTGTCCTTCCACTTACTAGTTTTACAACTTTTAGCAATGTAGTTAATTCCCCTATGCCCTAGTTTTCCCATATATAAAATAAGGCTAATAATAGTAGCTACCTTGTAGGGTCATTTTAAAGGTCATTTAGTTAATGCATGTAAGGAACTTAAGTAGCACCTGGTCAACAATTAGTACTCAACAAAAGTTAGCAGTGGGTTTTGTCTGTTACCGCTCCCCTGCCCTTCAGTTTAAGCATTGTGCACACATTCTATAGTTAAAGTTTCATGGTCAGATTATCTTGGGATTTCTGACACACAAAAAAGCATCCACAAGAGTATTTCCTGTGGCATTGTTAGTATGGTAGTAAATATTAGCCACCATATAAATGTTTGTTAATTCCTGGGGGGATCAAAAAATGAACCAGACTCTGCCTATACTGGAGATGATCACACAACCATTTAAAATAATTCAATTTTTCTAAGGTATATTGTTAAGAATATGAAAGCAAATTATAGAATAATATGTCCCATAGGTAAAGATATTCTGAATACAAGCCAAGTACAATACTTCCAGATAAATATATAGAAAGCAGTCTGGAATGACCACACCAAAGGATATAGTGATAACTTCTGTGGAAGGCAGTGGAGTGGGATAGAGTCAAATATTTTTGAGCATTTATTTATATATTTTAAAAATGTTAGGTAAATATATTTCTTGTATAATGAAACATCAACATAAGAATAAGAGAATTTAAACACAGAAAGCTAATTTGAGTGTTTTAGTTCAGTGGCATTAGAAGTTATTGACTCCTTGTTTTAAGGCTGAAATATTTCTTTCCAAGATTGAGAGAAACATCGTGAGAGAAAGTTCATTGAGTAATGAGTCAACAGTGCTAATGAGCTCAAGCCTTTTGAATCAATGGCACCTTCCTTCAAGCATGGGCATATAACCAAGTTGATAACCTGTTTTCAGATCAACATTAGGAGGATTAAGGTTTAATACTGGGCCTCCTCATGAGCTTTTACAATCAAGTCCCTGTAACTTCAAGGAATAAAAAAAATATCTAGAGTTAAACTGAGGAATTCGTATCAGTCACTTCTCTTTGTCCACAGCAGAGACCTTACTCCTCTATGTGGTTCTGGGGTTTCCCTCCATTAGAATTCATTCCTTTCTTTAGAATCTGCGACCTTATTTCTCAATGGGGAATGCTTCCAAATCAAAAACAAAAATATCATTCAGTTTTTGAGTTTGGGAAATGATGACTTTCTGATTTTACTGGATTTTTTTTTTCCAGCAATTTCATTTTTTGGAAGGAGCTGTGAAGACACGCCCTGCGGTCAGTCCCCAGCGTTCTGAGGCCAGCGCCGTGTTCCTGAGCAAGGCCTGGGTCTGGATGGCCCCAGAGGCATCACCCACTCACTCCGATAGATTGTCACCTGTTCCGTGGACAGGAACTCTGGCCTTTGTGGTCCTGAAAACTCTCATAAACTCAGACGGGGAAATGGGAGTTAATAGCAACATGCAAGCATCTTCTAGCAGATTTCCTGGGATCCCGCTGGGGTCTGAGTGAAGCACTGCCCCGCGGTCACCACCCCCACCACATTCTCTGCCCAAAGTCTGCTCGCTGACTGGGAGGCAGCGGTTCTGCTGGTGTTAATTGCAGGATGGTGAGTTCTGGTGCTTGGTGTTGAGCGTAGGGCTTGGCCACTGGGTGGGGCTTCACCAGGGGCTCAGTGGTTAAAAAAAAACCCACCTGTCAATGGAGAGAGGCATGAGTTTGATCCCAGGGTCGGGAAGATCCCCTGGAGAAGGAAAAGGCAACCCACTCCAGTATTCTTGCCTGGAGAATCCAAAGGACAGAGGAGGCTGGAGGGCTACGGTCTGTGAGGTCACAGAGTCAGTGTCCCATTTCTTCTTTGGGAGGTGGCATAGAAGAGTATAAACATAATTTAAAAGCACATAGGGATTCTGAAATTCAAAAAGCCAACCGCCAAATTGGGAAAAAAGCAAAGGCTGCCAATGCCAAATACTGGGGGAAAATATAGAACAACAGAAACTCTCAATACCCAGCTAAAAACGGGGTGCAACATTTTAGAAACTGATTTCATTAGAAAGTTGAAAATGTGCACATCCTTCCTAGGTATACACTGATAATATTAAACACGTGTACAAGGGAATATGTAGCTGTCTATTTCCACAATGTAATCCTATCAGTTGTTAAAACAGTATACGTGATAACATGGAAAATGAACACGATGCTAAACTGGAAAAGAAAACACACATTGTCTTATTTGTAAAACAGAATTAAGAGTAACTTCCTCAAGCTTACTGTAAGACTTTCAAACAGCATGTCTAAGCCAATATTATATGATACCTCTTATATGTGGAATCTAACAAATCGAACTTATTTACGAAACAGAAACAGACTCGCAATCACAGAAAATGAACTTATCAGAAAGGAAGGGGTGGGGGAGGGATAAGTTCGCAGGACGGGATTAACAGACATACCCTACTATTACATAAAACAGGAACATCAAGGTCCAGCCATACAACACAGGGAACTGTATTCAATATCTTGCAGTAAACTAATGGAAAAGAATTGAAAAAAGAATATAGATGTATAGGCATATACTTATATATCTATATTCTTATCTAGATGTGTGACTGGGTCAGATTGTTGTACACCTGAAATTAACACAGTACTGTAAATCAAGTATACTTCAATAAGAAAGAAATAACACATCTAAGAAATACCTGGACTGTGTAAAGATGCACAGTTCTTACTTTTTCATTTGTAAAACTGTGACAATGGAAGTGTGGCTCAGTTTAGGCCGAGCAGTTTATGTGATGACCTTTTGATAAGGTAAGGCTCCTACGCGTAGGAGAAGACAAACGTGAGGGCATTTAACAGGCAGCTGCGCTATTACGTGCCAGCACCCCCACAGACCTCCTGATTCCGTGCCTGAGAGCCCACTAAAATGAAAACAAATCACCCTCATTGGAATATTGCTTTCTAGCACCCACTTATTGTGTGATCACTGCATTTTTGCAAATGTCACCACTGATACTTCTAGATTTGTCTCCGAAGCAGATGGCCCTCGTTACCCAGCCTGTATCTGACGGATCCCTGAAACCGAGTAGCTCAGTTGGTCAAGAGTCTGCCTGCGATGCAGAAGACCTGGGTTCGATCCCTGGGTCAGAAAGGTCCACGTGGAGGAGGAAATGGCAACCCACTCCAGTATTCTTGCCTGGGAAATCTCATGGGCAGAGGAGCCTGGCAGGCTGCAGCCCATGGGGTCGCAAAGAGTCGGGCACGACTGAGTGACTAACACTTATTAACTTCAAAACTGAGTCTGGAGTGGCCACTGCAAACCAGGCGTGTCCTGAGGTGCTGGGGAGCCAAGGAGGAAGGGGGTCTGTTATCTGATACCTAGAAGCTCACCCTCTGCAGAAGTCGGGAAGTGAAGGGCCAACCTGGGGCAAGGGGGTGCTTGGGACAGGCGCCCTGGGGGCAAAGCGCTTCGGGGAGAAAGAGCGAAAGGCAGCTGATTTATCATCCAATTCTCTGACCTTCCCGACTGAAATCCATCATCAGAGTCTTCAGCTTGGGACGCAGAACCCTGAATCCCTGCCTCACTCTGTGTATCCTATTCCTCCCCTTTGTCAACGCATTCCCCTCTTTCAGTCTTTGCAAAAGATGTCAGACACCTTTATTCATAACAATAACAATGGCAGGAATCCTAGTAAATATTTAATGAGACGAACTTGATTCTTGTATCCATTCAAAACATATTCACCCTTCTAGAGGAAGATCATATCTCCAGTCTCCAGTCACTTCAATTTTTTATGATTTTCTAAGCATCTAGGAAAAACAAACAAAAAAACCTTGAAGACTTTTATTTTTTATTTTATTATTCCCCAAATATTTTCTATCCTTTCTTAATTTAATATTTAAAAAAATCTAATTTTATATTGGAGTATAGCCCATTGACAATGCTGTGATCGTTTTGAGGTGGACAGCAAAGGGACTCAACCAAATATACACATTGTACCCATTCTCCTCCAAACTCCCCTCCCATCCAGGCTGCCACAGAACATTGAGCAGAGTCCTGTGCTGTACTGTAGGACCTTGTTGGTGATCCATTTTAGATACAGCAGTGTGTGCATGTCCATCCCAGACTCCCTATATATCTCTTCCTCCCATCCTTTCAATTTAATATGTTTTTATTTTAAGATATTTGGAACTTTTATGATAAGTTGCCTCCTGTTCCCATTTGAAAAAGGCTGGTTTCTCAGACTTCCAAGAGCACAGAACAACATTTCCCCCCACGAACCCTGTTCCCACCTTGATCCCCACAGTGCTATGCCTGAGGTAGAAGTCATGACGGAAAATACATGATTGAGTTGGCTTATCTTGCTGTCAGAGCTCCCAGGAGTATTGAAATAGGCAGGATGAAGTGTCTTCCCTGTTTGTTCCATCGAACACAATATAATATCAGGGACCGCTTCTGCTAATATGCATGTTCAAAAAATGAGCATGGATAAAATGAGTAAGTTTCTTGTTTCCTGAGTCTTTTCATACATCTCAACTAGTGATTCTTTGAACTACAAAAGGAAAAATAAAGGAAAAAAACAAAGAGAGACTAAAGGAACCGTTCCAGGAGAAACATATCCAGCGCGCAGTGACAGGTCTATGCCGGTTTCCTGAAGTTATCTGTTTATTAACCCGCCTCATCTGTGTCCGGCAGCTTGTGGAGTTATTCTAGCCTCATTCCCCACTGCTGTGTGGGAGACCAGCCGACTGTATTGAGCATGAATCAGCTACTAAAATAAGTGGCAGGGTAACTGGGATATGTCACTTGACCTTCAAATTCATTTTCTCTTGTCCTCACTTCATCCTGTTTCTCTGCCTGTCTCTTTTTGGTGTACTTCTGCTAAACTAATAAGAAACAGATGTGAGACTGGAATGCCCTTAAACCTGCCCCTCTGAGATTTCTAGAAGCGCTCCTTTGCGAACAGCCTGGCCATCCATTCATTTTTGTTGTAGGGTAAACACAGGTTGCGGCGTGAACACACTTTGCGTTTTTTTCCCTCTCTATTTTCAGCAGAAGCTCTACCGGTCACTGTCCTTGTCAGAATGTTGCTTCGAGTTTAATGCAGGTGGAGACTGGGGAACTATATGTAAGTTTTACTTAGTCTCTTTGGCATCAGTTAAAAAAACACCAGTTGTTTAAACTGACTGAAGCAGGGAATACACATTTTGAGGAATGACTGCATGCTGTCATGGAAGCCTTTTGAAATCCTTCAGGTGAACAGGGAGCACAAAGGTGCTCAAAACCCTCCTGTGAAGACTTCTAAGGACAGAGATGCTACCTACACTCAGGGTCTACTCACCCCTGTTGGGAAGACATTTGGAGTGATCAGTTTTGGGGAGAGGGGACCAGTCTGTGGGAGGGCTTTGCCTCTGCTCTGTCATTTAATGGGGAGAGCAGCAGACGGAGCAGAGAGTGACAGACACTCCAGGTGATGGGTGGGCAGTCACCCAAGCAAATGCAGGAGAAGCCCCTGTGAGGCTAATGCACCTGGGTTTGCAGCTTCAGCCTCGGTGGTAGCAACCCTGCAGGGAAAAGGGAAAGGAGGGAGGCAGAGAGGGGTGAAGGAGGTAGGAAGGAAGGCAGGAAGGAAGGAAGGAAGGAGGGGGAAGGGGGCGAAGGGGGTGACTCTCAGCTGATGTAGAAGCACTCAACACCTAGGGAAGAATTCCAGTTTTTGTCCTTTCATCCATAAATTATGGGTCCCCATGGGGACACCATTCCTAATATTTGACGGGGGTGAGTTTGACCTCCAGGACACTTGGATATTTATAATTCAGTGTCTCCCTCCCTGTTGAATTAAAAGGCGAAGACTAGCACTTATTAAACAAAGGTAAGGAAAGGAAGTGTTCTCTATAGTTGACCTTTTATTAGCTTATATAAAGAAATGGATCAGTGAGAGCCTCTCACACAGATGCAGAGAAAATGAATGTTTCTGAGAAAAAGCAGAATCCAGAAGATTATGAGCTTAAAGAGAGTCTGGGGATCTATTTAAAACATATCACAGCACAATGCCAACACTGATCTAACCAGGATAATGCCCTGGAAGTTAGGGTCAGTGTTCTGATTACTGTATGACTCCCATATTTTTGGCCAGGGCTGGTCGGTTTGCCAAAGCGTTGGTCGGAGGCTGGACTCCAGCGAGTGCTTTATTTTCAGCTGTAGGTTCCCCAGTGAAAATGCAGCTGCAACCTAGTTCAACCTGATCTGGTCAGAGAAGCGAAGGAAAAGTCAATTCGTTTTTCCACTCTCTGGGGCCAAGGGGAAGATCAGAGAACAAGTTTGCATCGGTGGGTGGTTGGGGGGAGGGGGCGTGTCTGTGACTATTTTGTGGACCAAGTAAGGCTTTGAAGATAGAAACACCAAGTTAGCAGCAATCAATCCAACGAAAATGTGTTACTTTCTGGAAAAAAAGAATAAAAGAGAGACATTCTTCTTCTGTGCGGCTCTACAGTTCCAGGGGGTAAGGTTCCCACTGTGGTTGCCACAGCGCCTCACGACGTGTGTCTGGGACAGCAAGTACCAAGTGTCTGTCGAAGGATGTCTGCGTGGTTGCCTGAAACGCAATCCTCCGTGAAAACATGCGTCTAGGTAATCACACCCACTCTGCCGCTCGCTCCTGAGACAGTGTTCTTTGCCCAGCTCCTCCCTGTTTCGAGTCGTCAGACCATACTGGCCTATATTTGGAATAATAGAGGGCTGTCAGTGTTGCAGATGTCTGGGTTCGCAATTCCGATCGCCTCACTCTATTGTAAACGCTGCCATCAAACAGCGGGTGAGTTCAAAATTAGATGAATCATCACCCCTTTTGTCACTTGGTTTGCCCACCTGCTGACAGGGAGAGATTTTCTCTTAATAAGAATCATCTTTAGTGAAGATAACACACTTCTATCTTTATTAGAAGTAGATTAAGCTTGACCCTGGGGCAAGTTGTAGGGGAGCTGAGTATTTATTATATCCTGATTTGCCACAAACAAAGATAACCTGTGTTGGGAAATGATGGATGGGAATGGAAATTTAGCTGTGCCCTTTCAAATTTTTTTTACCAAGGAATATCATAACAACCACAAAATTCCCTAAGCTTTTGTTCATGACAAATTATTTCCCTACTGTTTCCTAAAACTTTAGGGAGTGATCATTAATCATAGAATAAAGTCCTAAGTCAGCAAGCCCTTCAGGATTGGATGTGATTCCTTGGCCTGCTATCTCAATAAACTTTATATAATTCAGTCACGATGAGCAGACACATTTTCCTGTACATAAACCCCATTTCCCACTATTAATAGAGAATAGTACAGAGATTCCTTAAAAAACTAAAAGTAGAACTACCATAGGATCCACCAATCCTACTCCTGAGCATATATCCAGAGAAAACTGTAATTCAAAAAGATACATACACCCCAATGTTCTTTGCAGCACTATTTACAATAGCCAAGACATGGAAGCAACCTAAATGTTCACCAACAGATGAATGGATAGAGAGGATGTGGTACATATTCACAATGGAATATTACTCAGCCATTAAAAAGGATGAAGTAATGCCATTTGCAGCAACTTAGATGGACCTAGAGATTATCATCCTAAGTGAAGTAAGTCAGAAAGAGAAAAAGAAAGACAAATATATATCACTCGTATGTGGAATCTAGTGTTTTAAAATTGATATAAATGAGCTTCTTTACAGAACAGAAACAGACTTACAGATATCAGAAACAAAGTCATGGTTACCAAAGGGGAAACATGGAGGAGGGATAAATCAGAAGTTTGGGATTAACATATCTGCACTGTTAAATTTAAAGTAGGTAATCAACAAGGACCTACTGTATAGCAAACTCTGTATAGGAAACTCTGCTCAGTATTCTGTAATAACCCAAAAGGGAAAAGGATGCACCTATATGAATAACCAAACCATTATCACAATTATACCTGAAACGAACACAATTGTAAATCCACTATGCTCCGATTAAAAAAAAAAGCATTATCACCTCAGCGGCCATCGTCACCACCTCGTGTCCCCTTCTCCTACCAGTTCATCAACATTTTGTTCCAGTCATCAGATGCACAAGTGTTTCCTACATCCCTCTGCCCATTCCAAAGTCTCCTCCTCTTGAGTCCGTCACAGTAGTTTTCAACTTCATTCTACCATTTATTGCGTAGCAGGGTTATTTATTACTTATTGTGTGATGGAAGGTGTGGAAGGCTTGCTTCTGGTCACTGCTAACTGTGCCAGTTTTTCTCTGAGAGCAAAGATCATGCATTTTGGTTTTTCTCAAGCTCAGCGCTTTGCATGGCTCCTTTTACAAAGTAGAGATTCAGTAGCTATTAGCTGAATTGAATTGTACTGAACTGCCCTTATGCAGCTTTTAATCTAATTGGGAAAAAGCCTAAGCGCATCAAATGATGTTAGGAGAACCGCAAAGCATCAGAATTAAAACCGCAGCATAATGTGGTAGAAAACGAGCATCTCCGTGGAGGAAAAATAGAATGTACAGCAACTCTTGTGGCTGAGCAGAGGTAACCAGGAAAGATTCTGAATGTACCTTTTCTGACAGATCACAAAAGATATTGTTTCACCCAGTGACTGACACATTAAATAAATTCATTTACCATCTTATTTAGAGGCTGTATAACATTTTCGTCATCAGTCTTGTGCCGTGGAGATGCTTTCATTTCTTATCAGAAGAAGCATCTTTTCTTAAGGTTTGTTTACAAAAGTGCAATTATCTTGTCAAAAGAGGTGTTCATGCTAATGTCTTTGATGTATTTTGCCACTCACTCTAAAATGGCTGTTAGTAATTTCAAGCACCAATCATGGGTTATGACATCTAAAAGACTAAAAAAATTGCCTTTCTTATGTTTTGTTTTGCTTGTATTTTTACTGAATCTTTCTATCATGTTGGCTTACTATTTGTATATTTTCTCTCATAAATGCCTTTGCATGTTTTTCCCAGTGAACTGTATTCCTTGTCAGGTATTCTTATATTTTTTAATGAAGTTTTACAGCTCCTTTCTTATCCTATTTTATAAAAACAGTCTCCCACTCTGTTTTTGAATTTTGGCTTTTGTTATATCTTTAACACATATGCATTTGAGATTCTCATATAGCAAACACTGACTGGTTTTTCTGTGACTGCATCATTTACTTGTCCATTTAGAAACTGATTAATATTTCTGCTCTAGGTCTTTAACAAAAAGTCATTTCTATTTTCCTCTAGTGTTTCTTGTAAAATTTTTAGCTTTTTATGTATAGCCAGACTTGACTTACTACAGGGAGAGATTTGAAAGACCAAATTTTTGATTTTTCAATTTATTAAACATTTATTCAAATATGTATTTCATTGTGAACTCATTGACATTTTAAAATAACATAATTGCAATTCATAGGTATGCCTTATTTATTACTGTTGAACTATATTTTAAGCTAAATTAATAAAGCAATAGTTACCCTAATAAAAAAGCAATTTTGTATGTATTTGGCTTATATACATAGCAAAGGTTTGTAAAAGAATAATATTTGTCCTCTCTAAAGAGTTACAAATGGTTGTTCAAAAAATTGATACTGTTCTATTTCATTTTTCATCAGTCTCTACTGTTTTTCTGATTCACTGATTAAAAGATGCCAATTTTAATTTATTTTGTAAACTTCTCATTAAACAAGTGAACAAAAAAGCACATATTGTTCCTTTGATGGGTGGAGTGGATATTAATGACAAGAAAGCTGAGTGCCAAAGAATTGATGCTTTTGAATTGTGGTTTTGGAGAAGACTCTTTAAGAGTCCCTTAGTTTGCAAGGAGATCCAACCAGTCCATCCTAAAGGAAATCAGTCCTGAATATTCATGGGAAGGACTGATGCTGAAGCTAAAACTCCAATACTTTGGCCACCTGATGTGAAGAGTTGACTCATTAGAGACGACCCTGATGCTGGGAAAGATTGAAGGCGGGAGGAGAAGGGGACAACAGAGGATGAGATGGTTGGATGGCATCACCGACTCAATGGACATGGGTTTGAGTGAACTCCGGGAGTTGGTAACAGACAGGGAGGCCTGGCATGCTGCAGTCCATGGGGTCACACGACTGAGTGACTGAACTGAACTGAACTAATGGTACATGGCTCTCCTAGGAATGAGGTAGGAGAAATAGAGAGAGCTGTTTAGTTTTGTTTTTTAATGGACCAAGGGACCATGCTATGGAAAACAGAGATTTGGGGGCTGAATGGATATTGGGGCACTGGTTCAACCAGCCATCAGACCGATGATGAAAACACAGCAACCAGGGTCGATCTGACGTTATGACGCAGAGATGGCACTGTATCGTTTCTCGCTTATTTGTCAGGATCATCTCCTGTGTACTCCCCATCTACAAATGAGGACACTCAGCTGAGATGCCATCGTTTCAGTACGTCTTTGAGGAAACTGACCACAGCGGTGAGAAATGACTCATCAAACATTGGAGAGTTGTGTCGGGACTCTCAGATACTGTGACAGGGTGATCCCCAGTGCAGCTTTTATTTTGTGTGGCTGGTGCAAGACAATACACACTCAGACACACACACACACACACATTTCCCTATCTTTTGATAAAGTCATTTATTTTTTTGTATAGAGTCTTGGCTGAATCTAATTTTAGGTACTCAAAATATATGATGCGCCAACACAGGAAAGTAGGAATCCATTCACACTCCTTTAAAGCTCCCTTGTTGTATATTGGTGACTCACACAGTTGTGACAGACAGAAGGACTGTAACTGATCCTAATTTCCGTCATGCCCACTCTTGTCCACTTTTACCAGATCCGTTCAATGTCATTAGATGGCAGCCATTGACCCGCTTTGCTTTGATGGGCTCCAATTCTGGCTGAGTTTCGTGTGAGGTCATTACATCCTGCAGTCAACACTGTCATTTTCTCCATTAGCAAGTGTAGCTCTCTGTGGACTGACTTATCCCAGGCGTATCATTTCATCTTTTTTACCCTGTTCATGATCTCAAGGAATGCACCACGGTTACCTTTCCTGTCCACCAGAATACCATGAATCACCATATTCCACACATGATTTACATGCAAGGAGTATGTTATCCTAGAGGGTAGACCTCTGGGGTCACCAAGCTAACAGTTAACCTTCTGTCTCTCCTACAGCCTTCTGATTCTCAGTTTACCTCTCTGTAAAATGGGGCCAAGGATCCACAGAGTCTTCAGGGCTTTATAGATTTACACTTGGGGGCACACAATTGTTGCTCAACATACGTCGTTTCTTTTCCAAAGGCAGTTTTCTTTCGACAGAAACTTGGCCTCCTCTGAGATCTCGTCTGCATTGTCTTCGTGGCTGACTTCGGACAGAATCACTTCTCCTCATGTAATTCCTTCTTCTGTATTAATATGGCGTTCCTAATTAGGTCTTAATCTGTCCTGAAACATTCACAATGCATAGGAAGCATTTATATGCATTTATATTTATATAACCCAATCTAAGCTTGCTTATTAGACCAAAGAAAGACAGCTATAATTTTCCATTCTTTTCTGGTTGTTTTTTTCTCCCTATTAGGATTATAGCATTTTGTTGAAGATAGAACTTCGTATGAAGAACAGGATTGAAAAATAAAGAAGCATTTGGCTTATCACTGTCACAGAGCCATCTCTGAAAGTCTGGAACTGCTCACATCTGGGGCCAGAATCAAGTCTGCATCCTAAACTTTCTTACATATGTTTGCGGCCAGAATTTGATCTTCTTTCTAAATTTTCTTACGTCACTTCTTGGATACACAGAGCAAAAAAAAAGTCAGAGATGAGAGCAGATAGATTTTTCACAATGGCAAAAATCTGATGGAAAAGACTCTGGGCTCATCATTGAGAGAAGCCATCTGTGCCAGAGTAACTGTCTGTGACAGAGGGGAAAAAATAAATCATTTTCAAAAACCCCATTGCTTCAAAATCTGGTCCAATGCCACCGTGCTGAGCGCCAAATATTCTTTCTGGCAGAGGCAAGTCGTGGAAAAGCACAAAGGCAATTTACCCAATTGGCCTGGGCAGAAAGTTTATTCTTCAATTATTTTTTGTGAGTCTTCTTTCCTCTGAGTGTGGCTCAGACAGTTGTGTGTGAGGATCAGTGGCCAGGCAGGGCTCAAGTAAGTGAAAACCCAGCTCGGATGGGTAGCAGTGTAATTCATCACAGCTTAGTCTCCCTCCAGTTTAGAATTCCCCCTCCCTGACAGGTTAACCCTATTGAAAATTGTGGTTTCCCAACAGGGACCTCCTGTACAGCATAGGGAACTCTGCTCAATGATATGTGGTAGCCTGGATGGGAGGAGAGTTTGGGGGAGAAGGGACACATGTGTATGCATGACTAAGTCACTTCACTGTCCACTTGAAACTTTCACAAAAATCATTGATTGGCTATACCCCAGTACAAAATACAAAGTTTAAAAAATTAAATAAAATCGTGGCTTTCAAAGAGGAAATTCCTGACACAATCCTCAAAAAAGGTCACACAGAGATTGAGGCTCAAACTCAAATGGCAGGGACCTTCGGAAATTTATCATTTCAGAGCCTTGGTTTCAAAATGGGCTGCTGGGGAGAATCCAATTCATCGATGACGTCTTCATCTCTATTATTTTCTCTCCTTTTTAAGCAAAGTCTCCATTTCAAAAATGTGTCTACTTTCCCTATCCTTGGAAACCAACCATCCAATGATGCGGTTGTGTTGGTGAAGGGACCTATTTCTTGGGAGACTGCCATTTAGAGGATTAAAATGATAAGACCCCAAAGAAGGCATTTTATTCCCAACAGTATATCCATGTATGTACCTTTTAGAGAATCTTCTAGAAAGTTTCTCAAAACCAGCTCAGTACATGTCACGTCATTCCAGGACAGGGACACCCAGCTCTGATTGAGATTCTGACTGGCACATTTTCTGAGCTATCACCAGCTGGTGATTTGCGCTGTGTGGAATGCATGTCCTTCACTCCAGAGACATGAATCACTTGTTCAATTAAAAATAGTGTTTCCCTAGCAGTTATTTGGGCTTCCCTCGTGGCTCAGCGGTAAAGAATCCACCTGCCAATGCGCGAGATGGGGGTTCAAAGTTTGCATTCTTGAATGGGGAAGATCCCCTGGAGGAGGAAATGGCAGCCCACTCCAGTACTCTAGCCTGAGAAATCCCATGGGCAGAGGAGCCTGGTGGGCCACAGTCCAGGAGGTCACAAAGAGTTGGGTGGGACTTAGCGACTAAACAGCAACACGCCAGGCAATTATTGCTCTAGAATGGGGATAAGGCGTGGGCTGAATGGTGGCCGTTGGCGTTCTCCTCTTGGAAGTATGACAGTTTATACACTTAATGGTCGATTTCTTTCTCGGAAACATCAGCCTCAAAGTTAATGACTGCTGATTCTCCTAGGATTTTCTGAAAATTAGGTCAGGACCTTGTAGTGTGGGAGATAAAGGCATTCTTCTTATTGTAGAATTTAGGGGGAAAACAAGATGCCAAGAAAAAACATACCAAGGATCTAATCCTATACTTTCTTTACCAAATTACGTGAGTCTCCTTTTATTTAGTCAAAACAAAGGACTATTATTCTATAGGATTACAGCGTGGACATTATCTGATCACTAACAGCCTTCAAATTTCACAATTCAGCTTAAAGAATCACTTTAATCCTAATTATCTGACATGCTTATTCCTTCAGCTCATGCCTTCATTTCTCAGAACTTCATGTCTCCAATGTGCCAGTTACTCTACCGAACTGGTGTGAACCTTTTTGACACAGTCTTCAGATGTTCACGATTGTTTGAGGAGGCATATATATTAACACTGAAATATTAATACATACAATGCAAAGGGAACAGAGGATAAATCAACTAATTTTCCTGTACACATTTTGTTTCTGCCTTCAGGTTTAAAGCCTGAAAAAAAAAAAAAAACTAAGAAGTAGGAAATCAAGGGTAATTCTAGATAAAGAGAATTAGGCAAAAGGCAGTGACTTGTGAAAGCTTGGCGTATTGAGGGAAGTACCTTGATGCTTCAACAACACATGACTGAACACAGGGATACTGGCTGCTCAGGTGGCTGAAAGGAGCCTGCTATGCTCGGTTAAAAGCATTTTGCCTTAATTGTCTAGGTTATAGGTATCATGAAAGAATTTTAATTGGAGAAATGCTAAGATCCTGTGTACATTTTAGAAGGATGAGGTATGAGGTATCAATTTAAAAAATAAATAGCAGGTAGTAAAAAAAAAGAGAGAGAGAGAGAGAGAGAAAAGGTCAAAAGTTTTCCAAGTCTGGTGATGGCGGAGGTGTGTAAAAATGTTGACGTTGGTAACTAAAGAAAAGGGAACGCAGAAGTCAGAAAGGATGTCCGCTTTTGGCCCACTCTGTGTTTGGGGTTACTTCAACTGCTTAGGGATTTATGCAAAAATATGCGTTTATTTAGTTTTTAAATTTGTAATTGGAAGATAATTTGCTGTACAGTGTTGTGCTGGATTCTGCTGTACAGTGTGAGTCAGCTGTGCATATACGTGTGTCCACTCCATCCCGAGCCTCCCCCACACCCCCGATCCCGCCCCTTAGGTCATCACGGAGCCCGGAGCTGGGCTCCCTGTGCCATGCAGCACCTTCCCACTAGCGCTCTGTTTGATACGTGGCGACATGTGTGCTTCAGCGCTGCTCTCTGTCTGTCCCACCCTCTCCTCCCCTTGCTGTATCCACAAGACCTGCGTCTCTATGCCTGCTCAGGAAATAGGTTCATCAGCACCATTTTTCTAGATTCCACATAGATCCATTAATATATGACACTTGGTTTTTCTCTTTCTGACTTACTTCACTTTTTTAACAGGTTCTAGGTTTGGACCCAGCAATCCTACTCCTGGACATAATTCCGAGAAATGTATGCAATTTATGCAATTCCTGCGAAAATCATAATTCCAAAAGATACATGCACCCCAATGTTCATTGCAGCACTATTTACAATAGCCAAGACGTGGAAGAAACCTAGATGTCCATTGACAGGTGAATGGATAAAGAAATTGTGGTACATAAATAAAATGGAATATTACTCAGCCACAAAAAAGAATGAATTTGAGTCAGTTGAACTGAGATGGATGAACCTAGAGCGTTGATTTATTTAGACAGAGGTGTTCTAGAGTGGAACTGGGAAGGAGGAAGGAGCATGAGGTTGTACTATTTGGGTGGGGGAAGGGATGCATCACCCTCTTGGATAACTGTAGTCTTTTACTGGATTTCTCTTTGGGAAACTTGACTTCAATCAGATTCCTCCCATCTTGTGTCTTTTCAGGGGCTACTTTTGAATTAGAATGTTAGACTTTACATCTGTTCTCTTCAATATCACTGCTCCCGTCTGGTGAGATTTGGAATTTGGATTCTGTCATGCCTTATGGAGGATTTATCTTTTCACTCTGGGTGATGTGATGTTGTGGGGCAATATTTGTGTAAGATTCTCTCCAAGTGACAGATATGACACCAGGGACCTGGTGCCATCTGTACAAAACTCATTCCTTCCCTTCAGTGAGACGTCAAGGAACAATAGCTGCTTCCAGAGAAGTTTTTCTTCATGAGTCATAAATCCACCACAAAGCACTGTCATTTAGGCCACAGCTGTAAAGAGAGGCTATATTGAGTGTGTTTTGCTTAAATCAATACTTTGTAATTTGACATGCCCGATCTATCAAAATCCAGGGCTGGTGGCTGTTAATGTACTTCCCATTCTTGTTGCTTCAGGATAGCTCGATGTCCTTGCATAAAGTTCAAAGTGATATTTCTGCTCTCAGTAATTATCTGAGTACTGTAGACTAACGTGAGGGGAAATCAAGCTGATTTTTTTCCCAAAAACGATGAGGAATTAAGAGATACTTGTAATGTTTTTTTACTAGAGTATAATTGACTTATAATGCTGTGTTCGTGTGTGCTGTACAATGACGTGAATCAGCTATACATATACATATATGCCTTCCCTCTCGAGTCCCCCCCCCCCCCACCGCTCTAGGTCCTCGCAGAGCACACAGCTGAGCCCCCGTGCTGCACAGCAGCTTCCCGTGGGCTATCTGTTTAACACACCAGAGTGTGTACACGTCAAAGCTGCCCTCTCAGTTCACCCCCTCCCCCTTCCCTGGTGTGCCATCCACAGTCCATCCTCTACATCTGCAGCTCTATTCCAGCTCTGCAAATAAGGTCACTGGTACCATTTTTGTAGATTCCATATATATGCATTCATATACGGTATTTGTTTTTCTCTCTCTGACTTAGTCAGTAGGACAAACTCTAGGTTCAGCCACATCACTACAGATGGCCCAATTTCATGCATTTTATGGCTTGGTACTATTCCATTGCATATATGTGCCACATCTTCCTTATCCATTCATCTGCTGATGGACGTCTAGGTTGCTTCCATGTCCTGTTGTAAATAGCGCTGCAGTAAACATCGGGGCACATGTCTCTTCCACTATAATCTAGTAAGGTTGCATTTTATGAATTAACCTAAATTAGCCGCGATTATCATACACTGAGTGCTGACTACATCACTTATAAATCCTGAAATTGGTAATTTCAGCTTATTCTCACAACAATCCTATGATTTTAGTACCGTAAGTAAGCCTTGCCCTTTGATGAGAAAAAAGAGTCTCAAAAAGTTGGACACCACTCAGTGAATGAACAACAATAGCAAAGACCTCAGGGATGATTTTCTCGAGTTGTAAGCTGGACCTCTTGTTGCAGAGGGATTGGGGTAGGTGATTAGACAGCTTTGTGGCTGCTCACAGGCCAAGCAATCAGAAATTATCTTCAGTATCTTATTTGAAGCTACATCCCACAGCACAAGGACCACAGATAAAACCCCACTGAAGTGCAAAAACAGTTCTCAAAGCCCCGCATGGTAAAAGTCTTAGGCATGCACATGTTCCATCACTGCCTCCTTTTCATCTCTCCATTAGAGCAGAGCAAGATCATATTTGTGCTTCTTGCTTTCGATGAGTGTCTGTGAAATTCTAGCCTGCATAAAGAAGACAACAGATCAACACATCTCCCTGGGAACATATTTACTTCAGCTAAAGAAAAAAAAAAACCGGGAGATTTTACTATTTCCACTTTTCTTGTAACTGGGGAACTTAAAAGAAGCATCCGTAATCCTGATGAACCAAGGAGGAACGATGATGACAAGTCACGGACTTGTGCGGCATCGAGAAGTGACCTCTCAGGAAAAGACAGGATCTCACAAGCAGGGGGAAACACGAAATGTATTAGATAATGGGGCATCCTGGGGGTCAGAGAACAAAGAAAGGTAGGCCATGAGATTTGGGAGAAAGTCCTGAATTGCTCACTTCTCATGATGAGAAAGGAGACAGCACAGAACCTCATATTCAGAGGACTCAGAAGCAACAGGGGAATTGAAAAAACAAGACAAAACACAACGCCGCAGTCTCGGGGACTGCTCCCGCCTGCTCGCGTTTATCGGTCACTCCATGTCATGTGAGGGCCACTCTCCCTGCCTTGGCTTGGCCTGGGCAGGGCCGTGTGACATGCTGGAGACACTTCAGCCTGTTCTCAGCTTCTCTCTGCAACTTTGCAGCCACATTTCTATCCACTAAGAGAGCCGTTCATCCACACAATTCTCCCCACGGTTTTATATCTTGGTTGTTTGCTTTTTAAAAGAGAACTGACTTATTTCTTCCTATCTGGGCATTTCATGCACCCAGAATTTGCTTTGGCAAAGACAGCGCGGTGAGTCAGGGGGTGGAATCCATCAACGCCTATGGAATGTCATGCACGGACGTCTTCCTCTGCTAGGTATCATGTCTCTAAGCATCTCAGAAATGAGGACAATTCCATCCCCTCATTCCAGCCAAAGACACAGTTCATTCTTCAGAGGCAGCTGGGAATGAATGAAGCTTTCTCACAGGAGTCTGGGTCAGGCTTTCTTGAACTGGGTGAGCTGCATCAGGCTACATCACCCCGCATGGCTTTAGGGTTCTACACCCAAACATGGGTCGATCAGTGCTTTTTAACCTTCGCTGCCCATCAGACACATACATACCTGTGCGTGCGTGCTAAGTCACTTCAGTCATGTCTGACTCTTTGCGACTATATGAATCATAGCCCATCAGGCTCCTCTGTCCCTGGGATTCTCCAGGCAAGAATACTGGAGTGGGTTGCCATGCCCTTCTCCGGGGGATCTTTCTGAGTCAGGAATCGAACCTGTGTCTCTTATGTCTTGCAGTGGCAGGCAGGTTCTTTACCTCTAGTGCTACGTGAGAAGCCCCATACATACTTGTAGATATAGCTATACATAAATTAAGACCCTTTGGTATGAGCAATGCAATGAATATAGAGATGAGTAAAACACAACCTCTATTTTGTTAGCTATTCTTGAAGTTCATTGCCATTTCGCTAATGATTGGGCTGTTCGCCTCAGCTCCCTGCTTTATGCCATGACTCAGCGGATTTCCACATTTGCCTTCCTCCTGTGAATTAATTCTCTCCAAAAAACTGTGGCTCTTACCGGGGCTTTTGGAAGCTTTTCTTGCACTGAACCCCGATGACTGCGTTTTCTCGAAACGTATTTCCCCTGACTCTCTGAAAAGGAAACAGAATTTACACACTCTTCCTGTTGAAACTCTCCCCTTCCGCCTCCAACACCACAGTTTTCAGTTTTTTCTTTTTGACGTTTATGTTTTGATTGGAGTCTAATTGCTTGGCGAAACTGTGCTAGTTTCTGCTGTCCGACGTGAATCAGCGCTGTGTGTCCATAGAGCCCCTCTCTCCGGAGGCTCCCGCCCACCCTCGAGGTCCTCACAGAGCACCGGGCACAGCCTCCTGTGCTCCACGTAGGGCAGTGTCCCACTAGCTGCTTGTTCTACACCCGGGGGTGCACACACGTTCCGTCCTCATCTCCCAGCTGTCCCGTCCTTCCCTCCAGCCAGGTCCACAAGTCCGTTCTCGAGGTCTGAATCTCTGTTCCTGCCCCTGCAAGCAGGCTCATCTGTGCCATCTTTCTGGGTTCCGTACATCTGCGTTACTATGAGATGTTTCTTTTCTTGATTATTGACTTGCTATTTCCTATCTCATTCGGCGAATCATCTTTCTATTCACAGCCCTAGTTTTGGGGAGCTTCACCCTACTCATCTGTCTCTTAAGTTCTTTTAGCTAGATTTCGGTATCTTTAGCCATCACCCCTGAGCCCATAGTTCTCAAATCCCCAAGTTCAGCCTCAACTTTGTTTACAAAATTCAGTCTCTGCTTTCACCCCTCAGGTGTCTGGAAACCATTTGTCTTCGTATGGATACCCTGTCCTCTCTTTATATGCTTCAAACAAACATACCCTTGATATCTTACAAACAATCACATATTCTTTAGTCTTCAAAATTGCTTTGATAACTCAGGTCTTTTGCTTTTCATACAAATTTTTGAATCAGTTTGTGAAATTTTATGCATACAAAAAAATCCTAGGAGGATTTTGATTGAGGTGTGTTCAATGTATAGATTGATTCGGGTGAAGGTGGCTCAGTGGCAAAGAATTGCCTGCCAGTGCATGAGATGCAGAGACTTTGGCTCAATCCCTGGTTGGGGAAGATCCCCTGGAGGAGGAAATGGCAACCCACTCCAGTGTTCTTGCCTGGAGAATCCTATGGACAGAGGAGCCTGGTGGGATGCAGTCCCTGGGGTAGCAGAGAGTCAGATACAACTGAGCACACACTCCACCTCTATTTTCCTTATCTTATTAAAGTTGCAGAACCACCAGTACAATGTTATATAAAATCTATAAGCATAGACATGATGTTTTATTTGTCTTAGGATGTTACATTATACAACATTACGTAGAGTGCTTCCTGTAGGTTTTTCATCGATAGCTTTATCAAGTTGGGTTTGTTTATTCTTAGTTTGCTGAGAATTTTTTATATTAAAACAAGCCATTTTCATATTTTAAATAGACATAGAATTTTAATATGTATTTAATTTTCATTAAATTTTAAATTTTATAATGTGTGTTGAACTTTGTTGACTGCTGCTTCTGCATCTTCTTTTTCACTTGGTGTAAGCAGTTTTCTTCCTTTTCTTTCTTGTCTACCTTCCTCTTTTTATCACTTTTATTTGAGGACTGGACACTGATTACACATATTGAGAGTGAGGTGCGTGGGCATGTCCTTAGTCACTCAGTCGCGCCGGACTCTCTGTGACCCCATGGACTGCAGCCCGCCAGGCTCCTCTGTCCATGGGATTCTCCAGACAAGAAGACTGGAGTGGGTTGCCACGCCCTTCTCCAGGGGATCTTCCCTACCCAGAGATGGAACCCGCCTCTCCGTGTCTCCTGCACGGGCAGGTTGGTTCTTTGGCACCACCTGGGAAGCCCCGACGACTAGCGTGTACGCCCTTGAATGAGCACACCTGTCTTTTCCGGAGGGCTCCAGTGGGTGGTGGAGCCCTCCAGTTGCTACTCAGTCAGACTGGGCTTGGCTGTTGCTAATTGCCTTCAGCGGACAGAGCCTTTAAATCCCTCTGGAGCGGGCGCGCGCCGCCTCTGCGAGCCTCGGACCTGTTTCCCTGCTCGCCGGCCCGACCTCACCTCCCTGCGGGTCCCGCCTGTCATCCACAGGTCAGAGTCCTCTTCTTGTTCTTTAGTGTTGCTGTTGCTGGTCACGCGGTGCCGGCCTTGCGGTGGGCAGGGAGTCAGTCCCCCGGTCTCCGTCCTCGCCTTGGTCTTAGGCAGGCATGGAAGGCCTGCAAGTTTGGGCATCGCTAGCGTTCTTGCTCCTCGGCTGGGCCAAGCAATGTCTGCCTGTCCCTGAGGCAGGGGAGGGCGTTTCTCTCGGGCAGGAGGAATTTTCCTGTCTCAGAAGGGTCCCAGTGCCCCCAGCCGGGGATGCTGAGGCCTCTACCCGGGACGGACCTCCCTGTTTCGGTGCTGAGGTCCCCTTGGCACGAGGGTTTCCTGTCCATCCTTCGGTAGAGGACGCCTTTTGTCGGCCTTCTCTGAGGCAACAAATCTTTGACCCTTTGGAATTAAAAAGGTTGTCGGCCCTTCCCTAGTGACTTAGGATGGTTATTTCACAGGAAAGAAAGTCCCAAGAAAGGTGGAAGTGGCCTCACGCGGAGTGCCTCTGCAGGCGGGCGGGGGTCCTGCCGGGTCTCCAGCCCTGTCTCCACCTCAATGAGCCCCGCGGGCTCCCTGGGAAGGTGGTTGCAGGGCTCCTGTGGGCTCCCTTTGGGCTGCGGCTCCTGGGTATTCTCAGCTGGCTGATAATTGGCTTTTAGAAACTTGCTAAAGTTTTGGCTGCTTTCTGACCAGCTATCATGGTGGCTGGTGTGTCGTCTTACTCTGCACCAGGGGGAAATGTTTTGTTTGATCTCCGCTTCCAGTTGCCATTAAACTATGAAACTCTGCTGTTCGGTGGCGTGTAAACCTTTCCTCTCTGATAAGCTCAGAAAAGGTTTACGATGTTATCAATTATCTGGCTTCCTCACCCCCGCCCCCCATTCTTAGGGTGGGAACCACAGTCACTGGTATCTTCATTTTAAGTGCAGGCAGGGCCTGAGAGGTTTGGCTACTATGTTTGAAGTCTGGACATGGTAAGGTTTGTCCGACCAGCCAGAATTTACTTCTATATATAGACTTTTTGGTTCATCTCTCTTCCACATTCTGGTAAAAAGTATTTCTTATGGCTCGGTATGATTTTGTTTGTCCCATTGCCTTCTATGATCCAGCCGAGTTTCTTTTTCTTAATGGTTCCCTGATGGCTTCAACACCATTTATTAACTAGTTTCCCCAATGATTTGGGCCATACAATTAAACATGTACTAAATTCCTGCATGTATTCCTCCCCTGCCCCACCACCCTGGACCCTGTGCTTGCATTTCCAGGACTCTTGCCCTGATCTATGTGGTCAGTTGTCTGCAAAGATAAATGCCAGCCATTCCTCCCATTCTTGTATGTGGATGTTGCTCCTTCTCCAAGAGATGAAGACTGTGGCCTCTTCCCTCGAGTGTTCTCTGGCCTGAGAATTGCTTTGGTTGTGATTAATAGAAGGGGGTAGAGGTTATAGACGCCTTTTCTTGGCCTAGGGCCTAAGAGGATTGGCGGGTCTGCATTTTGTGGCTTCGAGTCTTGATTCACTATGGACTAAGTTTGGCTACCCCGCTAGAGGGACCAGGTGGAACAAATGTTGTCCTGAAGGGCGAGCGCCCACAGGAGGAGGAAGGATCTAGAAGATAAAGGGGGAGGCATGGCCTGAACATCCCAGCAGGCTCAGCTGAGGGACCAGGTGTGTGTAGGGTGCCATTAGGTCTCGTCCAGATCAAATTGCATCCACCTGACCCGCTTGCCAACCTAAGGCAGAAGAGAGGCTTTCCCAGCTAAGCCTGGTCACACAAACCCACTGGGGCACGAGCAGCTAAGTGCTACTTTTGTCTTCTTTTAGTGCCACTGAGTTTTGGGAGTGGGGGTGAGGGCTTCCCTGGTGGCTCAGTGGTAAAGAGCCCGCCTGCCAATGTAGGAGACGTGGATTCAGTCCCTGGCTTGGGAAGACCCCCTGGAGAGGGAAATGGCTACCTGCCCCAATATTCTTGCCCGGAGAATCCCATGGACAGAGGAGCCTGGCGGGCTGCAGGCCATGGGGTCACAAAGAGTCAGACACGACTGAGGGACTAAACAAACAAGAGCAGAGTCTTGGGAGCGTGGTTATGCAGTGATAAGTAATGAATGTGACCTGGATTTTCTTCAGTAAGAAACCAGAAATTGAAAGTGAGAGATGATGACTCAGTGGTAGGAAATAGACCAGCACTGGAAATAAGAGGAGTTCAAAGGAAGTCCTTGCAAAAGCCCTCAGTACTAGTCAAAACTCAGAAAAGATGGGAAAAAGTCATTTGTAAAAGATCCATGCAAATTTGGGGCTAGAGTTATACCCAAATAATCACAAGACATGCCAGAACATCTTGAAACCAGATCCACTGGGCCTTGGTTTCAGTGAGCAGATAATAGTGTCGACGTCTTTCTGTTCCATTGTGAGGGAGGTCCCTTCACGGGTAGAGACCTTGACTGCATTTGTTCTCCAGGCAGCTGATTACAGGCATGGCGGCTTTCTTCAGATAAGGTTAACGCCTGGCCAACTCAGGCCTTGTTCTCTGTCATTTTAAAACGAATTTTCATTGGAGTATAATTGCTTTGCAGTGTTGTGTTAGTTCCTGCTGTACAACCACAGGAATCAGCTGTGTGTACACATATGTTCCCTTTTTCTTGAGCCCCCGTCCCAGCCCTCTGGGCCATCAAGAGCAGCCTGCGCTCTCTGCACTCTACAGAGGCTCTCGTTACCACTACTCTGCGCAGGGTGGCATGTAAATGTGTCACCGCTATTCCCCCATCCTCCCACCCTCTCCTTCCCCCACTGTGTCCACAAGTCCATTCTGTAGGTCTTGGTCTCTATTCCTGCCCAGCAGATAGATTCATCAGGACCATTTTTCTAGTATACTGGGTACACTTCATTGTATATGAGCGTTAATATACGATGTCTGTTTTTCTCCTTCTGACTTACTGTATGACAGACTCTAGGTTCATCTGCATCACTGCAGCTGACTCAGTGGCTTTCCTTTTTATGACCAAGTAGTATTCCACTGTGTTTATGTACCACAGCTTCTTTATCCGTTTCTCTGCTGATGGACATCTGGGTTGCTTCTGCGAAGTCCCTGTTGTTTGAAGGACTCTGTGTATGCAGGGCATATCAGGCACGATGTAAGGGGAGAGAGTTAAAACTGTCTGCAATCCCAGCTACAAAACTCAACAGGCTGCCGGGTGGAGAGGCGAAGTCGGGGTTGTGAAGGCAGGCTTAGGCGTGCCCTCTGCTCTTGTCCCCTGAGGTGCTGAAATGAGACAGCAGCCCATATGTGGGGCAAAGCTGGGCGGCCGGCGGCTGCGGGTCCTGCCCCTCTGACAGCTGAGCTGCACCGTGGCTGAGTCACCTCCTCCACCCCTAGCATGGCCCAGAGCCCGACGGAGGGGCCCAAATGCCTGGGTTCCATGCATCTGTGTCATGGCAAAGCAGCCCTGGAGTCATGAAGGGAAACCAATGGTCTCCGGGAAGAGTTCCAGGGGCCTCGTGAGACGTGCTGTGGATAAAAAGGGTGGGGGTGGGGGGTGGACTGTGTTTGCCATCACTCAGGAGTTATTTCCCATTTACAAGCCTGCGATCGGATCCTGGCTGTTTGTTCTACCCACAATGACACGCCAGGAAAGGAGACTTGTAATGGAAAATTCTTTTCGACCTGTTTTTTTTTTTTTTTTTTTTTTTTTTTACGATTTCAGCAAAGATATAAACATCCTCATTTTTCACAGGAGAATAAAACTTGTGAAACATACATCCAGCGAGGCTTTGCAGCCTTTCAAGTGGAGAAGGATTACAAAAGTTGCAGCTTCAGAGTCTGAGCCTTTTCAACCTAGAAGCTGCTACTCTGAGGTCATTTACTTTTCATGTTACCTAAGGCATGGGTGAATCTTTAAAAAGCAATAAAATTCAAATAGCACCCACTGGGGACTAGGAAATAGGCTTTCAGAACAGGTGGATTCATTGAATTTCAGTCATGTTCAGTTTAAAAAGAAAGCAGGAGAGGGAAGTCCAGACAGAAGCTGAGTGGAGAAAAAGCAGGCTGATTTGAGAGAGATGACCTTCAAGGGTCCTCGCCTTAGATACAGCTTCTTGCAAACCCACAAAGGTAGACAAAAATCCAGAGCCACTGGGGAAGAAAAAATTCTGATAGGGTACACCCATAACAAACATCTCCCACCCATCACAATTTTGGCATTTTCCCCCCTAACTTTTTGTTTCAATTGGCATATAGGGTCAGTGGTATCAACCAAAAATATATAGTTAGAGTTGCTTTATTTGGTGGGAATATTTAGGACTCTGACCCCAGGAGACCCCATCTCAGTAGCTCTGAACCAACTGCTCCAAGGAGGCAGGAGGGGGAGTTTGCAGCAAAGGGAGCAGGCAGTCTGAACATCCAAGATCAGGTGTCAAGTTAGGGAATTTAATGCAAGCCTCTGGGCTCACTGAATTCATTCTTTTCATATGCACCTCTGCTATCTGGGGCCAGTTCTGTTTCCTTGTTCACATTGCTTCTTGCTTTCCCCCAGTTCCTCAGGAACCACCATTGGGAGGTAACAGCATCAGCTAGATCACTTTTGGGAGCCCTCACTCCCAGTTGGAGCCCAGAAATCACTGTGACATTTCCTGTTTATTAATAATGTAGGAGATATTTTCACTTCACACTCATGTTAATATACAATATTTGCTTTTCGGATGTCACTCTCTGATGGTCTCTGGGTCCATCCACATCTCCACAAATGACCCAGTTTTGTTCCTTTTTGTGGCTGAGTAATAGAAGGAATTCATTGTTGAACTTCTGTTCTACAGGGCCTGAGGCAAGCTCGGCTTTTCCTAGCCGTGACATAGTGGTTCAAAGTCACTGCGTGCTTGTCTAATTTTCTCATCTAAGAAAGGCCCTGATTCCCTTGCTACAGGTTCAACTGCATTTTAAACACGGAGACCATAGTCCTGTCATCAGAAGTCTTCTCATTATCCTGCATCCACCAAAGATCCCAAAATAATGGCGCTGTATTTGCTTATAAACAGCACGTGTTTCATGCCCACAGAAATGGCTTTCTCATGCCGACCTTCAAACATGCAGGTCAGCCTGCAGTTTTGGAGGGTGCTGACAACTCTACAGAGACCAGATGAACTGCCTGGGCTGGCAAGCCTGTATGCTTCGGCTTTTGCATGAAATGGTCAAGCAGGATCTTAACCTGAGTTTTGCCTCTGAGTTCCCTACCAGTGCCAAGAGGCCTTTAGGAGCAGATGTGTATCTGACATCTGTTCAGCTCTGTCAGGGGTCGTCGTGGGAGCCAGGGTGATACTGACTTGAGCAAGGTCCTTTGAGGAGAGGTGTGTGGGGAACTGGATGTAGCTGCCGCTTCTATTTTCATGCCTGTCTGCCCTTTGCCAACAGGTTAAGTTTCTCCCACCTCCTTGTCAGCACTTCCCAAGGTCTCCCCTCCTGCAGGGCATCTGGTGATACTAGAGTTCAGCCTTAACTGGTGGTAGTGATGACAACAGATATGCCAGAGATGCACACGTCCGTCTCCATTTGCTATAGTTGCAGGGTTTTTTTCCCCCTTGGCCTTTTAAATTTTATGTTGGTGCATGGTGATTTAGAAGGAGAAGACTCAGTCTTTTAAAAGAATATCCTGTGTCATATTTCTCAAGTGTGAAAGAGCAGAAAAAAAAAAGATAACAGATGCCAAAGGAGTTTGAAAGCTGAAGATGTCCAGTAGAACGGTAACAGATAAAGACTCACAGTAGCCTGAGCAATCTCTGAGGGCAAACGCTGGAATTATAAGACAGCAACAATTTACTGCCCTATCACTTAGATTCTAAGTCTTTAGATTAGGATTGAGATTTGAAAACTCTGACATGGCTTTATCCATTACTGTAATTCATTGCTGGGAAATGCATTTAAGTCAAGTTTTCAGTCTCAAGTTCCAAATTTGTAAATGAGCTCTCCAGAGCTCTTTCCTGAGCTTAAAAAATGACTAAATACTCTCGTTTTTCTGAAAACAAACACCTAGGATACTTCTAAGGACAACGGCTGTTTTGCAGCACTCTGGGCGTGAGGACCTGCAGACGCACTCTCACGCCCAGAACTGCCGCTTTTCCTCCTCCTCCCCAGCGGGCTTTTGTTTCTACTTCTAAGTTCGAATTCTTCACTGTGCTAAGTCCTCTGCAAAATGAGTGACCCAGCTTGTCCCAGAAATCCTCCAAGGCATATGCTGGCTGTAGCTCCATTTTACAGACGAGATACCCAAGGAATAGCCTGGTGATCCAGCTAACAGCTGCTTTCACTACCGTCCAGCTGTCCTTCCCAGCCAGTAAGACTAGCAACCCGTACTCTGATAGTTGCCTTTATTTTCATTATAAACTGCATTTAAAAAGCTAATATTTTAGGAAATTGTTTTAAAATGTTTTCCATCTATTTACATGTGGAAAAGTGGATTTTTACCCATCATCTCCCAATGATTGGTTAGGTCTATAAGTATGTAGGTTTATAGATCTACAGCTCTATATAGTCATCTGAAAGTAACTGTCTCCAAATGAATAAAAATAAAGTAACATGGATGAGGGTGAGAAGGTTAATATATTGAAATTTTCTATATATACTTATATTACCTTAGTTCAGATACTCTGTTGTGTTCGACTCTGTGACCCCATGGACTGCAGCACATCAGGCTTCCCTGTGTATCACCAACTCCTGGAGCTGCTTAGACTCGTGTCCTCCCAGTCGGTGATGCCATCCAACCATCTCATCCGCTGTCGTCCCCTTCTCCTCCCGCCTTCAATCTTTACCAGCATCACGGTCTTTTACAGGGAGTCAGTTCTTTGCATCAGGTGGCCAGAGTATTGAGCTTCAGCTTCAGCATCAGAACCAATGAATGTTCAGGACTGATTTCCTTTAGGATTGATTGGTTGGATCTCCTTGCAGTCCAAGGTACTCTTAAGAGTCTTCTCCAATATCACAATTCTCAAAAGCAATTTAAAATCTAATTAAAGAATGACAACAACATAAAAATGTATTCCCCTAGAAGAATGTTGGCTTTCCAGTAGATAAGAAATTACAACTGGGATCCTTTTTATGTACCATCAATAGTACATTATTAGTCACATTTCTTCACTGACCAACAATTGACATTAATTGACCAACTTAATTGACACTAACAATTCAGTTCCAGGGATCAGTTCATTACATTTTAATTCTTCCAGCATGTGTCGTACTTTCTTACCCTTAAACAAAGAGAGATGAGTTTCTCCAGAATTGAAAGAGACACGTGTACCCCAATGTTCATCGCTGCATTGTTTACAATGGCCAGGACATGGAAGCAACCTTGAATCAGTTCTACTCAGGTGGACAGAACTGGAGCCTATTATCCAGAGTGAAGTAAGCCAGAAGGAAAAACAACAATACAGTATACTAACACATATATATGGAATTTAGAAAGATGGTAACGAGAACCCTGCATGCGAGACAGCAAAAGGAACGCAGATGTATAGAATAGACTCGTGGACTCTGTGGATGAGGACAAGGGTGGGATGATATGGGAGAAGGGCATTGAAACATGTTAATTATCGTATGTGAAATCAATCGCCAGCCCAGGGTTGATGCTCGGGGCTGGTGCAATGAGATTTCCTGGGGGGAGGGAGGAGGGAGGGGGGTTCTGGAGGGGGAGCATATGTACACCCATGGCGGTTTCATGTCATTGTATGGCAAAACCAATTAAAAAAATAGTATAAAATTAAAAAAAAATAAGAGATGAGTTTCTTTCTTTTTAAGTGCCTTGGCATTTACCATTCTACAAACTAACGCAACTTTATTAAATCTCACTCAAAGAATGCAGGCTTCTAACTAGAGAGGTCAGCTTGATAAGCTGAATTTCAGCAAAGCACTGCCCAGTCAGCTGCCTGACACAGGGCAGAAGCGCGTGGCTGGGCTCCCTGGAGGGCTTTAGCTGATGTCACCATGCCGCCCCTCGGTTCTCTGAGTGTGTTCACTCACTGCTGCGTTCATTTTTTCAGCTTTGCTCAAGGTTAATTAGGTTCTTTTGAGGTGTCCAGTCACCCTCAAGCTGTGACAATGTATGGAGAGTTATGGGAGTGAAGGAAGGCATTTCAGCAGACACAAAAGCAGTTCTACTACCTATGAAATTCCAGGAGCCTCAGCCGCTCCTCACTCTGGGTCAAATGGTGGGCATGGCAGGCTCTGTCTTAGCATAAAATGCCAGCCATTCTTTTAGACTCAGATGCAACTTTGTTTAGGTTTCCATTTGATCATTGCATCATCCTTTTTATAATCAGATGGAAGTTGGGGCTATAATATAGAAACAGTTTTTGGATGAATCATGCTGGGGCCACTACAGACATCTCATCTGAGTAACTCAATCCGTTTACCAGTTTCATCTTTAGAAGAGTTGAGCATGCATAACCTCTGTTGTGCCTAATACAATACTTGCACAATATTCTCCAAGCAGGAAAAACAAATTGCATGTCTGCTCATCATGAGCAACACTATACACAATGGCTGATGACCTCTGGGCTCTAGGATTTCACGGGCTGGATTTGAATGCTGGATTTGCTACTAGTCTGCCCTGTGTCCTGGTACGACATCATTCAAGCTCTCTAAGTCACAGCTGACTCATTTCTAAACAGTTTCTTGTGAGGATTCAAGCATACAAAGTAAATATGGCTGCTAGTACAGAGCAGGACATCTGGTAATCACTGAATACGCGTTAACTCTTATTTCTGTGGTTGATGCTCTTTTTGTTTTTAACCCCCTCCAGTTTTAATGAGAAAAAACTGACCAGACACTGTGTAAGTTTAAGACGTCTAGTATGATGGCTTGATTTGTCTATATTGTGAAATGATGACCCTTGGTTCCCAGAGAATACTCTCAGACCCCATGTTCTTTTCCATTAGGGTTTGTCACAGGAGACTGAGTGTAGCTCTCTGCGCTATACAGTCAGACCTGGTTCATCTGTCCCGCATATCAGAGTTTGCCTCTGCCGATTCCAGACTTTGCACCCACCTCCCCCCGGCAACCACAGTCTGTGCTCTGTCTGTGAGTCTGTTTCTGTCTCACGGCTCTGTTCACCTGTGTAGTATTTTAGCCTCCCCATATAAGTGATAGCATGTGATCTTGCTCTTTCATCTTTCTTAATTCACTTAGTATGATCTCTAGAGCCATCCTTGTTGCTGCGAATGGCATTATTTCACTCTTTATGGCCGAGTAATATTCCACTGTGCATGCCTGTGCTGTGCTTAGTCACTCGGTCATATCCATGCACGCTACATTTTATGCATTCACCGTTCAATGAACATTTGGGATGTTTCCACATCTGGGCTATTGGAATTAGTGCTGCTATGAACACAGGTAAATCTTCAGACTCTTAATTTGCGATCTTAAATAGTCAAGCTTTTACAGGATCATTTTATAATTGGGAGAATAATCTGAGGTGCCTTCTGCTGCAGAGCTTTCTTTTTTGGGCAGGTGCCATGAACTTGACCGTGCTTGCACTGACTTAGGTGACGGGTGTCATGATCTTGAAACGGAACGTCGAGGTTGAGTGTCCTGGCTGAGAAATGCTTGCTGAGGCAGATGTATTGAACTCAGGCATTGCAGCCTTCACAAAGGAGCATCCTCATTGCGTGACAGACATTTCTTGCCCAGGAAATTGTATTTAAAGGTTCTTTATGTTTACACAGTGTACAAGTGGGGCAATTACTTTATTTCACCCTGAGTAATCTACTAAAATACTAGAACCTCCCTTCTTGGCCTTTCCTGCTGCTACTCCCTCCTAATTCTCCCTACTCTCCTGGACCCTAAATGTGTAAAGCAATTAAGAATGATTTTTCAAGGTTTTACACAAGTTTTTTTTTTTTTTTTCCCTCTAGAATTTTATTTCTTCTCATTTCTTACCAGGAAAGCATCTGTCTGTTGAAATCCCACTAAATTTTTTCTAGAGGGAAGCCTTCCTTTATCCCTTCTTACTACCTAAAAATAGAAAGCACATCAGTTATTTTGAATTCCTAGAAATGAGTGCCGTATTTGACACCATAAATTCAGAATGTGTGTTTATCAGTTGACTAACAGCTATCATTGAAACCTGAACAAATACAGGGTCAAGGTTACATTTTTGGACTTCTGCTTTAGAATGTTATCCTAACTGGGCCTCCTTGGTGGTTCAGACGATAAAGAATCCATCTGCAATGTAGAAAACCTGGGTTTGATCCCTGGGTCGGGAAGATCCCCTGAAGAAGAAAATGGCAACCCACTCCAGTATACTTGTTTGGAGAATTCCATGGACAGAGAAGGCTGGTGGGTTACGGTCCATGGGGTCACAAAGAATTGGACATGACTGAGCTAATGAATTGTTGGCTTTTCCTCAGTATAATTAATATTAATTTGATTTTGCTTTTTTGCTCAATATTTATAAGAATTCTTGAGATAATGGGACCTAACTGACAACTTTAGAGACATTTTTCTTCTATTGAAGACCAATTAAAAACACTATTCTGAAATATTCTCTTGTGGCACAAATAAATATTAGATCTAGTCAAAGAAACAGAGTGAAACTATTTATCCCAAAGCTAATCAAGAACTCCAATGTTCAGTCCACCTGGTCTGTGACCCTGAGTGTCTGTAACACACTGAATCCCACCTTCTGTGTAAAATGGAAACAGCCTGAGTCATCACAAACTAGTATTTATCACTCTGGGGCCAGTGGTTAACCGTGGCGACCTTTCACCCAGGCAATTTCTTTAAAAAGTAGCTTGGATGTATCATATCATTTTGCATCTTTCCAGTACAGAACAGATCTACTCACTGTCTGACTTTCTAATGGCATTTTCGTTCTCAATTTTTATCTGTCTGTGGCTGTGCCGGGTCTCTGTTGCTGTGAGGCGGGCTGCGCTCCAGTCTCAGGGCTTGTTCGTCTCACTGCGGTGACCTGTGACCGCGCTCGCGTTGTCGCAGTTGCGAGCTCAGTCCTCCTGGCCCCCAGGCCCTAGAGCACAGGCTCGGGGGTTGTGGTGGCAGCAGTGGGGGCTTAGTTGCTCTGTGGCCTGTGGGATCTCCCTGGGTCAGGGATCCAGCCCATGTCTCCTGTGTGGGCGAGCTGATTCTTTACCACTGAGCCACCAGGGAAGCCCTTGAATGACATTTTAAATTCCCTCATTAGGAGTTAGTCAGCTTTACCTAAACATTGGGAGGTGGAATGGCTGAAAGGTCTCCATATAAAAACAAATATTTATTTACAAATTAATTTCTGTAGAACATTCTGTTCCAAGGCAAACCCTCCCTATAATAAAATCATTTGGGCAAAAACACCTACTGTTAGCTTGCACTTGGCAAGTGACCACGGATCTTAATATTGTATTCTCCCAGAAACCAAAAAAAGAACAATGATCTCAGAAAGGCCTGTTGTTTTGGCAAGCAGTAAAATGCAATTGCATTTCTACATGTGGAGTAGCAGTTGGTACTTTATAAATGGTTAATGCTGGTATGATTCCAGGAGGCATTAGAAATATTAGTCGGTAGCGCATTACAACTCAGCAGTTCTGCACATAACCAAGACTTGGGTAGAATCCATAGAGAATATTTATTACGTAGCCAGGAACTGGAGAATATGTTTCTGGAAGCAAAACGAGATGGTGATGAGAAAAATGATGTAATGAACAGTGTGCCAAAATAGCTATAAAGGAAAAGTATTCATTGGAAAAATAAATGCATGTGGGCATGGATGACAAGTCTAACGATCATTATACCTGTTCAGATTTTAAGAGAAAAAAAATGGTTTTAATATCAGGAGAAGGCAATGGCACCCCACTCCAGTACTGTCACCTGGAAAATCCCATGGGCGGGGGAGCCTGCTGGGCTGCAGTCCATGGGGTCGTGAAGAGTCGGACACGACTGAGCGACTTCACTTTCACTTTTCCTTTCACGCATTAGAGAAGGAAAGGGTAACCCACTCCAGTGCTCTTGCCTGGAGAATCCAGGGACGGCGGAGCCTGGTGGGCTGCCGTCCCTGGGGTCGCACAGAGTCAGACACGACTGAGCGACTCAGCAGCAGCATCAGCCGTGGCTGTACAAGTGCTAAAGTCTAGCTGACCTTTGTTTTTCCTCAAATTTCTCACTTTGGAATTTGGCTGTACATGTACACTTGCCTACAGGTGTCTGCATACTTAGGGGCATGCATGTCCCCTTCTCAAATTTTATATTTCTAAAAAAGATTGTAATATTGTGTGATAAGAATTAATTGAGGAGAGTAGAGACTCTAGAGACACACCAACAGATGCAGTCTTTCGTTTTTACTAGTGTGGTGAATTTAATGCTACAAGTTTTAAACATGTGCTACTTTCAATAAATGTTTAATATTTTATCATAAATATGAATGTGTGTATTCTCTCTCCATTTCCTCTTATTGGAGTGTAGTCACTGTACGATATGGTATGAGTCTTGCTGTACTTCGGCGGGGACCAGCTGCACGCACACCCCCTCTTGTGGGTTTGGTCCCCATTCGGGCCCTGAGCAGGGTCCCCTGCACCATCTGGTAGGTTCTCACTGGTCATCTCTTTTAAACATAGAATCAATCGTGTATTTGCATCAGTTCTACTCTCCCGATTTATCCAATCCCTCTTCCCCCCTCTCTCCTATGCATCTTTATTTATCAAAGCTGTGCTATGTTCCGTGAGCTGCTATTGAAGGTTGATCATGTTGGAAGTCTGAAAAATTCATCCAGTTTGGTTTAAGTTCAAAATAGTTTTGAGGATCTGCCATTATTTATCAGATGCTTCACGTAGGCAACTTCTTCATTCAAGGAAAGCAAACTGTGAGGGAAGCAGAGCTGTGGCTGTCTGCAACTTGATGGGGAAGACTGGTATTTTGCACGGCCTCTCCTGAGTGGTGGGTGGAAGGTGACCGACAGTGAGTGGCTCTGAGAGCAGAGCCTTCAGCCTTTGGTCCCCAGTCGACATCTCTGCCTGCAAGACAAGTGGTGGCACCATGGCATACTAGTCAAGTACAGGCACATCGGGCGGTCTGAAATTCAGACCTGGCCCTGCCGCTTATTCAAAATATAAAGTGGGGCGTGTTGTTTAACGTCTCTTCCATCTCCCAGGCAGTGAAGTGAGCCCAACAAGTCTGTCCTGGGATTAAAGCAGGTAATGCAGGTAAAGCACTGAGCCAACACCTGCTTTGGAGAAAGCCCTCAGCAAGGCAAGCGGCTGTTATCACTACCCTCTGACTGGATAACGTCCCCTTCCCCAAAGGTTAGAAAAATGACATTCCCAAATGCCAGAGGCTTAAAAGCCAAGCTCTTTTCAACTTCACACTAAAGAGTATAGTGTGTCTTTCTCTTTCTGACTTCACTTAGCATGGTAATCTCTAGTTGCATCCATGTTCCTACAAATAGTGTCATTTAGTTCTTTTTTATGGCCGAGTAGTAGAAGGGAAAAGACGAATACAGTATGGTATCCCTTATATGTGAGATTTGCAAATACAGCCTAAGTGAACCTATCATCTGTGAAACAAAATCATGGACCCAGGGACTAGGTTAATGTGCCTGGGAGGTGGAGAGACGTTTGGGGATGGGTAGAGGAGAGGTTTGGATAGAAGATGGAAGTTTTTACATACATGGATAAATGGATAAACAAGGCCCTACTGTATAGGATAGACAGCTGCACTCAATACCCTATACAAACTATCATGAAGAAGAAGTATATATATGTATATATAACTGGATCACTTTGCGGTACAGCAAAGACGAACACAACAATATAAGTCAATTATATGTCAATAAAAATTTATCAGAAAAAAGTTCTGAAACAAGTACATCTGTGCCTTGACTAAGTGTTTTCTCCTCCCACTCTGAATGAAATCGGTTAATTACACCTCCTGCGATCCAATTAGATTATATCCGTCTATCAGTTCCTTTTATATTGGGCATGTCTTCCTTGGGCAAACATAATTCCTACAGCATTGTCCTTGTTAATAGCTGTTTGCTCCTCGAACTAGAATTCTTTCTTCACTCTGTCTCTCATAAGTCCAGGCCAGGCAAACTGAGGCTTCACACACACACACACACTTTCAAAAAAAAAAAAACCTCTTTCATACCACTGATTACTGCTTAGGCTGGAAAGCCCAGAATTTAATTATTGGATTAACCACACTAATCATCTCCTTGAACCAGCTGTCCAATTGCCAAATTGTACCAACAGAGAGGAGTAGCATTCAGCTTGTGGAGAAATTCTAAGTCATTACAAGCAATTAGCAGGAAGCAGTATAGCAATGACTAAAGGTTTATTTTGGACTCGGACTCTCTGAGCCGAAATTCTGGCTGTCTGCTGCTGTGGGATTTTGAGCATTTACTGTACCTTTCTGTATTGGCTTCTATTTCATTTTTTTTTTTATCTTGAACAATCACCAAAGTGTATGAAGTGTTAGTCACTCAATCAAGTCTGACTCTTGAGACCCCATGCACTGGAGCCCACCAGGCTCTTCTGTCCATGGGATTCTCCAGGCAAGAATACTGGAGTGGGTAGCCATTCCCTTCTCCAGGGGATCTTCCCGACCCAGGGATTGAACTCAGGTCTCCCCCATTGCAGGCAGATTCTTTACCATCTGAGCCACCAGGGAACCCTGAAGTGTTTAAGTGAAGTGTCTATAAATCACTCAGCACAGAGTCTGTCATTTAAGCATGTAAAACCTAAATGATGTTGTAATTATTATGATTTATCCAAAGATATGTTATCTCTGATGGCAGCTACTAAATTCTGTTTCCTTTCCTGTAGAGTCACAAGTTTCTCCTTTTTCCTTATATTTTTCTAATGCAAGTTAAAAGAAAAAAGACTGGCACAGTTCCGAGTGAGTCAACCCCAATCTATTGGAAGACAGTGGGGGGCAGGGTCTACAACAGTGGGTGAAAGGTCTTTGCAAAAACTGTCTGCAATTAGGAATATTAGATATGGAACTAAAGGACTTAAAAAAATCCATTAGTGCATCAGTACCAAATTAGGACACCTGTGATGGGTGGTATTTGAATACATATCTACTAACAATGACTAGAATGTGCGTTGCCTTTCCATAAAGGGAATCTTGTTGCTCTTGAGGGTGTACTAAGACTTGGCAAATCAGTGCCCTTCTGGAGAATGTAACCGTGCTCTCTGGAGCCGGCCCACAGGCACTCAATTATTTAGAGACTCTTGGGCACATAGCCTATCAGCCCTTGGATGGTAATTCAGAAGTCACGGGGGCTGCCTATCTGAGCTGCTAAGAAGAGGAATGTTCTACGTCAGACCCTGATGTGTAGCACGTGATGCCCTGAAGTCTCTAGTCATCCTTTGGTCCAGCCTTTGCCTCAGTTGTGTAGAGCTTCATAGAGCGCACTGTGGATTCTGTAGTCCCCTATGGTATGAACTCCTAAGTCACACGTGGCTTTTTGGTTAGATGCATTTCTATAGGACTGGATCTGCTGAACTACTAGGTTGACCAAAGAGTTCACTTTAGCGTTTTGGTGAGATGAAACAGGTTTCACAGGTGGCAAAGTGGTAAAGAATTTGCCTGCCAATGAGGGGGGGGGATGTGGGTTTGATCCCTGAGTTGGGAAGATACCCTGGAGCAGAAAATGGCAACCCACTCTAATTTTCTTACCCCAAAAGCTCATTAACAGAGGAGCGTAGTGGGCTACTGTCCATGGGGTCCCGAAGAGTCAGACAGGACTGAACAACTGAGCTCATAGGTGTGTATGGAAAAGCCAAACATACTTTTTGGCCAACCCAATTTTTAAAAAAGTATTTAGAAATATGACATTACATGGGAAATAATCATTATCACTTTATATATTTTGATCCCCGTCTAGTCAAAGCTATGGTTTTTCTAGTAGCCATGTATGCATGTGAGAGTTGGACCATCAAGAAAGCTGAGCACTGGAAGAATTGATGCTTTTGAACTGTGGTGCTGGAGAAGACTCTTGAGAGTCCCTTGGACTGCAAGGAGATCCAACCAGTCCATCCTAAAGGAAATAAGTCCTGAATATCCAATGGAAGGACTGGTACTGAAGCTGAAACTCCAATACTTGGGCCACCTGATGCAAAGAACTGACTCATTTGAAAAGACCCTGATGCTGGGAAAGATTGAAGGCAGGAGGAGGAGGGGATGACAGAGGATGAGATGGTTGGATGGCATCACTGACTCAATGAACATGAGTTTGAGTAAACTCCGGAAGTTAGTGATGGACAGGGAAGCCTGACATGCTGCAGTCCTTGGGGTGGCAAAGAGTCAGACACAACTGAGTGACTGAACTGAACTGAAACCTTTGTATAATGAATTCACTTGATCCTTAAAGTCATCTTGGAGGTGTGGCTGGTGTTTTGCCAAAACAGTGCAGCCAATAAGTGGCAAAGCAGGCCATGAATCTGGGACTTTGACTTGAAATTCACTATGGGCTTCCCTGGTGGCTCAGAGGGCAGAGAATCCCCCTGCAATGCGGGAGATCCAGGTTCACTCCCTGGGTGGGGAACATCCCCTGAAGAAGGGAATGGTTATCCACTCCAGTATTCTTGCCTGGAGAATTCCATGGACAGAGGAGTCTGGCAGGCTACAGTCCACGGGTTTGCACAGAATCGGACACTGCTGAGCACCTAACACACAAACACAGCCTTCACTATACCCCATTCTCCCTAAGCCACACATTGCATCACTCATGAAAGTGTAAGTTTAAAAATGACCCTACCTCACCTCTTGTTTAGTCACTGAGTCTTGTTTGACTCTTTTGACTGCACTGACCATAGCCCATCAGGCTCCTCTGTTCATGGGATTCTCCAGGCAAGAATATTGGAGTGGGTTGCCCTTTCCTTCTCCAGGGGATCTTCCTGACCCAGGGACCAAACCTGCATCTCTTGTATTGACAGATTCTTTACCAGCTGAGCCACCAGGAAGCCCGTATCTTACCTCTCCTCCTCCCAAATGTCCATGCTCTCTGCTACCTGCCGAAACATCACCTTCACTTGCTTTTCCACCCCCTTCTCAGCATACCAAGATGCCCGAGAACTACTGTACAGGAAGGGGCTTCGCAGTGCCGAACAAAATGCGGATGTCTAGGGCTTTGTGATCCAGACAGTCTGCTATCACTTATGAGAACCCTGGCAGTCAGCACCGGCACTAATGACTATGCCTCTTGACCTTTGCCTCCAGGTAGAGCCCTCTGTTTCAACACTGCCACCTCTCCTGACTCACTGTGCTTCTGAACTTCCAAGAAGGCAAACGTCTAAACCTATATCCTCTTCTTCCTCTTCATTCTGCCTTTGTTTTCTGTATTTCCTTTCTAATATACAAGGAAACATTTTCCGAGAAAGAAACCCGACCTGTCACAAGCAAGATAATCAGGTTTATGTCTTTTTAATTATAGTTGATTTATTATTGCCTTCCTTTTCAAACCAGTCAATCGTAAAGGAAGTCAGGCCTGAAAACTCATTGGAAGGAATGAAGCTGAAGCTCCAATCCTTTGGCCACCTGATACGAAGAGTTAACACATTGGAAAAGACCCTGATGCTGGGAAAGATTGAGAGGAGGAGGAGAAGAGGATGACAGAGGATGAGATGGTGGATTTGAGCAAACTCCGGGAGATAGTGACGGGCAGGGAAGCCTGACAAACTGCAGTCCATGGGGTTGTAAAGAGTCAGACATGATTTAGCGACTGAACAATAACAAATTATTGGCTTCAGAATCTCATCCCCTAGGAGCTGGTCCCCTCTTCCCCTGGGCCTTCACAGTTCCCTCAAGGGTTATGATGTTCTAAACCAGGGGTCCCCAACCTCCTGGGTCTAATGCCTGATGATCTGAGGTGGAGCTGATGTAATAATGAAAGAAAGAAAGTGTACACTAAATGCAATGTGCTTGAGTCAGCCCCAAACCACCCCCACCCTGGTCTGTGGGAAAAATTGTCTTCCATGAAACTGGTCCCGGGGCCAAAAATGCTGGGGGTGGATCTCTAGGGCTTCTTTTGAGCTTCTTTTGGAAGGTCCAGGGAATATGCAACCTTTCATGGGCAAGTGCCTCCTAATCTGAGATGCATGAGATTGTCAGCCTTGATTCTTAGACCACTCTCAGTCCTGGTTACAAAATGCCCCAAACCAGAGACCCGCCATGCATGAGAAAGTATGTTTGTTTTCCAACAGGGCCAGAGTGTCCTTTCAGCTCTCCTCCATGATTTCGTTAGTCATTCAGCTTCAGATTATTGTCGCTGTCAATGTGTTCTTCCAGGTCCTCACTAAACACGTTGACTGTGCATCTGATGAGCCAAGATCACTGAGGCCTCATCCACAGGCTATGTCTCCTAGGATTACCAAGCTGTGTCGGTCAGAGGAGGAGCCCAGCAGCAGCTTCCTCCTTCCAGCTGGAGAGTTTAGAGTCACATGACTGCACCCCTGTTATTAGCACGCCCTGACGTGGGCTGTGGCTATCCCCTGCCCACTGAATCACAGCCAAGTCCTTATATGACATAATGACTTGGCGGTTGGACTAGATTTCTGCTTAATACCCCACCCAGGTGGGCACTGGAACTATTCTGGGTTTTCGTTTTTAGCTTTCTGGTTTGTATTGGGGTATAGCCGGTCAACAGTGATTGATAGTTTCAGGTGAACAGCAAAGTGATGTACACATTTTTATACCTGCGTCCTTCTGCCCCAAACTCCTCTCCCATCCAGGCTGCCACATAGTACTGAGCAGAATTCCCGGTGCTATGACTAGGTCCTTGTTGATTATCCGTTTTACATAGAGCAGTGGGTACATGTTCTGGACTCTAGCAAGGACATCTGGTGACTGGGATGTGTGGTACAGTAGTTTTGACTTGGGCTCTATTCTACAGTCCAGAATTCCACTTCTAATGTGCTACTAACAAGATGCAGCACCACAGACCAACCCAATGTGAGGCCAGAGCCTCCATGCTTCTCACTTAGGCCCTCTGCACCTTAGAGAGCGTGGCTATCTTGGCAGGGTCATGTTTGAGACCCAGATTAGCCTCCTTGAACCTCTGTCCCACCCAGTTTTCCCTTTCTGACCAAGTACTGGGTTGGCCAAAAAGTTCATTTGGAGTTTTCAGAAAAACTCAAATAAATTTTTGGCCAACACAATGCCTAAAGTCTTGGAATCACTCTTATCTAGGTATACTGAATTTTGAGATAAATTGCTCATCTTTCACGTGTATCACCAGTGGATACCATCATTTAAAAAAAAGTAAAGGTAGCCATGTAACTTGGGTCTGATCTCTTCCTTAGAGCAGTGGTGGGCTGAGAACTTGGCTCTGTCTCATGTTTCAAGGGCTAGAGTGGGAATGGAGTATGCTTGATTGGCTGACCATGGCTGAGACATATAGAGCAAAGGGCAAGATAACTTATGGCCCAAGAGTGTGAGTGAACTGAAAGGCAGTTAATTCTAAAATATCCAGAGCAGCAGAGGAGTTAGTGAAATCCCAGAAGGGCACCAAAAATAATATAATTAGCTAAAACAAAAGTTGAACTGCAACCTGTGGGTGAATGGGTGGGTTTAAAATAGTGAATTCTTTTTTTTTTAATTTATTTTTTTATTGTAGTCATCATGCAATGTCATGATATCACCATGGGTTTACAGAACCCCCCTCCCTCCTCCCTCTCCCCCCGGGAAATCTCACTGCACCAGCCCCGAGCATTAATCCTGGGCTGGCGATTGATTAGACATATGATAATTAACTTGTTTCAATGCCCTTCTCCCATATCATCCCACTCTTACCCTCATCCACAAAGTCCACGAGTCTATTCTATACATCTGCGTTCCTTTTGCTGTCTCGCATGTTGGGTTCTTGTTACCGTCTTTCTAAATTCCATATATATGTGTTAATATACTGTATTTTTGTTTTTGCTTCTGGCTTCTGAAGGCAGAGCAGAAATGTTCCAGAAAGCTACAAAGCACAGAGAGGATCAGGTTTTTAGGGAAAGCTCATGGTAGATCCCTTGACCTGGGAGGCCAAACCCAAACCCATGGACCAGCTTGAAGAAAGGTGGATTCCTTGACTGAGTCTCAGAGAAGCATCTGATCTTTCTAGAGCTTTCTGGTTACTTGCCCAAACCAATTAATTTCAGCTGAGCAAACCACACCACTGGCCAGGGTATTTGGAAAAGATCTCTAAAGTGACATAGTCTCGACTATCTGAGGAATGAATCTCAATGACTGGTTAAGCTTCGGTCCTACCGTCTTCTGGTACTTTAGTGATGATAGACTTAGTCATTGCCAGTGTAACAGTGCTATGAGAACTAGATACTTCTACCAGTCTCCTGCATTTAGGCCACTTATATTTCATGTATTTGCACAAGTTATTGTCTCTAAGAGTATTGACTCCCTGTCATCTTGAAAAATATGCCAACAACTAGCAAAGAATTAACACATAAGGGCCATTAATCTCAAGAGAGACTATGTGTGGGCAATTATTCCCTCTTCTGCTTCACTGGCCCCAGGGATTTCTGTATGTGGAATTAGGAAGTAGCTGCTAGTCAGTGTACGGCTCCGCTGCTTTGTTTTGACAACTTCTACCTACACTGTATTAATTTCTTCACAGTTGTGCTAGCCGTCATAAATTTCCTAGTGAGAGCCACTTAGGGCTGTACAGCCTCTGTGGTTCTTTATTCCATTCAAAGATCTTTATCATTGATCACTACCATTTTGGGGGGCTGTTTCTGAATACATGTAGAGTTAGCACATATATATATATATGGGATCTAGAAAAATGGTACTGATGAACCTATTGGCAGGCAGGAATAGTGACGCAGACATAGAGGATGAATGAGGGGACACAGCCAGGGAGGAGAGGGTGGGGCGAATTGGGAGATTAGGAGTGACATACGTTACCCTGTGGCTCAGACGGTAAAGTATCTGCCTGCAATGTGGAAGACCCGGGTTCGATCCCTGGGTTGGGAAGATCCCCTGGAGAAGAAAATGTCAACCCACTCCAGTACTCTTGCCTGGAAAATTCCATGGACAGAGGAGCCTTGTAGGCTACAGTCCACGGGGTCGCAAAGAGTCAAGATTGAGCGACTTCACTTCACCCAGTGTCAAATAGCTAGAGGGAAGTTGCTGTATAGTGGAGGGAGCTCAGCTAGGGGATGACCTGGGGGGGTAGGATGAGGAGGGAGTGGGGGAGAGGCTCCAGAGGAAAGGGATATGTGTACACTTAGAGCTGATTCAGGTTGGTGTACAGCAGAAAGCTAACACAACGTTGTATGTCAACTATACGCCAATAAAAAAAGGAGTGAGTCGGCACTGCGGATAAAATCAGGTTGCTCTCACTGATAGCAAAGAGTTTCTTTCTTCCTGTGGTCAGTATTTCCCACTTGATTCTGCTGCATGCAGGGAGTTCACAACTGAGAAGATAATGAGTTGCCTACAGTGTCATCAGCCTCATTTTAGCTAAGTGACTCAAATGACGTACGTATACAGGGCTAGGGTCAGCGTGTGTTTATACTGCTGTCTGTCATAAACAGAGCATCCCCGGAGACTCGCAATCATGACAAAGAAGAGCTTCTGATTCAAGACAGAGGTGACGTGTACCCCGGACCAGGGCCCCTTCCCAGCGTGCCGTGTGTCACAGCATGGCACTTCGAGGCCGGCAGAGCTGGGTGATTACTGTCACTGTCTTGGACTCCCAGCTCTGTCCAGAGGAGACTTCTTTCTCCGTGATTTTATCATAGTGACTCTTCCGGAAACTGCCAAGCCTTATCATACAGCTAAGCAATTGCTGATTCCACCTGCTCTCCTCCAAGCCTGAGAATGACTGTTTAATACACAACAGAGTAGAAACTGTCATTAAAGCTGAACTAACAGTAAACACTGAGATGAGAGATGATTTCAGGAGCCACTAGACATGGTCACTCTGCTATGGCTGAGCTTCATTTTTACCAACTTGTAAGCACGTGACCTCACGTTGTTGTCCCTGGAACTCAGTGGGGAAGGTAGGGCAAAGACATCATCGATAGGGTCTGTTCACAGGTGAGTCACATAGTCACCAACCCTTGGGAGTGAAATTAGAGTCAAAAATCCTGCAGAGAAAATCCACAGCTCTGACGTAGAAGCAGATCCTTTAATTCTGCTTGCAGAATTACTGGGTGAAATCACTGCTCAAAATTGTAGAGCTAGGAAGTGGCTCAATTGGAATGGAAATCGAGCAAGTAAGGCTTGAGAGTGTCTGCAGTTAACTTCTATTTTGCTTCAAAATAACAAATGTTTATTGAACAATTATTGGTTCCTCACATGAAACATACAATGCCTGTTTGAATTTCTGGTGGCTAAGATCGTAAAGATCTGCCTGCAATGCAGGAGGTGTGGGTTCGATCTCTGGGTTGGGAACATCCCCTGGAGAAGGGAATGGCTACTCACTCCAGTATTCTTGCCTGGAGAATTCCATGGACAGAGGAGCCTGGTCGGCTGTAGTTCATGAGATTGATAAGAGTCAGACACGACTGAGCGACTAACACTTTGACATATTCTGTGTCAGATGCTACTAGGCAGGCACTGATGAAAAAGCAAGAAGAAGGTTGTAACCCAGGTACGCAGGTATTTAGTTATTTCTAACCCACTGCAATTCTGATGGCTCTCTGGGGAAAAAGGAGAGGATGCTAACAAAAATGCAGCCTTAAGTCCTGGCGTAAGTCAAAGGAAGCAAATTTCTAGGTGTGTCTTCGAGGATAAGTTGGAGCTTCCTGGCAGGCTGGGAGGAGGGAGATGCAGAGGCATCAGTCAGTTTGAACACATGTGACATAAATAATCGTGGAAGATACCCGTTCTCCCAGAATTCAAACTCTACCACATACGCTCTTCCTAGTTCCCAATCCAGTCACTGTATCGGGTATTGTACGAAGTGCTTTAGTGTTACAGAACTAGTTAATGCTCCCAGAAGTACTGTAAGCTAAATGTTACAGATTCACTTTACGGTTAAGGAGCAAAGGAACTCTTGCAAAAGTTGCTGTGTCACTGGTCGTGACTAGTGGTCGCCAGTACAGGGTTCTGAGCTCTTTCTGCTGCTCTGCTGAGTTTCCACTCTTTGCCTGAGGTCCTGTTTGTGTCCTCATCCGTCTACCAGACACTGACCCCAGGGTTTGAGCCGGTCAGGGTGAGATGAGTGTGTCTCTGTTGGCACTCAGCGTCTCACCTGAGACATGTTCTGCTCTGGGGCCACAATCCTTGGAAATTCACATACTCCAGCCAACTCCAGTTTTCAAATAAGAAACAGGAGCATCCATTGAACAGAAATAGAGAAGCACTCCCTAGTCTGTGAAGCAGATTTAAAAATTGTAAATGGAATGATGATTCTGAATATACACATGGCTATCCTAAAAGTGGAGGCTTCCCTGGTGGCTTCGTTGATAAAGAATCCTCCTGCACTGCAGCAGAACCAGGTTCACTCCCTGGGTCGGGAACATCCCCTGGAGGAGGATATGGCAACCCACTCCAGTATTCTTGCCTGGGAAATCCCAGGGACAGAGGAGCCTGGCGGGCTACAGTCCTTGGGGTCGCAAAGAGTGAGACAGAACTTAGTGATTTACTCACCACTGCATCCTAAAAGGCTAATATTTTTTTTTTAGTTAGCATTTTTCTATATATCTTTTATTGTTCTTTTGCTTCTTAATATAAGCATAACATTAATAGTGGACAGTTTCTCGTGCAGGTGAAACCACTCTTCTGTTTGATACGGAATTCTGTTGTGAACATCATTGGTACGTATCTCAGTGTATTTGACTCATTTATGGAGGTGTTTAAAGCTCATGCTTCATGAATCAGATGTTAAAAAAATGTATATGCCAGTAAAATTGAAGCTCTGGGGAAAAATGCAGGAAAAAAGTGTACGTCTGTTTGAGTGACATTCTACAAGCAGTGTAAATCCAGTTGAATAAACCCCTGCATGTTTTGGAGTGAAATGAGATTCCTACACCTACGAGGTGGTTCTTCAGATGAAATGGAGTTTGCCCGGTTCACTGTGACCTTGGGAAGTCACCAGGCAGAACTGAAACTTCCTTCTCCCACCCAATCCATTAAGATTTCTGTTCTAATTCCTTTATCAAAGCTTCCTTTCCCATGGTGCAGATACAGTGCAAAAAGCTTTGAAGATAGACTTTGTTTAATCTGTATTTCCTGTTACCCTTGAGATTAGGGGCTGTGCTGAGGTACAGCATAGAAGGGGAATCAGGTTCCCAATTATTCTAATGGACCTCAGAGACAGGTTTAATCTTTACTTCAATCAAGTTAATCAAGAAAATCATACTAAAGTTCTTTTCATTCTTTTTTTTCCCTTGAGGAAAAGAGAAAGAAATAATGCCCCACAGCACTGGAAACATACAAAAGTCCTCTTGGGATAACAAACATATTTCATTCTCACTTGGGCAACCGCTGAGATCACTTCCTGGTAGTTGGGCTTATAGGTTATTGAAACCACTGGGATTTTGCTAAAAATAGCCATCCAATAAATCTGGCCCTTCTTTTAATTAGAATCCTGGTAATAACTTTTTTATGGGTTGTTTTCTCCCTTTCAGGACAACTTAAAAAATAATCCCTCATAATGCATATATCATGTAGAGTTGAGTGGAAATTTTAAAAAAAAATCCTGATGTATTGATTTCTGTGGATTGCTGAGAGGAGGTTCTAAGTAATTTAAGGGCTAAGTCAAGACAATGCAGTGTCTCCATTGAGAGGATTTAAACTTTTCTAAGGGGCTTCTCTGGTGGCTCACATGGTAAAGACTCTGCCTGTGAGTATAGGAGACATGGGTTTGAACCCTGGGTCAGGAAAATTCCCTGGAGAAGAAATGGCAACCCACTCCAGTATTCTTGCCTGGGAAATCCCATGCACAGAGGAGCCCGATGGGCTACAGTCCATGGTTGCAAAGACTTGAACGTGACTTAGCCGCTAAAACAACAACAAGCTCTTCTAAAAGGGTAGGTCATCTTGAACTCAGTCCATTTCTTTAAAACATATCTGTAATATTCCATTGTATACATATATATATATATATGTAAGCTATATCTTCTTTATCCATTTCTCTGTTGATGGACATTTAGATTGCTTTCATGGCCTGGCTAGGGCTTCCCTGATGGCTCAGTGGTAAAGAATCTGCCTGCAATGCAAGAGATGAGGGTTCGATCCCTGGGTTGGGAAGATCCCTAGGAGAAGGAAGTGGCAACCCACTCCAATATTCTCACCTGAAACATCCCATGGACAGAGGAGCCTGGTGGGCTGTATAATCCAGCGGGTTACGAAAAGTAAGACATGACTGAGTAGCTGAGCACACATATCCTGGCTATTGTGAATAGCACTTCTATGAACATTGGGGTTCATATATTTTGTTGAATTATGATTTTCTCCAGGAACCAATAAAAAAGGCAAACAAACAAGCCCCACCTTATCTACAGGGGAAAAACCATCTTCTCATATTTTCGGGCCAAATACAAGTGTTTCCTTCATTGTACATGTTAGGAATATTCTAGATGGTGTGCCAGCAAAAGTCAGTGCAAATGGCCTACAAAAACATCAGGGTACATTCTTGTTTAGCGGAGGCAGGTGGTGAGACTGAAAGCTGATTTATCTCGGGGATTCACTGGACTCCTTCTTTGTAAGGAAGTGTGGCCGCTGCAGCTCAGGGCACTGACCCTGACCTTGGGGTTCCTAGCCCAAAGCCTCTCCCGCATTTGGGACTTGGGTAACGGCCCGCCCTCCTGACCTGGATCCTCCTCATCAGTGAAAGGTGAGTAATAGTGCGAATCTCAGTCTTTGTGTGATGCACACCCATCATGTAACATTGAGCAACCAACAAAAAGATACTTTAGTGGAAACTAAGCTATATCAAGGCTTCCCAGGTGGCACGAGTGACAAAAAAAAACAAAAAAACAAACAAACTTGCCTGCCAATGCAGGAGACTTAAGAGAGGTAGATAAGAGATGTGGATTCGGTCCCTGGGTCCGGAAGATCCCCTGGAGTAGGCAACCTACTCCAATATTCTTGCCTGTAGAATCCCTTGGACAGAGGAGCCTGGTGGGCTGCAAAGAGTTAGATATGACTAAGTGACTAAGCACACACATGCTCTTATTTACCAAACCTTATTGGGATGATCATTAATCAAATCTATCAGATAATTCTATTCAATAGTTCACTGTTGATTTGCAAATGGCCCTGTACGCAGAGGACAGAGAGAGACCCAAGAAAGAGGCAGCCACTTCAGATCAGTAGATGGTATGTTTAAGAAGGAAAGAACCTTGCATACAAGGTTTGCCTTGGTTACTGCAAGACAAGGAGACCTCCATACCTACCCACCAAATTACAGAAGTTTATATAGAGGCTTAACTGGATTCAGTCATGTATATCAGGGGTCCCCAGTCTCTGGGATTTAATACTTGATGATCTGAGTTGGATCTGATCTAATAATACTAGAAATGAGATGCACGGTAAATGTAACACTCTTGAATCACCCAGAAACCATCCCCTTCCACCTGTGGAGGGGGAGAAATTGTCTTCCATGAAACCAGTCCCTGGTGCCAAAAAAGCTGAGGACCACTGGTGTATACCATCCAGATGGTCTCAACAACCCCTTCCTATTCCAAGGTTGTGTCCTTAGAATAGCTTCCACTATGGAAACAGTGGGCAGAATGGACATTCCAAGGATGGGGGCATGTGGTGAGGATCCTCTGAATGCAGGCTCCAGTCCACAGGTCAGTCACCAGTGAGGCTGTCATGATGACTTTATCTGACATCCCTTCTTCCTTGTTGGGTTGTTCAGTCACTCAGTTCAGTTCAGTTACTCAGTAGTTTCTGACTCTTTGCAACCCCATGGACTGTAGCACATCAGGCTCCACTGTCCTTCATGATCTCCCAGAGTTTGCTCAAACTCATGTCCATTGAGTTGGTGATGCCAACCAACCATCTCATCCTCTGCATCCCCTTCTCCTCCTGCCCTCAATCTTTCCCAGCATCAGGGTCTTTTCCAGTGAGTCTGCTCTTCACATCAGCTAGTCAAAGTGTTGGCACTTGAGCATCAGTTCTTCCAGTGAGTATTCAAGGTTGATTTCCTTTAGGATTGACTAGCTGGATCTCCTTGCTGTCCAAGGGACTCTCAAGAGTCCTCTCCAGCACCACAATTTGAAAGCTTAAGGAAATGGATAGGGTTTCACTTTCTTGCCTAGTGGAGGCTGGTGTAACCCATCACCTGCTGGCCCAATGAAGTGAAGTGACCTGACTCAGTTCTGGGTCGAGACTTCAAGAGCCTCTTGTGACTGTGGCAGGGATGACGAAAGGCCAGGTCAAGGTGATACCCCTGTCAACCCAAGGGTCACGTGGACAGACCACATGGAGTAAAGCTATCTTACCTGGTGCATGTCCTGTGACCCAAATATACACTTTGGTCGTTAAGACACTAAGGCTTGGAGGATGCTTGTAACCATGGCCCAGTCTCTCCTGAGACAGTCAGGCTGCTGCCAAATATATCGTGAGCTGTCAGCCTCGTGCCAGTAAACCGTCCTCAGCGGGGGAGGCAGCCTTCATCTGCAACACTTATGGTGCAAATACTCCCGCTGGGGCTGTTTTCAAGCTGCTGACATGACCACCCCGAACGTAGATTTGGGAGAAGAGGGACAAATCCAGATCTGACAAACCAGGAGGAGGCTGACTCCAGGGTTCCACTGCCTCAGGATGCCAAGTCACGAGGGAAAGAGAGGACTTACTGGTTCCTTTGAGCTTGCAGCCTGGAGAAGCAAGCCTAAATGGGAGAATAGAGAAGATTGTGGAGTTCCCTATCCTATGCAAAATATAGTGATTAAATTAGGATCTCTTCTATCCTTAAGTGCAAATCTTTCTTAACCTGGCATCCACCGAGAGGAAGGTGCTAAGACCTACTGATGACAACATCAACCCAGACCCTAAGGTTCATTCCTGAGATAAGCACCAAAGCGAGTTTTAGCTAGTTGCACTAGAAATAGACTGCCCAGATGCATACTGAAGCATTCATGTTTTCATGACACCAGATTCTCTTTTGGATCATTAAACTCCCCTAGACACTTTTCCAAATAATAGGTTGAAATTACAGCATTAGGACAGACAGAGAATACGCCAGCACTTAGACACAGAAGATGACTGTATCGTCCTCTGCAGTAGAGACTGGGTAGATAAATGCTTACTCACGTTATTTTATTTTTCTGGACACACTAGAAGACTACACTTTCCAACCTCTCTTGCACTAAGTTCGAGGTAAGGAAAGAAGAGGTGTACACCATGGCTAGATATGGCCGTACTCGACTTGCTGTTTGCTGGCCACCTGGCTGAAGGTAGGAGATCCTGGAAAGGAATGTCAGCCACAGAAGACAAAAGCCAGGACTCCTGGTCATTGGTGCAAGCCCAGTAGCTAAATTCTAGCTGGACTTTCCACTGAGTTATTTTGTATTATTGTTGTAGTTAGTGTTTATTACCCTGAGTGTTACATCTCTTAACTGGGAATCTTATTTGACTAGAACTAAACAGTTAGCATGTCATTTTTTAATTTTATGTGGTTGAAGAACCTAGGGCACAGACAATTACAATCAAACAAGTTGGGTAAGTCATGACAATTTAGGTTATCTAAGGAGAAATAGAGGCAACTCAGAAAGGGTTAAGAATCTAACCTGGCTTTATTCAGAGAATTCATCACTACTGTGGGTAGAAATAATTGTTTCATGAATTTTCCAAGTCAAAGAGTTGAGTTCTTTCACCTTCTTCGTTAACTTTTAAAAGGTAGCTGTGGAGCTTTAGAAGATGAAGTTAATTTTAGAAATATTTCTTTTGTCAATGGTTAGAAGAACATAATGAATGGCCTGTTGTTGAGACCAGCAAATGTTGAGATTAATCAAAATGCTCCAGTTTCTAAATGAAGTTACTGCTTAAAGACTCTTGATCAGTTCCTTGCAGGCTCACAAGATTAAGCAATTACTTGCTAAATCTTGGTAACAAAAAAGATCCTTATGCATCACATAAGTAATAGCTGATGGCAGACAGTGTCACACCACCCAGATGGCCCTTCAAGGAAGGACCTGCTGGCCAGTTGAAGATATGTGGTCAGTCAAGTCCTCCGCCATGGGTTCCTGCAGTGGCAGCTGCAGACAGCTGCTTCGCCCATGGCCAGACAATGCCTGAATGCTGCCCATCCAATGACCCACAGTGCCTGGCGTGGCCCAGAGCTCCCAGGGTCTTCTCTTGTATCCAGCCACACCCCTCCTGTCTCCTCCCTCTGCCCAAATCTGCCTTCTGCCCCTTCCAAAGAGGTGGACCCCTAACAGACGTCATTCACCCCAAATTCCATCTTAGCATCATCTTCTGGAGAACCCAACCTTCGACACAGACTATAAGGAACTAGAGAACTGACCGGAAAATGTATACTTAAAAGATCCGAAGGAGAGAGTGGGACAAATTAGGAGGGTAGCGGTGATATATATGTGTGTCTGTGTCTTCAGTTGCTAAGTCGTGTCTGACTCTTTGTGACCCCAAGCAACCAAGCTTCCCTGTCCTCCACTGTCTCCTGGAGTTTGTTTGAATTCATGTCTGATGTGTCAGTGATGCAATCTAACCATCTTGTCACCCTCTTCTCATTTTGCCCTCAATCTTTCCCAGCATCAGGGTCTTTCCCAAGGAGTTGGCTACTGTATGAGGCATAGACAGTAAGTGGGAGGCTGCTGTAGGTCACTGGAAGCTCAGCTCCATGCTTTGTGATGACCTAGGTGGTGGGCTGGGGATGGGAGGGAAGTCCAAGGGACGGGGAGATGCGTGTACCTATAGTTGACTCATGCTGCTGTCCAGCAGAAGTTAACAAGCCGTTGTAAAGCCATTATATTCCAATACAAAAATAAATGGGTAAGCAACAAGGAAACAAAAACCGAAACTTAAACATAACTCCTGCTCCACAGAGGAGACGCAGACAGGTCTCAGGCCTCCACTGCTTGCTCTGGGCAAGAGAGGCTGAGAGGGCTGGATGGCATCAAGAACTCAATGGACATGAGTCTGAGCAAACTCCTGGAGAGAGTGGAGGACAGAGGAGCCCAGCGTGCTGCAGTCCTCGGGGTCACAGAGAGTCAGACACGACTTAGCAACTGAACAACTGGAATACAGGCTATTCAATATTTGAGTGACTTTTCCCCTTTACACTTCACAAATCAAGGTGTTAGAACATCTTTTGAAGAGGTTTCTAGAAAAGGGTACTATTTTCTTCTCCTGTTGGAATGGAGGGAAGGAAAGTAGTTGACTAATTGGCTGATTCAGCCCAGGGCCAGAGTCTATAGCTATAAATGGTATATCAGCATCTCATTTTTTTTTTAATTAAAAAGACTTGAGGTCATAGATGTTGATGAGAGTCATTTTTACTTAGATCTATGCTTTGGTTTAACTCTTTCTCCTTGTAATGATTGTACCTTTAAGTATTTGTCTTTACCGTGATTTTAAGTCTATATTCGTATAATGTCACATGATGGTTGCTCTTGGAATTTCAGACACTGAAGCCCAACTTGGTTGTTCACATAATCTTGTTTATCCCAGTTCATTACTACTATGTTGTCCTGAAGATTATAGCTGAGACCGTTCTTCTATAGAGCTTGTAAATTTATCATAACTTATGAAGTGGAGAAAACTGAACTCTCCCTTTTGCAAAAATAATCTCGGAATTGTCAGCCATCAGTTCAGCTTAGTCACTCAGTCATCTCTGACTCTTTGTGACCTCACAGACTGCAGCACGCTAGGCCTCCCTGTCCATCACCAGCTCCCAGAGCTTGCTCAAACTCATGTCCTTTGAGTTGGTGATGCCATCCAACCATCTCATCTTCTGTCATCCCTTTCTCCTCCTGCCTTCAATCTTTCCCAGCAGGGTCTTTTCCAGTGGGTCAGTTCTTCCCATCAGGTGGCCAAAGTATTGGAGTTTCAGCTTCAGTATCAGTCCTTCCAATGAATATTCAGGACTGATTTACTTTAGGATGGACTGGTTGGATCTCCTTGCAGTCCAAAGGACTCTCAAGAGTCTTCTCCAACGCCACAGTTCAAAAGCAACAATTCTTCAGAGCTCAGCTTCATGTCCAACTCTCACATCCACACATGACCACTGGAAAAACCATAGTAACCTATGGTTTTGACGAGATGGACCTCTGTTGCAAAGTCATGCCTCTGCTTTTTAATATGCCGTCTAGGTTGGTCATAACTCTCCTTCCAAGGAGCAAGCATCTTTTAATTTCATGGCTGTAGTCACCATTTGCAGTGATTTTGTAGCCCATGAAAATAAAGTCTCTCACTGTTTCTATTGTTTCCCCATCTATTTGCCACGAAGTGATGGGACCAGATGCCATGGTCTTAGTTTTCTGAATGCTGAGTTTCAAGCCAACTTTTTCACTCTTTCACTCTCATCAAGAGGCTCTTTAGTTCTTCACTTTCTGCCATAAGGGTGGTGTCATCTGCATATCTGAGGTTATTGATATTTCTCTTGGCAATCTTCATTCCAGCTTGTGCTTCATCCAGCCCTGCATTACACATGATGTACTAATAGAGACCAGCAGTAATGACCTGGTCCTTCAATTATAAAGAATAATTAGTATTCAGTGTATTTTTAGTTAGCTATGCATATTGTTTAGTGTATATTTTATGTTAGTATATATTTAGTAGATATTCATGATCACTTCCTATTATAAATGTCTTACCTGGATTATCTCCATGAAGCAGCCCTTCATGATGGGCATCCTAGGGTCATCTCATTTCACTGATGAGGAAACTGAAATCCAGAGAGACCCACTAATGCCTCCAAAGTCTCGCAGCTAACACCACAGAACCAGGGCTCATATCAAGCAGCCTCTCATTCATTAGGTTGTATCTCTAATACATAAGGTCCTGGTTACTAGGGGTCCTCAAGTAAGAGTAAATACCAATTAAAAAGACAGCTCACTAAATTATTAGCTGAACAAAAGAAATGTTTGCTAACTATTTTCATGCTAAGAAATTGATACACGGGTTAGAATTATCTAGTGTTGCCTTTGGAGGCTGGGAGATAGTAAAATAGGATTTAATTTGGATGGAGAGGCAAGAAAAGAGGGCAGGATGGATCTATAATATAAACATCTCTCTGGAAAAAGGAGCTTGATGGGGTTTGAATACAGAACTTGGATAGGAACCACACTGAACGGGTTTCTTCATAAAAGATAGTGAGTGTCTCGTGACGTAGGTGTGGAATTCATTCAATGCACAGAAGGGAAAAGCACTCTGCCTGGAAATGATATTCATCCTGGCTGCTCTTTTCCAACACGGTTTCCGTTTCTTTCCATAACACTGAAGCACAGTGACAGTAAGATTAGCCACCTCAGGTTCAAATATGTTTGAAATTCTAAGCCTATAAAGTAATGTTATCTTAAAACAACAAAATCTAAAAGTATTTACTTTTCCTACATGCCTACTAGAAGTTGGGCATGCAAGTGACTTTTAATAGTTAGGCAATGGGAGGTCATTTAAGTAGAGTTTGAATGGAGTTTGAGTCCACACTAGAGTGTCATTTCCAATCAAATTCAAAATGCAAGTTCTATGGATTATGGTGTTGCCTTGTTCAATATACAGTCCTTTACAAGTCATTTCTGTAATCCTTTGAGTTTCAGCACTAGATGAATCACATTTTACTGAGATAATGTGTTAACTTTTCAGCACACTAGATCCTGGAAATTGAAAGTGTGATTTTTTTCTTTTGTTTTCAAAGAGAACCAAATCTCAAGACTCTATCAGATGGGTTCTTATAACTCAGATCATCACTTATCTAAGGTATTCAGTTCCGCTTTCCTCAAAACGTTTTTATGATTGAGCAAGTGCTTTAGTAACTAGGTTTGCAGAGGGGGTTGCTTTTCGTAGGGGGCGATTACACTGTTGATGTAAATTACTTTGAAGTTTGGCAGCTCTCTCTAGAGACAGGTGCTCTTCCTGTTGTTGTTTTGCCAAAACCTGCCTGACTCTCTGATCTTTGTATTATAAAAACAAAATGCCTGTACTGAGTCCTGACACGTCATAAGCTTGACAGTGTTAGATTACCTTTCAAAAGCTGCAAATGTTTCAGCCTGTCTTCTTGAGAAAAAAAGGAATCTGTTCTAATTTCTTAACAGCTGAAAAAGAGCAGAGCTCACATCAAGTGTGACTCATGATAACAAATCTGATGGCTTTCTTCCTCTTCTCCCTGCCCCTTGAACATTGATCAAGCACCTAGTCACTTTCTGACTAGAGAGAAATAGTACAAAATTCTTGAGCAGGAGAGAAGGAAAGCTTGGCTCAATTTTCATGATAATTCAGCCAGTCAGTCCAAGAATGGGGGGGAGGTCTGCACAGTCCTTAGTGTAGTGATATTTCAAGGTGTATTCTGGTCATCTCCCATCAATTAATTGCTAAACACCCAGTTAGCTCTGAGATGGGTGTCAAGCCCATCCAAACTGTGGTTGGGCTTTAGTTTACCACAGTTCCTGCTTTCAACTCAAGTCTCCAGGACAGAAATGCACACATGTGGCGAATCGTTAAACCAACATCTCTCCCTCCCCTTCAGAGATTCTGTTCAGAAACACTGACAGCTGTTCAGATGGACAGCTGCTCTTCTCTGAATCATGGGAACTGGTATGGTGGTTTAGGAATAAGATTGTGTGGATGCTTCCCACAGCTCTGGGATGGGTAATTCTGACAGGTAACCAAAGCTGCTTAAGAGGTCTGCCTCTCCTGCACATAGGGATCTATGTGTTAACTGACCTTTGATCAGGAGGCTGGCTATGGTAGATAAATATGCTCTTCCCACTTTAGTGTCAAGTGGGACACTTCCATTCTGATGTATACTTAATACAATTCCTATATGAAAAATTTAACTGTACTTAGTATTTACAGGATGACAGTTCCTGGGCTGGACTCTACTGTTGTTCAGTTGCTAAGTTGTGTCTGATTCTTTGCAACTCCATGGACTGCAGTTCTAACTCTATTGAAAAATTCGTAAATGACAGGGATGTACTGACTCATACATGAGTCAGATGCATCCTCAGCTTGAAGAATGTCCATGGCTGTCCCTTCCAAAATCTACTGAATCTGTCTAAGGGACTGTGAACAAGGAAAGGACTTTGTCTGTGGTGTGGAGGGCAGAGTTTATCAGTGTCCAGGGGCATTTTGGACATCTTGTCACAGCGGGGTAGGGGCTGGTACCATGGACATCTAGCAGATACAGGCCATGGGTGTGGCAAAACATCCTGCAATGCACAGGAGTGCCCTCCCTAATATGGAATGATCTGGCCTCAAATGTCAGTAACAATGAGCTTGAGGAAACATGTCATAAAACTTCATAAACAGGAGGGGTGGTGTAGAAAAGAACAGCTGGCATTTCTCTAAATAAAGTTCTCTTGAAAGAAGGAAACAGTGATTGTTGACAGACAAAGGAGCTGACAAGTGTGCAGAGTAGCCCTGTCTTTCTCGGTGTCTCGGTGGCAAAGAATCTGCCTGCCAATGCAGGAGACACAGGTTTGATCCCTGGTCCAGGAAGATCCCCTGGAGGAGGAAAGGGCAATCCATTTCCATATTCTTGCCTGGGAAATGCATTGGACAGAGGAGCCTGGAGGGCTATAGTCCACAGGGTCACAACTTGGCAGCTAAACAACATCACCACCTTGATTATCAGTTCAGTTCAGTTGCTCAGTCGTGTCTGACTCCTTGCAACCCCATGGACTGCAGCACACCAGGCCTCCCTGGCCATCACCAACTCCCAGAGATTACTCAAACTCATGTCCTTTGAGTCAGTGATGCCATCTAACCATCTCATCCTCTGCCGTCCCCTTCTCCTCCTGTCTTCAGTCTTTCCCAGAATCAGGATCTTTTCAAATGAGTCAGCTCTCCGCATCAGGTGGCCAAAGTATTGGAATTTCAGCTTCAATGTCAGTCCTTCCAATGAATCTTCAGGACTGATCTCCTTTAGGATGGACTGGTTGGATCTCCTTGCAGTCCAAGGGACTCTCAAGAGTTTTCTCCAACACCACTGTTCAAAAGCATCAATTCTTCAGCACTCAGCTTTCTTTATAGTCCAACTCTCACATTCATACATGACTACTGGAAAAACCATAGCCTTGACTAGACAAGACCTTTGTTGGCAAAGGAACGTCTCTGCTTTTCAATATGCTGTCTAGGTTGGTTATAACTTTTCTTCCAAGGAATAAGCGTCTTTTAATGTCATGGCTGTAGGTCACCATCTTCGGTGATTTTGGAGCCCAGAAAAGTAAAGTCAGCCACAGCTGTTTTCCCATCTATTTGCCAGGAAGTGATGGGACCAGGTGCCATGATCTTAGTTTTCTGAATGTTGAGCTTTAAGCCAACTTTTTAATTCTCCTCTTTCACTTTCATCAAGAGGCTTTTTAGTTCTTCTTTGCTTTCTGCCATAAGGGTGGTATCATCTGTGTATCTGAGTTATTGATATTTCTCTTGGCAATCTTGATTCCAGCTTGTGCTTCCTCCAGCCCAGCATTTCTCATGATGTACTCTGTATGTAAGTTAAAGAAACAGGGTGACAATATACAGCCTTGACATATTTCTTTTCCTATTTGGAATCAGTCTGTTGTTCCATGTCCAGTTCTAACGGTTGCTTCCTGACTTGCATACAGGTTTCTCTAGAGGCAGGTCAGGTGGTCTGGTATTCCCATCTCTTTCAGAATTTTCCACGGTTTATTGTGATCCACACAGTCAAAGGCTTTGGCATAGTTAAAGCCTTGATTATAGCTGGCAAGATTCTTGGCATTTTCGCCATTTACATGCATAACCCCTGTCCCATCACTATTTCTTTATCATTCTGTCCACCTTACTCTCCTTCTCAAGCTTAACTTGAAGATTTCAAAATTCTTTCAACTTTCTCCCCAGGCAAAACCCTCCTACATCTATCCCTGGCAAAACCCGGTTATGCCTATTTTGGGCCTGGACCCAAGAAGTCGTACACGGCTAGAGAAACAAAGATCCAGGCTACCTGTTTCTACTTTAAATATATGATTAAAAATATTCTCGAGGGACCTTTTAGCACAACTGTAATGCAGTTCTCTACTTTGGCAGCTCGGAACTGGGTAAGAGTTGAGAAGGATACTGCAAGTCTCCGAAGGAGGCAGAATAAAATAACGGTAGCCAGATGGGATTCTGGAGTCGAATAGATCTGAGTCTAAACCTGTCTCTGTTTTTACTAATTGAGTGGCCTGGAGCAAGATATTTACTCTTCTTGTTGCTTTGTTGTCTTATCAAGAAAATGGTAAAAAAAAAAAAATGAAAATTTATAACTTTTTTTGTTTTGGAGGTGTGAAGAATAAATGATATAAAACATGTAAAGTACTTAGCATACTCAGATTCAGTCCCTGGGTCAGGAAGATCCTGTAGAGGAGGAAATGGCAACCCACTCCAGTATTCTTTCCTGGAGAATCCCGAGGACAGAGGAGCCTGGTGGGTTATGGTCCCTGGGGTCACACAGAGTCAGACACGACTGACCACATAGAGTCCTTCAATCAAACAGCACTTGGTAAATACAAGCTGTTATTGCCAGTTATGTCAGTGAGCTCAGAATCTGTACCCTGGGCTTCCCTAGTGGTCCAGTGGTTAAAATTCTGCGCTTCCACTGCAGTGGGCATGGTTTTGCTCCCCAGTCAGGGAAGTTCCACATGCTTCGCTGTGTGGCCAGAAAAAAATGTAAGAATCCCCACCTTAATTTCTTACCAGGGCAGACTCGGTTTTGGAACTTTATTCACTAATTATGATCCTTCCTTCCTTCTCATTTTTCCAGTATTGATTCCTGTAAATAGTGTCCGAGTGTTTATGGGTATTGTCACAGCACAAATCTAATTGGCTAAACAGAAGGCTTCGGGTGCTTGAATGTTCTATAGTTTGGAATCAATTTTACAGGTTGGTTTTTGGAGAGTCAGTGTCTCAGCACATCTATGAATGCTTTTCCTGGAATAGTTAAATATTTCTCAAGCTGAACAATGCCTCCCCCACTGTCTTCTAACAGAGCAAAATGACAACAATTTAGAGGAAGAGGCGATGCACAATAGGTGTTTCTTTACGTGGCAGTAAATTCTGGTTTCCTTAACAACCATTAAGTGCTCCATTCATGAAATGTAGTCACATCTTTAAGGAAAGAGATGACAACAGATGCAAAACTATTTCCAGAACTCAGTTCCTCATACACACGATTAGGTGATTTAAGTCAGTTCACAAGTGATGCAAGAAAGGGGGCCGGGGGAAGATTAGGGGCAGCTGAGGGTGGACAGAAGTCTGGCAAGAATATTTTTTAAAAATGATCAGGACCTGGCATATGTACACTGCTTTATTGAAAATGGGTAGCCAACAAGGTCCCACCTTATAGCACAGGTGACTCTGCTCGAGGTGTTGTGGCAGTCTGGATGGGAGGGGGTTTGGGGAGAATGGACACGTGTATATATGTGACTGAGTCCCTCGCTGTCCACCTGAAACTACCACAACACTGCTAACTGACTATAGTCCAGTAGGCATGGAAGCAGTAAGTTACAGAAATAAATTTAAAAAATGATCAGGAGGAAAAGAGAACACGGAAGGGCACTGCACAGGTAAAATTACAAAGGGTCACCACTTGGACATTCCCATTACTGATGGCAAGAGAAAGATGAGGGGGTAATGATTAGTGATAGTGGCTACGGATTGACTAATGGCTTTTCTCCCATCTGTCCTCAGTGCCAGGGAGCCACAGTCACCTAATTATACTAAATGTAATGCCTTGATTAAAAGCCCCGTTTATTCTTTTGTGCTTTCAGAGAGCAAATATTTTACTTGGGCAAAGGTTATTATATAATAGACACACCGTGGCTTGCTTTGTTAAGCAATAGGTTTTCTCAATAGAACTTGGGGAGTGGAGGAGGGGGAACAGCTAACAATTTTAATGAGGTTTAGAACATGACCATATCATAATCTATAGCTACAACATGAAAAATCTCTGCAATTTGCAAATGCTTTCTCTAATCAAAAAACAAAAAAGAAATTAATATACCCAAGAAAAACATAAGGAGGCTAACAAGAGAAAAGTAAATGAAGGAACTCCTGTATTCAGGGGAAAGCATTGTTAATTTGACTGTATAATAAAACATCAAAAGGAGTTTCAGAAAACAACTTTTATATTGGTAAAATTATTTTTGTGATAGAAATGCATTTCTTACTTAGTGTTATACATCATGCTGCTGCTGCTGCTAAGTCGCTTCAGTCGTGTCCGACTCTGTGTGACCCCACAGATGGCAGCCCACCAGGCTCCCCCATTTCTGGGATTATGGTTTTATATTTTTCAAATGTCTTAAATACATTAAATCAATACAAAACTATATAAAAAAATAACCCAATCAAAAAATGGACAGAAGAGCTAAATAGACATTTCTCCAAAGACTTACAGATGGCCAAACAACATATGAAAAGATGCTCAACATCACTAATTAACAGAGAAATGCAAATCATGTCTATAATGAGTTATCACCTCGCACCGGCCAGAATGACTGTCATCAAAAAAATCTGCAAACAGTACATGCTAGAGAGGGTGTGGAGAAAAGGGAATCCTCCTCCACTGTCTGTGGGAATGTGAATGCAAATGTTCTGCTAGGGAGAACCATGTGGAGCTTCCTTAAAAACCTAAAAATCGAACTCCCATATGACTGCAGTCCCACTCCTTGGCATACGCCCGGAGAAAACCATGATTCAGAAAGCGGCATGCACCCCAATGTTCATCGTAGCACATTTACAGTAGCCAGGACATGGGCACAACCTAAATATACACTGAAATGTGAATGGGTAAGAAAGAGGTGGTGGTGTCTATACACAGTGGGGTATTACTCAGCCATTAGAAAGAACCGACCAATCTGCAACGGCATGGATAGACTAGGGATTGCCATACTGGACGAAGTGCGTCAGACACAGACACGTATTGTATGCCGTCACTTGTATGTGGAATATTAAAGAAAGGGAGTGAAGGTGAATTTATGTACAAAACAGGAGCAGAGTCGTGGATGAAGAAAACTCATCGTTACCAGGGGATGAGTGGGTGGGAGAAGGGGTAAATTAGAGATCGGAACTGACATGTGGGCACTGCTATATATAAAAGAGGTAACTAATAAGGACCTACTGTGCAGCTCAGGGAACCCTGCCCAGTTCATGGATAATGGCCTACATGGGAAGAGTCTAAAGAAAATACTGGATATATGTATATGTGTAGATGATTCACTTTGCTCTACACCTGAAACTAACTCAACATTGTAAATCAACTATCAGTTTAGTCGTGCCCGACTCTTTGCGATCCTGCGGGCTGCAGCACACCAGGCCTCCCTGTCCGTCACCAATTCCTGGAGTTGCCTCAAACTCATGTCCATTGAGTTGGTGATGCCATCCAACCATCTCATTCTCTGTCGTCCCCTTCTCCTCCTAAATCACCTTCAGTCCAATAAACATTAAAAGACAAAACTAGCAAGTAGCAGGACCACTGATATCTTTCGAAGTATGTTTTTATGCCATTGGACGGTCGCAAGGATAACAAGCTAATACATAAAGGTGATCTGAACACTTGTGATATAAACCACCAGTGAAGTTACTCAGTCATATCCGACTCTTTGCAACCCCATGGACTGTAGCCTACCAGACTCCTCCATCCATGGGATGTTCCAGGCAAGAGTACTGGAGTGGGTAGCCAATTCCTTCTCCAGGAGATCTTCCCGATCCAGGGATCGAATCCAGGTCTCCCACATTACAGGAAGACGCTTTACCATCTGAGCCACCAGGGAAGCCCAATATATACTAAATGCTTGATAAGTTATTTTTTTAACAAGTTGCCATCTGATCTTCATGATCATCATCATTTACTGTGAATATTAAATAGATCCTGACTTGTCAGATAAACTAAACAATTACCAGCTTTTAAAAGATTGTAAACGTATTTTCCCTTATGCCATTTTTTTAAAATTAAAGAGATTTAAGGAGGGACTGGTCTGCCAAACAATAAATGTTATTAACAGAACTTGTGTGAGTGATAAGATAAACAAGCAGAAAAAAATAGATCATCCTGCCAAGAGCTACTATCCACAACATAAATTCCTAGTATTTTGAGCAATACTTTGAAGGAATGTAAAGTATTTAGAGATATACCACCAATTTCTCTTCCAGAGAAGTTTCCTGTTTTTAACTGTAGTATAGAGTAGTTGCAGACAATTACACAAAATCACAAGTAAGTTCAATGAAATTTTATGAGGTAAGACCATGAAACCATGATTCAAATGAAAATAAATTAATAAATAAATAAATTCTGGTGCCTCAGAAATTTTCTAATGACCTCTCTGTAATTACTTCTGCACAAAGATAATCACTGTTTTACTTTATAGCTCACATATTAATTTTACTTAAAAAAGAATCTTAGGCAAATGGAATCTTCTGAGTCAGACTTTTCTGAACATTGATCTTTATCATTTTTCATTTCCATTGTTAGATAATTTATTTTATGTATATATCTAATTTGATTATCCATTACCACTGATGGATTACTTCCAGGTTTTCAACATCATATTTCCAGTTTGGAGTATTATATATTTATTAGATTGCTGTTAATGTATTGTTGTTCACTCACTAACTTGTGTCCAACTCTGCCACCCCATGGCCTGCAGCATGCCAAGTTTCCCTGTCCTTCACCATCTCCTGGAGTTTGCTCAGACTTATGAACATTGAGTTGGTGATGCCATCCAGCCATCTAATCCTCTATTGCCTTCTTCTCCTATTGCCTTCAATTTTTCCCAGTGTCAGAGTCTTTTCCAATGAGTCAGCTCTTCCCTTCAGGTGGCCAAAGTATTAGAGCTTCTGCATCAGACCTTCCAATATATATCCAGGGTTGATTTCCTTTAGGATTGACTGGTTTGATCTCCTTCCTGTCAAAAGGAAGAAACTGGTTTGATCTCCTTCCACAGTTCAAAAGCATTAGTTCTTCGGCTCCCACCCTTCCTTGTGATCCAACTCTCACATCCTTACATGACTACTGGAAAAATAGCCTTGACTATATGGACCTTTGTCAGCAAAGTGATGTCTCTGCTTTTAAATACACTGTCTAGGTTTGTCATAGCTTTTCTTCCAAGAAGCAAGCTTCATTTAATTTTATAGCTGTGCTGAAGTCACCATTCACAGTGATTTTGGAACTCAAGAAGGTAAAATCTGTCAGTGTTCAATATACAGTTGCCATGTTTTATTTTTATTTTAGTGATCAAATACTTCTTTATTTTCCTCCTCTATTAGCTTGTTAATTGTACATAATTCTACTACTCTGTTAATTTTCAGAGTACAACCTACATCTATGACAATGAATCGGTGCTTTTCTCACTTTTTGGACAATGCAAGGACTTCAGGATCCTGTTCATTGTTTCTCTTCCTTTTCTGTCAATGGTATTTCATCACATGTTTTTAAGTATATATTAACTCCTATGTGTCATTATTGAAGTCAATATTTATTTACACTTATCCATATAGTTACTCTTTTCTGTGCTTTATTTCTTAAGCTTAGTGCTTCCAACTTGAATTCTATTCTTGCCAAGAACCCCTATTCATCTTGTTTGGAGTTTGCTAAAATTTTTTTTTAATTGTAGTATAGTTGATGTATGAGTTATAGGTGTATGGTATAAGTAATTCATAGTTTTTAAAGGTTTTACTCCACTTATAGCTATTATAAAATATTGGTTATATTCCCTGTGTTGTACAAAATATCCTGGTAGCTTATTTTATTCATAACTATTTGTACATCTTGACCTCCCACCCCTAGCTGCCCCTCCCCCACTTGCCTCTTCTCCACTGGTAACCCCTAATCTGGTCTCTGTGTCTATGAGTCTGTTTTCTTTTTTGTTATGTTTACTGGTTTGTTGTGTTTTTTAGTGTCCACATGTAAGTGATGTCATATAGCATTTGTCTTTTTGTCTGATTTATTTCACTTAGCATAATACCCTCTAAGTCCATCCCTGTTGTTGCAAATGACAGAAGTTCATTCTTTTTAAATGGCTAAGTAGTATTCCACTGTATATAGATGCACATCTTCCTTATCCATTCATCTGCTGATAGATACCTAGGTTGCTTCCATATCTTGACAATTAAAAATAATGCTGCTAAACTATTGAATATGTGGATTAATGTATTTAATCATCTTAGGGAAATTAGCCAGTACTTCTTCAAATGCCCTTTCTGACTCATTCTCTTTTTGTAATAATGTACCTATTATTCTTGGAATATATTCTTGGACTTTTCCACCTCTTATCTCTTATGTCCTTTTCTGAATTATCTCTTTCTGAGTCTGTCTGATATTTTACCTGGCTTAACATTGAATCATTCTCTTCCCTTCGATCTAATTGATCACAGTCTGTTGAGTTTAATTACATTATTTTTTCAGTCCAGGGACTTTTGTTTGATTTTTAAAGTAAGTTCCAGCTAATTTTGAAATTGTCTAGCCTGATACCGAGCTTTCTAAACATATTAATTATCAACAACTTAAAATCCCCATTTGGAAACACCAGTGACTGCATCATCTGTTTTCTGTAAGCTTTTTATGATCCTGTTTTAAAGCATGACTCTTGGTTTTTTTTTTTTTATATTATTATCATTATTGGATATCAGCTATTGTGTATGAGCAGTTACTGAAGCTTTGGAAGACATTCTCCTTCTAGAGAGAGTATTTACTTCTCTTATGTCCACCTAAGTTTTTAGAGGTCATGAGAGTTGTCTGTTTCCAGAGGGTCTGTTCTCCTGATGTGTAGATCTCAGTGGGCTCACCACTGAAAGCCTGGCTTAAGCCCACAGTATTATTTCATGTGGTGATATAACCCCAATGTTGGTGCTGTTTACCCTGAAACAGCCTGGTCTTTCAGGCTCTCCAGCTGCTGTATGTGGTGTAAGCGAATGCCGAAAAGGAACGTGAATGCAGGATGTTAGATTTAGATGACGGTGTCCCTTTTTTCTGGAATCTGGGTCCCTCACCTCTTTGCTGCCTTGGTAGCCCCGATCTTTTGCTCCTGGTGTAAGACTTCGGAGAGCTCTAAGCCTCGTCTGCTCATGGATGAGCCTCGGATGGAAAAGTACCCGAGGGTGTCTGACTCACCTCAGGGTGTGAGAACCTCGCCTTCCTTCTGCACTGCGTGCTTCCCGGACACTTCCAAGAGCTTTGTTTGTGTTGTTGGACGTTACACGGCTTTTGTAGTTGCTCTAGATTCTGACCGGTGAGTCGGAATGATTTTGCTGTATCAGTGTATGCCTGCTCTCAGGGAGATGCCTCTTAAATCTGTCAGGTCAAAGGAAAAGCACACGTTTACTTGAAGAGTTCTGAGTCCTAAGCAGCTAACGTGAATAACTGGTCTACTCAGGCGCAGAATGCCCCAGGAAGGCCATGTGAAGTAAGTGCGGCGTTAAAGGCCCTATAAAGTGCCAGTGCCACAGCGGCGCCTGCCGTGAGCCCGGCCAGGTGGCGAGTGCGGGCTTCCAGCGCCTCCAACTGTGCCGAGATAAGGTCGGCTCTCCGAGAAAGGACCGGAAACGAATGAGTACGCGAGAATGAGCGTCTGGTTTAAATCAGTATCACAGTGTAAGAGTGTGTATGAGTCAAGCGAATGTCAGGTAGCGGGTGTTCTAGGACGGTTCGTTTAGTGTCGGGAGGGCTTAAAAATAAGTGGAAATGCTGTACTCTGTACCAGGATAAAGCTGAAATAAGGAATAAGACATCTAAACTTAGACATAGGCTTTTTAAGATAATTATTTATAAAATTACAGCAGCAAGGATTACTTTCTGCACTTAAAGGATCTGGTTTTATTGTTTAGTCACTAAGTCATGTCTGACTCTTTTGGACCCCTGTGGACTGGAGCCCACCAGGCTTCTCTGTCCATAGACTTCTCAGGGTCAGAAGACTGGAATGTGTTGCCATTTCCTTCTCCAAGAGATATTCCTAACCCAAGCATCAAACCCATGTCTCCTGCATTGGCAGGCAGATTCTTTACCACTGAGCCACCAGGGAAGCTCAAAAGAAAGGATGGATCACCTAAAGTTTTAAACCAATGGGACCTTGCTTTTTGGCCATGTATAGGGCAAAGAGAAATATTTAAAATCTGCATAGAATTCATACAAGCTAATAACAAAAACATTCAGTGGATAATAAGATAGCACTGTAGACAGATCTAGTTTTACATAGATATGATCTTTCCATAATTTGTTGATTGTCGTGAAAATCAACACGCCTTAATTATTGTTAATTTAAGCTCATTAGTGGCCAATCTAAGGCTTCCAGAATTCCAGTTTTCTCGCAAAAGCTCAAATTTTATCACTGGCAGAAAATACTGCCAGTTTAGTTCCTTAAACTGACAGTCTTACTTTTTTCATTTTCACGAAAATTTCTGCCAAATACCAAAGTCTGAATAACCATAGTTGTCTGTCAGTTGTTCTTTCAAGTAAAAATAGTGTTTCTTAAAAAAAAAAAAAAGGAGGTAGTTCAGCTCGTCACTCAAAGAATTGCATAAGCCAAAGACAACCCCTGTAATTTAGCAGGCAGATGAGGTATTTCAGAAATGTTTCCAATTCCATTATACACAATCATTAAAATTGTATATACTGAGCAGTGGGAATTTAATGAAGTTAAGTATCTTGCTTATACTCAAGGATGTCCCTAAGTGAGGAGACTGGTTTTTTAAAACGTTGGGAGTATGGTTGTTTCCCACTGCCGAGTCAGTTTCTGAGGTACAGCACAATGAGTCCGCTCTGTGAACACTCATCCCCTCTTTCTGGATGTCCTTCCCCTTTTGGGCACCGCAGCGTGCTGAGTGGCGTTCCTCGCTGCACAGCATGTCCTCAGCGGTTCTCTGTTTTATGCCTGGTGTTGATGGTGTGTGTACATCAGTCCCCATCCCCAGTTCAGCCCACCTGCTCATGCCCCCTTGGCATCCGTACATCGACTCTCTATGTCCGTGTCTCTGTCTCTGCAGATTCCACATATATATGCATTAACACGATTTTCTCTTTCTGACTTACTTTACTCTATTCATCTCTAGATCCATCTGCTTCTCTGCAAATGACACAATCCCATTCCTTTTGGTGGCCTAGTAATATTCCACCGACACTGCCCTTTCCCCCTTTAACTGCATGTGCCTGCATGGTCTTGAAATTGCAGTTACTCCAAACACAGTTCAGCGCCCCCACCTCACCTCTTGCACCAACAGTTTCTCCCCTCATTGTTTTTCCACCATCAGGGAAAGACAAATAACATCTTAGTTATTATTATGATGAAAACATTTTGATTTCTTGGACTTCATGAAATGGCCTTGGGAATGCCCCGGGGTGGGCAAATCAAACTTTGAAAACTGCTTACATAATTCACTGAGTTCTATAACAATAACATCCCTGTTTAATAGATGAGGAAAGGGTCATGGGGGAGGGTTAATACATGCCCCATGTCACAACAGAGTGCCCCATTGTTAATAATATGGTACCGTGCACCCCAAAATATAGACCAGTTGATCTCATGGTCAGTGTCCATCTCTCCCTCTCTCTCTCCCCCTCCCTCCCTCTCACACACAGACACACATGGACATACCCCAGGGAAGCTCTGGGAGATGTTGGCTGTATCTGTTACCTTGATCTTAGTGATGGTATCCTAGGTGGGGCCATGGTAATGAATCTGCCTGCCAAAGTAGGGGACCCAGGAGATACAGTATTGAGCCCTGGATCGGGAAGATCCCCATCTGTCAGTAGGAAAGGGCAATCCACTGCAGTATTCTTGCCTAGAAAGTCCCATGGGCAGAGGAGCCTGGCAGGCTGCAGTCCACGGGGCCCCAAAGTCGGACACGACCGAGCGACTGAGCACAACACAAGTGACGGTATCACAGGGACGTTTCGCACAGGTCCAAAACTCATCAGATTGTGCTCATTAGACACCAACTGTGTCTCTAAGCATGAAGGAAACACAAGACTTTAAACCAGGAAGCCTGGCACCACTGTCTGTTAACTACTACCCTATATGACCGCTCATAGCTCAGTTGGTAAAGAATCTGCCTGCAATGAGGGAGACCCCGGTTCAAATCCTGGATCAGGAAGATCCTCTGGAGAAGGGATAGGCTACCCACTCCAGTATTCATGGGCTTCCCTGGTGGCTCAGAAGGTAAAGAATCTCCCTGCAATGTGGGAGACCTGGGTTCGATCCTGGGGTTGGGAAGATCCCCTGGAGGAGGGAAAGGCCATTCACCCCAGTATTCTGGCCTGGAGAATTCCATAGACTGTATAGTCCATGGGGCCGCGAAGAGTTGGACACGACTGAGCGACTTGTACTTCCACTTCCACTTTCACGACCACTCGGTGCTGGAGGCTCTAAGACTGAGTTAAGGAACCAAGTTTTGGGTACAGCCCATGGCCACAACTCTCGGAGATGATGTAGATGGTGATGAGAGGACTTGGCGTGAAAGTAAAACAGGAACTAAATGTGGAAACAGTGAAGAAGATGAATGTGTGTCTTGGGGCCTGGCTTTTCCCGATCATCAAATGTTTGAAGAAATTATAGACGTCACAAGAAGAAATCTGATTGAGCTTGGGCCAGGGAACAATTATTCACAAGTGGGAATAGGACCTGGGGGCTGAGGTTTTCTCCCCAGGAGCTCAGAGGGGCAATACAAAACAACTGGAGAGAATAGTACAGGAGACTGTATTTGGAGCTGGTTCTCTCAGGTATTGTTGAAAGCAGAGAGTTGTGAGAAGGGTCCGGGCAAGGGATTTGCACACTATTAGAACAGGGTATAGATGACAATGGTACTGTATGTTGTATACTAAGGTAACAGTGTATATGTAAGGATGCCTGTTGTAGATTATAGCAACACTGTATGCACAGCATACAGGAATAGTGTGTGTGTGTGTTGGAATTTTCCCTTTACTGGACATACTTCTTCTGAAGAGAGTTGACCAGCAGTCTACATGGAGCCTCTCCCCTCTAACATCTGATGGAAGATTTTTGGTTTAAGAGTAAATAAGCAAAAAATAGCCTCAAGGAAGAGAATTTACATAAGACTTTCAGTATCTTGAAACCTGTGCTTATTGGGACTAAACAGCTGGTAAACCGGTTCTCTTAGTTATACACAAACCAGCTCATAATTATACACCAACCTAATCCCTGGTAATCTTAGTAGATGTTTTTGCTTATGGAAGGTATACTACACAAAGGTACTGCCTTTTTTTAAAGAAAAAAAATGACAAAAAAGTTTGGAAAGTCTCAGTGATCTCCTTGTTCCCTCATTTATTTTTCCACAAGCTCTGTCTCAACTCAAAGTTATCAATTTACCATTTAATGATATGGTCACTTAAATGTATCACAGTCCTAACAAACAGTCCTTCATTTCAAGCTTGTGTTATACATAGTTTCCGACAACGTTTTTTCCATGCCCTGATGTTTCCGATATTGAGATTTTGCGCCATTTGGACTCCAGCTAAGTGTTATAGGACTATCTCCACTATGATTGGGATTCTTTTACCCCAGATTTATTTCTTTATAATTCTATTTCCATTGTCTAATGGCAGCTCAAAACCTAGAGCAAGTTCTGTTTATTAACTTGTAAGATTTTAAGTTTTCCATTGGGCTTTTAATGTCTGCCATAATTTTCCATTATGGAAATAAAAATATCAGCTATGTCTTTAGTGAGGTTTTTTAAAACCTTAACTCATGCCAACATCCTCCCTTTGTCCTTCTCAGTGGCCCATGGATATGTCCTGCATCTCTGGGTGCGTATTTTTCTCCCATCATGCCTTGGTCACAGCATCTTCATTTTGCTTCTCTTTCTAATCAAATCCTCATTTTCCCCCTCACTTTTGGAACTGTTTCACCTGGCAACATTGGTAACAATTTTGAAACTTCAGGATTTACCAGTGGGCTGTGCTCTTCATTTTTATTTCCTATATTAAAAAAAAAAAACTTTTATTGACATATAGTTGATTTGCAATGTTATATTAATTTCTGCTGTACAGCAAAGTGATTCATATATGAATTTTTTTTCCATTATGGTTTATCACAAGCTATTGAATGTAGTTCCTTTAGGTTCTGCCCCATGTGGTCACCTGTTAGAGTTTCGATCCATCCCTCATTCCCTTTCTCTTCCCATCCTTGTCTCTACAGTGTCTGGGTCCCTATTAGCCATAATACACTATCTCTTACACTCTCTAGCCATGGTTGACTGGATTGTAGTCAACCTTTGGTCAAGACCAGGCCAATCAGATACTCTTCTTGAAAAAATCTGGAGATATATATATACATTATAGTGGGCTTACCCGAGGGCTCAGACAGTGAAGAATCCACCTGCAGTGCAAGAGACATAGGTTGGATCCCCAGATTGGGAAGATCCCTTGAAGAAGGAAATGGCAACCCACTCCAGTGTTCTGGAGAATTCCATGGACAGAGGAGCCTGGCAGGCTATCATGCTGACAATAACCTGCCTGGAAAAAAGTCCTTGCTTTTTAAACTTGGCCACAAATAAATTTTCCTAGAATGGAAATTATAATAATTAGCTTTGTTTCATATGTCTATTAAGTAAAAAATGGTGTACACATTTCAATGGTTAAAATCCACCTTACAGTCACTTAGGAGCTTATGTTAGCTGGTATTAATTACTTCCATGGTTCACCTTATCTATGCCAAAAGTAATGGCTAAAATGAGTTTTTAGGCAGCATCTGTCCCTTTTAAAAGAAATTTTAAAGTAAAGATAATGAATTAAAATAGTTTGAGCCTTTAGTTGAGAAAAGAATGATGAAAAAGCAAATTTGCATAGGAAGGGAATGGTAAGAGTAATAAATTAGTGTAAACAGATATAGAAAGATGTAGTTGATGCCAAAAATATGGATGGGAGTGAAACTATTATTTTCAATGGTCTAGAGCCAAAATACCATATAAAACAGACTCCCAGATTGGCAGATTTAGGAGTAAGTCATAAAAACTAGTGATCATAAAGTTGTTAGAGGGAAAAAAAAAAATCTAAACACCGTCTACTTTGATTAGATTCAGAGTTGAACTGAACTAAATCTCAGAGGGAAAGAGGAATTTTGCGGTCTAGTAAATGTCTCCATATTATTCACAGGCTGTACCAGCCTTTCTGAGAAAGACAGCCAGAGGAGAAGTCATTTTATCACCACTTCCTTAACATGGTAGTAACTAAGAGCTGATACTTATGAAGTGTGAATTTCAGACCAGGCTCCCCAGTGTCAGTTCTGTGTGTGTATCACCACCTTGCACTGGACCCCTATCATCCCTGGCTTAAATTACTACACTTAGCTTTCAACTGTGTTCCCTGCTTCTGGTCCATTATCAACAAAACAATCAGAGGAATTATTGAAAACCATCAATCATGCCTTTGCTGGAACCTTGTGATTGTTTTCTGCTTCACTTAGAGTAAAATCAAAGTCCTCTCCCTGTAAGGGGGAGCAGAACACAGGAGTCCAAAACGTGCCACTTGGGCATGTGGATTATTCTGAGCTGAAGGCGAGCAAGACCCAGCAGACTTGAGAACAACTTTCACCTCTCCATCAACTACACAGAAAATTTAGATTCCGGGCCTGAAACCACAGATAACGTTTCCCTGAATGACCTCTCTGCACGGCAGGGCAAAGATCTCACCACCAAACACCCGCTGTTATTGCCCTGCCAATTACCCTCCTCCTCTCTGAAGTCCCAGGCCCCACCCCACTCCTTGTATGAGGCTTGTGAGCCAATTTGTCCATGGGCCTCCTGCTTTTACGGGGTTCCACACATAAAGCATTTGTTTTTCTCTTGTTAACCTGTTTTACATCAATTATTGGACCAGCCAAAGAACCTAGATGGCTAGAAGGATAAGATTTCCTACCTAACAATAGCCTTTGAGGTTTGCTCAACCTCACCCTTCCTTAATTCTTTGATTGGATCCTCTCTGGCCCTCTCTCTTGGCTCCAAAGACCTTGGCTTCCATGGTGTTCCTCAAACAATGGGAGCTTACTGTTAACTTAGATCCTTTGTTGTCTTCACCTGGAACACACTTCCTCCAGACACCTTTACTGTTAACTCTCTGACCTTCAATTGGTTTTGCTCAAATGTCACCTTTTCAAAGAGGACCACAGCTATTAAAAACTAATATACTAAACAGTTATGTAACTGAGCAAGTGTTACCCCAAAACTGGGTTTGCCTCTTGGTATATGCCAAACCAACTGACACAACTATGCCAAAGGCCGGGAGAGGAAAGGATTTATTATTACTCATGGCAAGTAAAGAGAATACCAGGGATCTTTCCCGAAGGTGTGTCTCCCAGAACAACAAAACTAGGGAAGTTTGCAGCGAAAAGTGTATGCATGTTCATGAAGGGCTTGAGCAGAGGAGAATTCAGCCTAGAATTGGGGCAAGGGTGGACAGAGTCCAGTTTCTAGTTGGCTGAAATCTTGAGGGTTGACATTATTCTGTCCTCCGCCTTGCTGGGGGCCTTAGTTCCTGCAGAACTCAAAGGTACATTATTACCTGATTCCATTGAGCAGGAACTAGGACTGCGCTTTATCACTGGACTATTGTCTGACTGCCCTTTCTCTGTCCCTGCATTCCTTGGGTCCCTTAAGATCATGGATCACTGAGACTGTTCAAGAGCAAACACTGTGGTCAGGCTTAGGTCACAACGTGGCGTAGGCCAAGACAGGTTCTTGTGTCAAGGAATCCATGCCTGTGTCTCTGTCTGGGGCCCCTGTCCTATCTGCGTACACAAGGCTTCCCACGTGTGAGATTCAGAAAGCCTTGCTTTGACAAGGGGTGTTTGCGGCAATTAAGGGTTTGTTGCAGTGTGCCAAGCAAGGGGGATGGGCGGCTCACGCTCCTAAGAACCGAACTCCCCACAGCTTTTTAGGCAACAGTGTTTGAAGACAGTGTTACGGAAGAGCATCACAGGATGCCTAGTCAGCTCCTGGACCACCTTCTGATTGGCTGGTGGTGAGCTAGCACACTGCTTCAGGAATCTCCATCACCAGCCTTCTGCTTCCCGTCCAACCAGTCTGGGCCCTATGAGCTTCTGGTCAGCTTATAGTCACCATCCTCCACCAGATGGGGGCTGGTCTCAGGTGTTTTTGATGGGAGGATATTTGCTTTGCAATGTCGTGTTGGTTTCTGTCACACATCAGCATGAATCAGCCAGGGGGATATACTTGTCCCCTCCCTCTTGAGCCTCCCTCCCACCTCCCCCCCTCTAGATTGTCACAGCACGGACCTCGGCTCCCTGTGTCATACGGCAAGCTCCCTCTGACTATCTATCCTATACATGGTAATGTATATGTTTAATGCTGCTCTCTCAATTTGTCCCACTGCCCCCACCACCACTGTGGCTTCTAGTCTGTTCCCTATGTCTGCATCTCCACTGCTGCCCTGCAAATAGGTTCATCAGGACTGTCTTTCTAGACTCCATATATATGCGTTAAGATACAGTATTTGTTTTTCTAGTTTACTTCACTCTGTATAATAGGCTCTAGGTTCATCCACCTCATTAGAACTGACTCAACTGTGGTTCCTTGTTATAGACAAGTGATATTCCATTGGATATATGTACCACAACTTCTTTATCCATTCATCGCTTGGTGGAATGACTAGAGCTAGTCAACGAATATAGTAAAGTCACAGGATATAACATTAATATACAGAAATCCCGTGCATTCTTATACACTAACAATGAAAAATCAGAAAGAGAAATGAAAGAAACAGTCACATTCACCACTGCAACAGAAAGAATAAAATACCCAGGAATATATTTACTTAAAGGGGGTCTTAGCTTTTGCAGAATTACTTAAAGCTATGCCATTATTACCTCCATCCCTTTGGGAGGAACAAGGGGTCCTGTAGGTCTCTTGTCCTGATTATTAAAAGCTTGACTCCTGCTCTTGGAACTCAGGGAAGGCCTAGAAGGCAGAAACCTTTTTTCTACGAACGAGAAATGAGGGACACAGAGGGACTCTTGTGACCAGGAAGGTCCCCGAGGGCACCTCTTGGCTTCAGTTACTTTTCTTCAGGAGGTTCTAGTAATATTATGCAAAAAAGCAAAATGGTTGTCTGAGGAAGCCTTACAACTAGTTGAGCAAAGACGAGAAGCTGAAGGCAAAGGAGGAAAAGAAAGATATACCCATTTGAATGCAGAGTTCCAAAGAATAGCAAGGAGAGATAAGAAAGCCTTCCTCAGTGATCAATGCAAAGAAATAGAGGAGAGCAATAGAATGGGAAAGACTAGAGATCTCTTCAAGAAAATTGAAGATGCCAAGGGAATATTTCATGCATAGATGGTCACAATAAAGGACAGAAATGGTATGGACCCAACAGAAGCAGAAGATATTAAGAAGAGGTGGGAAGAATTCACAGAACTGTACAAAAAAGATCTTCACGACCCAGATAACCATGATGGTGTGATCTCTCACCTAGAACCAGACATCCTGGAATGTGAAGTTAAGTGAGCCTTTGGAAGTATCACTATGAACAAAGCTAGTAGAGTGATGGAATTCCAGTTGAGCTATTTCAAATGCTAAAAGATGATGCTGTGAAAGTGTTGCACTCAATATGCCAGCAACTTTGGTAAACTCAGCAGTGGCGACAGGACTTTCATTCCAATCCCAAAGAAAGGCAATGCCAAAGAATGCTCAAACTACTGCACAATTGCACTCATCTCACATACTAGCAAAGTAATGCTCAAAATTCTCCAAGCCAGGCTTGAAAAAGTACATGAACCGTGAACATCCAGATATTCAAGCTGGATTTAGAAAAGGCAGGGGAGCGAGAGATCAAATCACCAACATCCATCAGATCATTGAAAAAGCATGAGACTTCCAGGAAAACATCAACTTTTGCTTTATCCCACTACACCAAAATCTTTGACAGTGTGGATCACAACAAACTGTGGAAAATTCTTAAAGAGATGGGAATACCAGACCACCTGACCTGCCTCTTGAGAAATGTATATGCAGATCAAGAAGCAACAGTTACAACTGTTGGAACAACAGATGGTTCCAAATTGGGAAAAGAGTACATCAAGGCTGTGTATTGTCACCCTGCTTATTTAACTTAAATGCAGAGCATATCATGAGAAATGCTGGGCTGGGTGAAGCACAAGCTGGTATCCAAATTTCCAGGAGAAATATCAATAACCTCAGATATGCAGATGACACCACCTTTTTGGCAGAAAGTGAAGAACAACTAAAGAGCCTCATGATGAAAGTTGAAGAGGAGAGTGAAAAAGTTGGCTTAAAGCTCAACAGTCAGATAACTAAGATCATGGCATCGCATCCCATCAGTTCATGGCAGATAGATGGGGAAACAATGGAAACAGTGAGAGACTATTTTGGGGGGCTCTAAAATCACTGCAGATGGTGACTGAAGCCATGAAATTAAAAGATACTTGCTCCTTGGAAAAAAGCTATGATCAACCTAGACAGCATATTAAACAGAAGAGACAGAACTTGCTTTGCCAACAAAGGTCCGTCTAGTCAAGTTATGGCTTTTCCAGTAGTCATGTATGGATGTGAGAGATGGACTATAAAGAAAGCTGAATGCCAAAAGAATCTAGATCCTTTTGAACTGTGGTGTTGGAGAAGACTCTTGAGAGTCCCTTGGACTGCAAAGAGATCCAACCAGTCCATCCTTAAGTAAATCAGTCCTGAATATTCATTGGAAGGACCGATGCTGAGGCTGAAACTCCAATCCTTTGGCCACTTGATGCAAAGAAATGACTCATTAGAAAAGACCCTGATGCTGGGAAGATTGAGGGCAGGAGGAAAAGGGGATGACAGAGGATGAGATGGTTGAGTGGCATCACTGATTCATTGGACATGAGTTTGAGTGAGCTCTGGGAGTTGGTGATGGACAGGGAGGCCTGGTGTGCTGCAGTCCATGGGGTTGCAAAGAGTCAGACAGGACTGAGGGATGGAACTGAACTGACCTGAGTAATATTATATCACATACTGTTTAGAACTTGTAGTTAGGGTTCCTGACTTCTTGATGATTTTCAAGTAAACACAATGTAAAATTCACCTCCATGACAAACTATTCCTATAATGTCGTTTTTCTGAGAAGAATTTGGATGCATTGAAGGAAATTTTTCCACAATGGAGATACCTGGATTACTTAATTAGTTTTTCCCACAAATTGATTGTAAATTTTCTGAAGCTAGGATACAGTCTTTTATTGACATTTTTGCTTTGAAAAATCTTAATACCATGATGACAATTCCTTGCAGAAGATGCTAATGCATCTTCCACTTCTGTTTACCTCTGAGAATTCCAGCTCATCACTTGCACTAATGTTCCTCACTGGGCTTCCTGTGCCCTCTGTCCCAGCTGCAGGGGGAAGCTGCCTGAGCATCTCATTACAGAGGCAGAAGGCTGGCAGTAAGTGTATTCTACAGCCTGCGTTTCTGCCAGGAAAGGGCTTTGCTCCTTTGTCTAGCTAATGGTGTTCCAGGCTCCTAATTGTTCTACATCAGAGATCTCCAAATACTTTAGTGTCCTCATCAGAAAAACAAAAGCAGCCACAATTTCAGGCTCAAAGCTACATCACATGTTCCAGAATGAGGAAACCTGCCTGCCTTGGCAGGCTACCCCAGGGGAAAGAGGAAGCATCGTAGAGTTTGTGTCACCCCTGGGGGAAGACTCTACCTGAGCATAGGACCTGACTACCCTCCCCACTTTCTTTTCCCTTCTCTTTCTTTCCATGGTACTTAAAGCTTTTGTGGCTGGCTAAAAGGCCAGCAAGGGGCTTCCTGAGTGGCTCAGTCATAAAGAATCCGCCTGTCAAGCAGGAGACACAGGTGTGACCCCTGGGTTGGGAAGATCCCCTGGAGAAGGAAATAGCTACCTACTTAGGGTTCTTGCCTGGAGAATCCCAAGGACAGAGGAGCCTGGCAGGCTACAGTCCACAGGGTCACAAAGAGTTGGACATGACTGAGCATCAACAAAGTCAGCTACGGTCAACGGATTTCCATAGGTTGCTGCCACAAACCACAAGCTCTACTAAATGTGTGTTTTTCCACATCAAAATAATTTTCAGAAAAAAATCCAGGAGCAGCTTCCGCACAGCCCCTGCTAGAGAGACTCTTAAGAGATTTGGATTTTGCTAGAATGGTTTAGAGAAAGAAAAGTAAGTTAGTGTTAGTCACTCAGTCATATCTGACTCTTTGTGACCCCATGAACTTTAGCCTTCCAGGCTCCTCAATCCATGGAATTCTCCAGGCAAGATTACTGGAGTAGGTTGTCAGATCCCTCCAAGGAATCTTCCTGATGCAGGGATTGAATCCAGGTCTCCTGCATTGCAGGCAGAGTCTTTACCATCTGAGCCTCCAAGGTTAGAGGAAGAGGTTTAGTCCAATTTTGTTTATTAAATACAATGTTAAGGAGTCCAAGTTCTTGACCTGGGAGCACACTTGTTCTTTGTAAATACATTCATACGCTTATTTCTTGGTATCTACAGGGCTTTGGGAATTCGAGGTGTCTGTGGCTGCCAATCTCTGCAGAAACTCAAACTGCTTCTATAAAATGGCACATTTTGCATAAAACCTTTGCATATAAACTACACACAACCTCCCATATGCTTTAATTCATCTCTCAATTACTTATTGGACCTAATATACTGTCAATGCTACATAAACAACTGGTGTTATGCAGAAAGTTCAAGCTTTTCTTTTTGAAACTTTCTCGAATTAAAACATTTTTCTACTTGCAGCTGGGTTGAAGCCTCAAACGTAGAACTCGTGGCTATGGACCGCTGACCGTAGACATACTGTTACTATTACTGAACACCAATTGTGAGCTAGGAGTTCAATTAACTCTTATTTCTCCCTTTCAACAATCCTATACAGCAGACCTCTTTTCATTATACTGTATTGCACTTTGCAGATACTGCATTTTTTTTTTTTTAACAAATTGAGGGTTTGTGGCAACCCTACATTGAGCATGTCTGTCAGCTCTGTTTCTCCAACAGTTTTTGCTCACTTGTGGTCTCTGTGTCATACTGTTGAAGTTTCTGTCTATATTTTCAACTTTCGTTATCACGGTAACCTATGATCAGTCATGTTTGTTTCTGTGTGAGTCTCTGAAAGCTCAGATAATGGTTAGCATGTTTAGAAATATAGTATTCTTAAATGGTGGTACATAAATTGTTTTTAAAGACACAATGCTATTGCACACTGAATAGACTGTAGTACGGGATAAACATAAATTTTATATGCACTGGGAAGCCAAAAAATTCATGTGACTTGCTTTATTGCAATATTTGCTTTATTGTGTGTGTTAACTCACTTTTGTCATGTCTGACTCTTTGCAAACTGTAACCTGCCAGGCTCCTCTGTCCATGGGCTTCTCCAGGCAAGAATACTGGAGTGGGTTGCCATTTACTCCTCCAGGGGAATCTTCCCAGCCAGGGATTGAACTCACATCTCACCACCCATTGGCAGGCAGACTCAAGACCAATAGAACCACCTGGAAAGCCCTTCTTTATTGTGGGTGTCTGGCATTGAACCCACAGTATCTCTGAGGAACACCTGTGATGTAGGCGCAATTTTTTTTTTAATTTTACAGCTGGGAGAATTGAGGCTCACATCATCATATTATCAGTAGCTTGTCCACAGTTTTTCCACGTGAGGGAAGTGGGACCCACTGCTATAATCACATTTCTGTACGTTACAGATCTGGTCCACCAATGCACTCTTGTTCGGTTCAGAAATAAAAATATTTCTGTTTCAACACTTTGAGTCAGAAGATGCATTCTTCATTTGGATGCCCTCACGGTCACTTCCTACTGGGCTGCCTTTCATCATTTTTGTTTTACTTATCCTGCCTGTCTTTTCAACAAATATTTATGGAAGACCTCTTGTGTGGAGGGACTACTATAAGGATGGAGGTTAGAATTTTTAACACAATAGAAAAATATGTAAGATTTTAAGGAGTTTGCAAAACTTTGCTGCAGTGCATTCATCATTTCACAGCAGGGATACAGACTGGCAAATATTTAACAAATAAAGACAACACTAAATATGTTACCTTTCCAATTTAAAATTAGAGCCTGGTATATCTGAGTTTCTCAACAGCTCCTCTGAAACTAAAAGCACAGTTGGCAGCCTGAGGTCTAATTTGGGATGCATCGGATAATTTTTGTCCTTAAACAGCTTCTGGACTTACTTGTACAGCTCTAAAAATCACCACCTCAAAAACACTTCTTTGGGCTAATGCAGTGTCTCTCTGCTAATGCTATGCTAAAATGAACGTTTGCAAAAAATGTTCACTTTGATGTAGTAATCATGTTTTCTATGCAGAGTTAATAGATATGGATAGATACAGTCTAAGGGCTTAATAGGGACACAGGAACGACGATCAGTTTATGACCATGGGGTTTTTATTTGCAAAATGCATGTGGATGGCAGAATGAGGTGAGAAAATCACAGGCTGACGTGGGGGAAGCAGAGCGCTGGGAACCTGATGGGGTGATCACGTGGTACCCAGGGCCAGCTGCAGAAGCAAGAATTGGAGCAGGTAGGCTTGGTGTGTCTTTCCTCTTTTATAGGAAGAAGACTGGTGGTAGCTAAAGTTTGGGATAAGGTGGTACTTAAGTGAACATCACCCATTGACTGTGGAATGGATTTTGCAGGCTCCTTTTATTGCAGTCACATGATTTTTTGTTGGGAAAATGACAAGGGTGTAAGTTGAGGAGGAAATCTGGTAGACAGGCTGGATGGCTTCCTTTGGTGGCCAAGATTCATTTCTTCCCCAGGGCATGCCTTGCTCCAAGCCTCTGGAGATGTGGCCTTTATCTACAAGCCTCGTTCATCCTCCGGTGCCCGGTTGGCTTCAGCCTACGGGGTCATCAGCTGGCGCTGAGGGTGGAAGGGAATGAGCACAGCGCTCCCTTTGGCTGGCCCCCTGCTGAGCTATAGCTGGATTTCTCTTCCACAGGTCACAGCTCTTGTCAGTTAGCCCACCTTTCCCTCTGATTTTCTCGACCGACTCCCTTCTCTTGGGATGGTAACAATCTCATAGTCCAGGGTACTTTAGCATCCCTGATGGTTTCCCTTAACCTCATATATTTTCATAAATATCCTCTCTTTTTCTTCTAACTTTCATTCATTTCGTGTTTTCAGACTTGTCCCTGAGTGATTTAAACACTATTAATAAAATCAGCTATTCCTGACACTTGTTCAGTTGCCCAGTCGTGTCCAATTCTTTGTAACCCCACGGGCTGTAGCATGCCAGGCTCCCCTGTTCTCCATCATCTCCCAGAGTTTGCTCAATTTGATGTTCACTGAGTCAGTGATACAATAAAACCATCTCATCCTCTTACCGCCTTCTCCCCCTGCCCTCAGTCTTTCCCAGCATCAGGGTCTTTTCCGACAAGTAGGCTCTTTGCATCCGTTGGCCAAAGTATTGGAGCTTCAGCATGAGTCCTTTCAGTGAATATTCAGGGCTGACATCCTTTAGGATGGACTGGTCTGATTCCTTACGCTGGCATACTTCTGACATTAGCTAATACTGATGGAGTAAATGCAGTTTGATATTTATACATTATCTTTGCCTAACATTGCTACTTATGCTTTGCCTCATTTCGCTCTGAGAACAGCTGATGAAAACACATTTTGTTTAGTTTTACCACTTTCCATCTGAATGAACAGGAGCAGATTGAATAATCTACCCAACAGGAACCAGATTGCGAGGTGCAAAGGGAGAAATCCAAGTTTTATTTCAAATCCACAGTGGTTAGTAGAAGACCTCATAGTTGGGGGGAGATAATAACTCTGAAAACAAGACAGAAAATTAAGGGACCAGGGCCAGCAAGAGGTGACGAGGAGGAACAAGAGTCTAAATTTATAAGACAAATGGAGAGGACTCAACTCCCTGCCTGGATAGGAAAATCCATAAATGCATTAGAATGAAAAGCTCAAGTGCCAAGTGGTTCTGGAGCAAAGCCATCTCAGAGCTGAAACACAATTGTTTGCGAAGTGCACAATTTCCAAAAAGAAATCTGAGTTATTCCAGGATTAAAATCTTGTCTGGGTGATGTCTTCACATTCTTGCTGTCTTTAAAAATGTCCTCTTAAATTCTCTGCTTATCCTGAAACATAATCTCTCAACCTAATGAGACTAACAGAAAATTTAAAAGGAAATAGCAATATTTCCAGATTCAATTCAGATTTAAATCATCTTTTATTTTTTATTTTTAGTGATCTAACGTAAAGCAGATTTTACTAGTTTTCCATCAGAAAAGGAAATATTCCAATGAACTATCTGTGCCTTTGAATATGACAAGATATAATCAGAATTGGCAAACAAATGAAACTTTCTGTTTCACAAGAATTAAGAAACACTTCTGCCTCCTTGTCTTGAAAGTTATTTACAATTATTTACAAATAATTGTACCTCCTTTTCAGTATGATACATATAATATTATTTGTAAAAAAACATAAGCAGTTTAAATTCTCATTGTTATAAGCAAGGCAATAGATAGAAATTCTCTAAAACATAGAAATAAGATCTAAAAATACATGTCAAATATCATTGGAGATTTTTGTTTTGTTGTGTGCAAATTTAAATGATCATTGAAACCCAGAATTTCATGCATGCAAACTTCTTTACATTACTTAATAAATACAGTAACAAACCATAACTTCATAGTTTTACATTAAATTTAATTTGTATGTTACCTCATATAAGGTGAAAAATGCTTTCATGTATATTCTTTTTCTCTTTTCTCAGTTGTGTCCAACTCTTTGTGACCCAGGCCAGAATACTAGAGTGGGGAGGCTTTCCCTTCTCCAGGGGATCTTCCCAACCCAGGTCTCCCGCATTGCAGGCGGATTCTTTACCAGCTGAGCCACCAGGGAAGCCCAAGAATACAGAGTGGGTAGCCTATCCCTTCTCCAGTGGACCTTCCCAATCCAGAAATCAAACCGGAGTCTACTGCCTTGCAGCAGGATTCTTTACAAACTGAGCTATCACAGAAGCCCTCTTTTTTGTAAAGGCTGACAATTAAGCAAGCATATGACAGCTTTATTTCTCTCTAGATTCTTGTTCAATTTTCCCCTCTCCGCCTACTCTCCAGGCTTGCTTTTTCTCTTCTTGTTTTCTCTATGTGTGATGGTAGTGGTGGTGATTTAGTTGCTCGGTTGGATCTGACTCTTGCAACCCCATGGACTGTAGCCCTCCAGGCTCCTCTGTCCACGGGATTCTCCAGGTAAGAATACTGGAGTGGGCTGCCGTTTCCTGCTTTAGGGGATCTCCCCAACCCACATGGTAATTCTAACTAAGTGAGCATCCTCTCTTGTTTCAATCCCAAATTCTCTGCCTAGAGAAATGGACAGACTGTTTGGGTTGAGAAGTTACACACGGTCTCCTCAATTATGGTCAAGTCACAGTAAGAAGAACCACCAGTGAAGGGCCACCTCTTATGAAAAAGGGACATAATAACAGAAAAAGGGGTTCTGGGGGACGTGGGAAGACACACAGACCTTTATACCAGCCTAGTCATCAATGGTTTCTGAACTCAACCATCAACTTATTTTGAGTGTTCTGCTTTAAATATGTTTTATTGCCGGTCATTTAAAATTGCTTTTGAAAATGAGTGGACCATAAACCTTTTCAAAGCAAAGGTTAAATGGGATCACCTTAGATTTGGAGCTGAAATATTTTAGGAACTATATCTTAAGTGGGGGATAATTGGGAAGGTGAATGTATTTTGATGGCTGATTAATATCAATTATAGTGATTTATTGTAGTTTATATAAATGCTCTGTTACCTCACTTTTAAGACGGTTTTCTTTTCTCACTGCACTGCTTAACACTGAAGGAACACATTTTATATAACACTTTGTCTGTAGCTTTTGATTTTTTTTTGTCTTGATCAAAAGTGTACATGTTGGGTCAAAATTACCAATGCCTTTAGTGAAAAATTCCAAAAATATTTCCATTACATTTTCAGCTACCATGCACGAGTGTCTGTTTTCCTACACCGAATGGCATATGGGTGTTATGGCTTTCCCCCAAAGGCTGTGAAATAATAAATTTAAATATCAGATTTTAATTTGCACATCTATTTTTAACAGGTCATAACTGGATCATGGTTTGCTGATTTTATTCCTGAATCTGCAAATTTTATAACTTTACACGCGTGTTTTGGATAAGTCCCGAGGGGTTGGGTCAGGCAATGATAAGGCACCAACCTCAAAATTGCAGTGTCTTCACTTGTCAGAGTTTATTCCTCAGTTCTAGAAAACCATTTTGGATCTAACTGACGTCTTGGGCACTTTCATTCAAGCGGGCTATGGAGCAGGCTGCTTCCACTTTGCAGGTCTAGGATTCGGAAGCCGTGAGTCCCAGGGTTGCAGTCAGGGGAAGAGATCACCTCCATGGGCTTTACTGCCTCGGTCTGGGAGGAACGGGCTTCTGGAACTCTTACAGTCCATCGGGCGGGATTCCTGGAGCAGCTCCACCCGGATGCAGAGCCCAGGGAGGGACCAGGCGTCTCTGAACACCAGAGCCCTGACAGACACAGTCTGTTCTCCATCCTCTCCTAAGGGCCACTGCCGATACACAGCCTTAGGGAAACAAGCCATTGACCCGCTGTGCTACAGAGTTGAGGATGCTGCGTTGCCTTTTTAATTTATGTTCTCTTCTGAATTTGCCAAGACAGCTTTCTGTCACAAGGACTGGAACTGCTTAGGGCGGGTCAGTAAATGTCATTATATTATTTGTAAGGAAAATGCGTATCCAAAAAAAAAAAAAAAAAAAAGCAGGTCAAAGTTTCAGGAAGGGTTTCTTTAAAGTACTGCCTGGGTTAAGTCCTGAAGGAGGTGGAGGATCTAACCAGGAAGGGCTGATGGAGGGATCAGGCGGGAAAGGAGAGAAGTGCATAGAAAACGGGAGGGCGAGATCCACCTTTTTACAAGAGGGTACATGACTTGGAAATAGCAGCTCAAGGGCTTCATTGTTCTGGTTGGTTCTGGAAGGTGCTTTGCTTTCATTACAGCTGAAATATTCCCAGGAGATCATTTGGATTCTGTCTTCACAGAAAAAAAAAAAGAGCACCCACACAAGCGAATTAAAATCTAAGCTAAATTCAGCTCTGTTCAAATGTACCTCCACACCGCGTCTCCTCTGCTCCTCAACCCCCACCCCGCCCACACCCCCAGGAAGAAAGAAAGACAGTATGAACTTATTTGTGCTTAAAAGTAAGATGAGCTATGCAATCCGTGTGCTTCCTTGATATCTTTATTGACTATTAAGAATAATGGTTGCATTGAAACATGAATGCCGATTAAAACTCCTCAATAGCCATCTCTCTACAATACAAGGGATTTGATGCAAACATTATTTTTGTATCCTACAGATTAGCTTTGCTAAGATACTTCCCTGCACTTTTCTTCCGTTCCTTTTTCTTTTTTAGTTCCTTGCAACAAACATGAAATTTAACATGTCATCTTCCTGCAAGATTTATGATGCAGTTCAAAGTCACGTGCCATTTTTTAAAGGAAAATAGCAATCTCAGATGAAATAGCTCCATGCATTTAGCCTGAGCTATTTCATTGCAGATTTTTGACCTAGAACATTTTTGATTAATTTGAATTTAGATTGAACACTTTGTTTCTGAAATTGCTTCCTTGCACTTTTTAATGTCATCTTTCTCTTGATTTCCATCACCTCTGTGGAGTCATTAGCTACCGATGCTTTCTAATTTCATTTGTTTCATTTATTTTCTTTATTATAGTAGGTTCGCATTACTTATCTATTTTATACATAGTATCAGTAGTGTATATGAAGCAATATCTTCCAATTACCCCCACCCCCGTTTCCTCTTTGGTAGTCATTCAATACTGATTATATAGAGTAACCAAGGGTCAAAAGTCTCTCCACTGCTTCCAAATGCAGCCCATCACTGACTCAGTTTTGCTAAAGGGATGATTAAGCAGGGAAAAAGGAATAAAAGTTCAGCAAGGGAGTGACTCCCACCCGTTAGGACCAGCTTTTACCCAGCAGTGAGCTGACTAAAGTCAGACTTGTCACCTCCTGGTAGGAGGTGTAGGCAGAAAGATGGTAGCAACCCTAATAAAATGGAGTGTATTAAGTAGCGGAGTCTTGTAGAGTCTGTTCTCCTAAAATATGCTCTCTGCATTCACGATATTAAAGGGGAAGTGCCCAATGATATTCTAACTGAAGAAAATCAAAGTTAAATCTCAAATGCCTAAAAAGACTAAAGAGGAAAAATTGGAGGACATTTAGTTTTCAGAAAAAGGAGACATTTTTCCTATGAAGTGAGTCATGGGTGACTAAGGCTGATTTTCTTATAAATTAATATTAGGCCACCCTCATTGTCATGAACATAGCGGTACTGGGCAGAGTGTTTAATATATGAAAAACCACCATAATGACAAGTAAACCTTCACCTAACTGGGCAACGTGGTTCTGGAAAGACAGGTCACAGACTGCAGCTCACATAGATTAGGCCAAGGAAGCTCGTTAAGATCTAGGATCCTAGTCGGAAGAGGAAGAAAATGGAGTTTGTAAACTTGCCAAATTCCTAAGTGTTTTTAGCTCTTTGGTGGCAGAGGGGAAGAGAGTTTTGTTCACAAACATATGGCCAAAGGTGATAAGATCTAATTATATGTTTGCAGCTGTTTCGAATCTGTAAATATCTGAAGTTGGTCAACATTATCGACGCATGACAAAAGCAGTATAAATAAAGGAAATCAGCTAAAAATTGAAACAACAACAACAATTCCTTTTGAAGGGAGGAAATTGGGGGCTGAGCTTTCTAAGTGTGACTTAAACAGGATAAAGATGGGAACAACATTGCGCTATGTGCATAAAAAGTTTACGCCTTACTGACGGTTCTGGGACCAATTTTTGTCTACTGGCAAACCTCTGACAAAAATCTCACCAGTTTGGATAGTTTTAGCAAACATTTAATCTGTGCTACTAAAGGACTCCATTGGCCATTCGGATAATTTATATGAATCCATTAGTTACGGTATAATTCAAGGCATTACTCTCAGAATGTAAGTCACATTAGTCTACTTATGGGAGACAGAAAAGCTCCCCATCTTTGTGGCTCCCAAAAGAGTGCACATATGTGATGAACACTAATAACCTTCAGACAAAGAGATTATCTGGTTTACCCATGTGAGCCCAGTTTCATCCCAAGAGTCTTCAAGTTGGAGAACCTCCTGATAGAGGCGCGATGATGGAAGAAGGTCAGAGAGGGGTCTTGGGAAGGACTAGACTTGACTGGACTTCACCTGTCCGTGTTGATGGTTTTGACAGTGGAGGGAGGGGCCATACGTCAGGGACCACAGTCATTTCTAGAATCTGGGAATGGTCCTCAGTTGACAGCCATCAAGAAAATGGGACCCAACTTATACTCCCCCACCCCACCCCGAGGGATACTCTGTGATGGATTATATGGAGTGTTGACTAAAAAAACGTGTGCAACCTGGAGGTTGAGAGTTAGGATTTATCCTGTGGGGATATTAGGACTCAAGCCCGGGAGACAGCATCTCAGACTACCTGGGAGAGCTGACTGAGGAGGCGGGGAGGAGGCGGGCTATATACAAGTTTGCAGGAAGGGGCAGGGAATCTGAGTACTGAGATTCCTGTTGATAAGAGAAAACTAAACCTCTCACATGCGGAGATTTAGTGGTCTTCTACGGATGGGAAGATGCAAGCATCCCTGCTTGTGGGAATCATTTCTTCCCTATCCATCTAGCTATCTGGGGCCAGTCCCGCTGTGTTCATTGTCCACGTGCTAATCCCTTGTTTACCGTAAGAGCCAGGGGGGTGGAGGATGGCTGTCTCCCCCAGCTCCACCGCACTTACTGGGGAGGAAGTAGCTGGTGACTTCCAAATAGCTGGCTGTGTTTCACCTGGGCTCAGAAATTGGTATTTGGAAAAGGCTTGTTTACTGGTAGAGCATAGAGCAGAACACATTTCATTTTACAGGGGAAAGGATCTTAAAGGAGGGGTGCATGTACAGGAAGCCCATGGAGAGAGGAGCCTGCCAGGCTACAGTCCATGGGATTGCAAGAGTCAGACACAACTTAGCGACTAAAGCACCACTTGTACACGTGTGGTTGATCCGCTTTGTTGTCAGCAGACACTGACACCCACTAGATCAGTAACACTCCAGAAAACTGAAAAAGAAAGTGGAATGTGCATCCTATAAGCACAAGAAACAGATGACGTCTATGATGTGCCATTAGCAAGTAGGAGAGAGCTGGCTCATGCAGATTGGGTAAATAGATGGTGTATACACACATGTATGTATATATATATGATATGCATATATATGCATGTGTACGCATATGTGTGCATGTTTTAGGGAGGGAGAAGAAAAAAATTAATGTCATTAACATACATTTTTTTTTTTTTTTGGCTGTGCCACATGGCATCTTTCCTGACCAGGAATCAAACCTGTGCCCCCTGCATTGGGAGCACAGAGTCTTAACCACCTGATCACTAGGGAAGTCCTCATATATATATATATATATATATATATGATATATCATGTCCATAAGATTTTATCAGTTGAACACATTAAAAGCCCAAAGAAATATCAATACCTTCTATTAAACATGTAACCAGTATTCTCTAAAGGTAAAACACCCAGAAATTGATAAACTGATTACAACTTTGCCCCCAATTTTTAGAAGTGAGAAAGTACTTGTAAATAACTCTCAGATCACTGATAGAATTAAAGCTCCAACTGCAGTCTAGTTAGTGATTAGCAGAAGTTAGACTACTGTGGGCTTCAGTCAAGGTTCAGACTCCCAGCATTAAGTCACTTCCATGACTATGATTAATCACAAAGGGAACAAATCAACAGGCATTTGTCTGTAAACATGTAAACACCAGGAAGAAAATAATAAGGTGGGCATTGTAGAAAGAAATCAGTAAATATAAAACCAGAAATTCATGGTTTAGGTAATATAAAATGTGGAGTTGGTAAGGAAATCCACCCCCCGACTTTTAGTACAAAAAATTATAAAGTTTTAGGAACAAGGATGTTAGTGAACTGCATAAAGCATAAGGAACAATGAGTAACTTCATTGGAAAATGTGGTTGCACAGAATTAATGCCCAGGAAAATGTGTTATATAAATTACATAATTGTTTCATTAAAAATATGAAATGATATTAAACACAGAAAATAAAACAACAGGGAAACAAATCAACAGAAGGAAGAGCAGCAGACACCAGATCTGTCTTCCTCTGAAGGAAGGAGCCTCAGTTTAACTGATAATGAGGTTGTATTAAGACCAGGGACTGTATGGCTTCATTTAAAAATTCTGTGCTTTGGAAATTAGACAATGTTCAAGTCCTGACCTCTCAAAGACAGAGGTCTTCACAAATATGTGGACATTTGAAAGATGGCTAAAATCCTTTTCAACTGATTTTTATCTCTGTTCACTAGTTTTTCTCCCCTTCAGATACCATCACCACCCATGCCTAGATAAAACAAGGTGATCTGGTGTCACTCAGATATGTGAAGGAAACCAGCTCAGTAAAGAGAGCAAAATTTTTACCCTTGACTCTGAAAAGTCATATCTTGTCCTCTAGCTGAGTCAACATTCATTCATTGAATAACTACTTAAGTGCCTAGAGCAAACAGACCCTATTTTCAGTGCTTAGAGAGAGGTAACCTCCAAAGAGAACTAACTGGAAGAGTCTTTACATTGCATATAATTCTTCCAATAAAGAGTTGACTCTCTATTTTTTATTTACTTATTTGATCGTGCCGGGTTTTAGCTGTAGCGCACAGGGCCTTTGATCGCTGCATGTGAGATCTAGTTCCATGACAAGGGATTGAACCTGGGCTCCCTGCTTTGGGCATGCAGAGTCTTAGCCCCTGAGCCACCAGGGAAGTTCCAATTCTCTGTTCTCAAACCAAGTTTCTGCAGAACCCTTATGTGCTGTGATTTAGGACATGGGGTTGTAGGCTCGAAAACTGAGTGATGATGGTCAAGGTCACACTTCCAACAGTAGAAAGTATGTAACAATAACAAGAATCTCAGTCTCCTGTTAGTACACGCAGATGAGGTCATTGGGAGAGTTTAACATGGCAGAAGGAGCTGTTTGCAAAGATGTGAGTCGAGTTTAAAGGAAGGAACTAGGGGTGCTGAAGTACTCGGAGGGAGTCAGGTGTCTGTTGTTCAGCCCCTGTGCCATGTCCAATTGTTTGGGGTGCCATGCACCACAGCACGCCAGACTCCTCTGCCCTTCACTATCTGCTGGAGTTTGTTCAAACTCACCTGCATTGAGTCGGTGATGCCATCCAGCCATCTCATCCTCTGCTGCCCTCTTCTCCTCCTGCCTTCAGTCTTTCCCAGCATCAGGGTCCTTTCCAATACCTCAACAGTTAAGGGTCAGAGGAGGGAGTGAGAACCAGAACGTGAGTCAAGAGGAGCAAGGTGTGGCTCTTGAACAAAGCAATGGATGCAGCCCAGCTGTGGGGACAGGCCAGGCAGAGAGCGGCAGACCGCACTCCCCCCCCCCCAACCCTGCTCTTACGTCCAGCAACACAAAACCCGCCAGACGGCAGTGGGCAGCCCACCTGGGTCTGCCTCCCAGGGTGTACAGCGAGTTGGACAAAGAGTTTGAGAATAGATCTACAGGAACAGTCTATCCAAGACAGAGCTATTGGAACTTTTCCCCCAAAATGTGGAACCAGCCACTACTAGTATATTAGGATACTATACAATTTTTCTACGTCAACAAAAACTAAAGTAGCTAGCATCAACTAAGTTATATAACATAGTTAATATTATTTCTTTAAAGACTGTTATGCCTTACATTGCTTGGCCAAGGGATATAAAGAACTGGCTTATAGGTTTCTCAGTGTCGGTCCTTAGACATAAGCTCTAGAGGAGGTCTTTGATGGGCTTCCCTGGTGGCTCAGCGGTAAAGAATCCGCCTGCCAAAGCAGCAGACACGGGTTTGAGCCCTGGTCCAGGAAGTCCCCCTGGAGAAGGAAGCTACTCCAGTATTTTTGTCTTGGAAATCGCATGGACAGATGAGCCTGGTCAGCTATAGTCTAGGAAGTCCCAAAAAGATAAGGACCCGACTTAGCGACTAAACAGCAACTAATGTCTTTGATACTCGGCTCATTTCTGACATTTGCAAGGTCTGGGGCAGAAGTGAAATTGAGAGCTGCATTCAATATGCCAAATGTTGAAGTTACGTAGCAAGGTAATACACTGTTAAATAACATCTGTCCTGTTCTTGGCAAATATATCTTCATAACTATAAAATTGAAAGATACGTTTAAAGGTTTAGTTTTTATATGATTGATGTTGGCAATATACCAAAAATGAGTATACTCACTTAGTACTGTGCATGCCTGGGGTTCCCGTATGCCAGCAGCTTTCAAATGAGTAACAAAATGAAGATATACACAATTCATAACCGATTACACATTTTAGTAGCATTTGCTTTTATTGTCTTCATTCTAGTAGAATCAGTTATTACATAGTCATTATTTTCACCTAATTGGTATACTCTATACCAATTACCTTTAAAATTTTAAAAGTAAATATAGATGTAGTGGAAGTATATAAAATTATAGACATACATATAACTAACAACCATTTTAGTGATGATAACTTTATATAACATAATCAAAACATATTTTAAATAAAGTTAATTTTCTCACAATTTCCAAGTAATTTTTCTTCTAAAATATCCAAAAGTATCTATTAAAATTAAAAAGACTATGAGTGGCAAATATCACTATTTAAATCAGAATAGTTCAAACAGCGATGAAAATCAAGTTTATATTTCAAATATTTGATCATGTTAAATTTGTTTTATAATGCTAATTAGGAATTTAGTATTCGATGTCTATATGATAACAAAGAATCTGTCTAATTGCATAACTGCATACAAGATGTAGCTATTTAGAGGTTCAAAGGTATTATTAACTCTTAGAATTATTCAGCTGCTATGACAGTATGACTTATTTCCAGGATCATGAATTGGTAAACACGAAAAACAAGAAAATGAAGTCTAATCACTTATGAGAAATAGATGCTTTATATGTTTCAATTTTTTTAAATTACAGGTTATAAATACAAACACTTTGGTTTTAGTAAGCCTCCAACACTTTAAAAAAAATTGGTAATTTCCTGAACTTGAAGTAAAACTATAGTCTTTCATCTTTTCTATCAACTACAGAAAAGAACACACTAATTACTTATTTAAAAAAAATACAAGATATTCCATTAAACAACAATTTTATGTATACATAAAATAATTAGATCCTTAGTTATGGGGAGGAATTTGCTTAATCTGGAATCCCACATATGAGTAGGTAAAAATATATGTATATTTGGTTTAGAAGGTCATTTAGGGATTTGAGGTTGACTCAAATTTCCTATTAAAACTGTCCCCTTTCTCTGCTTTTACTCCTTTTTTTATGAGAAAAATTAAGCTAAAAGAAAACAGAACCGAACTGATGTAAATTGCAATCTATAAATCTCAGTCTTTTCGGTAGTGCTGGCACAAAGCATAAATTACAGTCACGAATGGAGACAGCTGGAACAAAAGTTCAGAGTAGTTTTATTGCACAGAGTTCATGACCAGGAGCTGCTCACAGCCCTGGATTATGTAATGGATGTGGGACAGAGAAGAGAGAGGAGAGGAAAGTCTTCCTGTGGGTTTCCTCACTGACCATCCGCGGTCCTAACTCCCAGGCATTGAACAGGTAGAGAACTCTGCTGCTAGTGACACAGGCGCCTGAGACTGGAAACAAATGGAAGGGTCCAGGATGACCCACGCGGCACTTCAGAAGCCGGGCGTACATGTGATTCCGATGGACACTGACGTTTGGAGTGAATCAAGTGTGAATTTAAGAACTACCATTCTACCAACTGTGGTAGGATTTTTGTTTGTGTGGAGGGTTTGTATGGTTTCTTTTCCATGTTAATCCTTCACAAGTGGTATTTGCTGTAAGTTTTGAAAAAAAAAACTGGTAATCTACTGGCCAAGTTTGTCCAGTATTCCAATTGTGTTTGGTTGCTATTCAGCTTCAAGAAAGAATGAATTTAAATTCCTTTGGATAGTGCTGCCGTCCTTATTTTACGATAGCATTCTTATTGGTTATTTCTAGTCTTTGTTTTTTGAACTGATGGGTTTTCTTCCTCTGTCCTCTTTTTGTGTACACACACACACAGTTTTTTCAGATTCACTTCCCTTACAGTTCATCCTGGAACACTGAGTCAGCTCCCCTGTGCCACACAGTCGGTCCTTGTCGGCCCCCAGGGCAGCGTATGTGTGCTCACCCCAAACTCCTAACGTTTCCCCCCCTCTTCCCCATTGGTGACCATCAGTTCTCCTGTGTCTGTGAGTCTATTTCTGTTTTGTGCGTAAGTTCACTGGTGTCACGTTTCAGATTCCATACATAAGTGGCATCACATGATGTTTGTCTTTCTCTGGCTCACGTCACTTAGTGCGATAATCTCCGTGTTCGTCCGTGTTGCTGCAAGTGGTACCTCATCCCTTTCTATGGCGGAGTGATGATCCATTATGTACACGCACCACGTGTTCAGGGCTCCCCTGGTGGCTCAGATGGCAAAGTGCCTGTCTGCGATGCAGGAGGCCCGGACTGGATCCTTGGGTCGGGACCATCCCCTGGAGAAGGCAATGGCAGCCCACTCCAGTGTTCTTGCCTGGAGAATCCCACGGACGGAGGAGCCTGGTGGGCACCAGTCTGTGGGGTCACAGAGTTGGACACGACGGAGCGACTCTGCTTTCACTTTTCACCATGTCTTTACCCATTCCTCTGTCAATGGTCAGGTCGCTTCCATGTCTGGGTTTATTGCACATTTATTCCTAGGTATCCTTCGTTTCCTTAATTTCGCTTCTTGGTTTTTCTTTGTTGGTGTAGAGGAATGTAAATAGTGCTTCAGGGAACACTGGGATGTGTGTATCTTTTCCAGTTAGAGTTTTCTCTGGATATATATGCCCAGGAGTTGGATCACTGGTTCATAGGATGACTCAGTTTCTGTTTAAAAAAATCCGTTTTACCTGTTGTGCATTGTGGGTGAACTTATCAGGGCCATCCTTCAAGTCTCTGACTTTTCTCTTTGAAAATATCGGTTTCAGAGTATAGCATCCAGTGAATCTTTTGTTTAATGACTACAGTTTTTATTTTCATAATTTTAAATTGGTTATTTTTATAGAGCCCTCTTCTTGTTCCATTTAGGCCCTATTTTTCTAATGCTCATGGTTATTATTTTACTTCATCTCTACAATAATCCTGTATTGTTTGTGTTGAACTCATCGGATCCTGGGTTTATGCCAAAGGTTGAGCTGCGTCACTACTGTGATAATAGACTTGTTATAGGTTGGGTGGATAAACCAGGAGAATCAGGCCCAGAAGACCGACTCTGGGCACTTCCAGTTTCACTCCTAAATACACTGCACTGTATATATTCCAAGTCTTGCGTGGAACACGTTTAGGCCGTGCTTATACTACAGGCTTTGAAGGTCCCAAGGGCTTTGGCCTTGAAGCTCACCTTCCGCTCCTTGTATTGGGTTGAAACAATATTTTTGGTCAACCGGATACAGTTAACTCATCAAATATTTGCAGATCACGTCTCTTCTACTTCACCTTTTCTTGAAGTCCTTGCTAGTTTTTTACATTTTTCTCTGTGTGGTAATTTCTGGTCCAAATGGTCTCCTTTGGAACCATTTTAGTATATATATTGTTGATTCCAGAAACATTATACATAAATCCCCCCCATGAAGAAAAAGTTTGTCTTGGCAAATATGAGGCATTATCATAAATACTGTATTTGTAAAATGTGACAGAACATACACTATGTTAATAAAATATTCCGGGTGTGGTTTAACTGATAATAGCGTTGGATATTGATTAGAAGGAGATTTAGCGCTAGTGGTAAAGAATCCTCCACCAATGCAGGAAACTTAAAGAGATGCGGGTTCCATCCCTGGGTTGGGAATATCCCCTGGAGAAGGAAATGGCAGCCTACTCCAGTATTCTTGCCTGGGGAATTCCACAGACAGAGGAGCCTTGCATGCTACAGTCCATGGAGTCGCAAAGAGCTGGACACAACTGAGCGACTGAGCACACACACGTAAAATGCGGTATTTGTAAGATGCAATGGAACAGACATCATATTAGTAAAATATTCCAGGTGTGGTTTCATTGATAAAAGTATTGGATGTTAACTAGAAGGAGCCTCAGCAGAGGCTAAACTTAGTACCTGTGACCTTGGGCTTCATGATAGGTGAGCAGAACTGATGACATTGCTAATCAGAAATTTCAGCACCCTCAGCATTTTATTCTACAGGTGAACAAACTTGAAGTCCAAACCAGTTCATTAGTGACAAGGCCGGGAGCAAAACAAAGGCCTTCTGAATTTGAACCATTGTTTCATTCAAAAGAGCAAGCTACATGTAATACTATATATTCCAACATAATGTCTGTTTTTCATAGATTTCCAAGCACATTATGACAAAACATGCTATTTGATGATGGATTTTCTAAAGTTTCATATCTTTTCCACATTACCCACAATATGATTTAGATTTTCTTCTATTAACAAATAATGTTTGAAATCAGTATCTTCATTCCATGTGTAATATTCACCCTGGAGTTATTCTTAAATATCAGAAATGAGAGATGGAGTAGAAATTGGAGATGGCTTGACAGTCTAACTTATAAATTTGTGTTGGTGTTAACTGTTCATCATACATATAAAGCTTAAATGGTAAAGGTCTTGAAGTAGGATGGCAAAAATAGAGTCGACAGAAAAAGTGTTTTATCACTATGCCGTGTCTGTGATATATAAAATATGTCAATATAACATTAAAAATTAAAATATTAATAAATCACCAAATACATTTTAAATATAATGGAACTGATTCATTATGGAAATACAAATTAATACCACCATGTGATTCCCCTGCACATACCTTCCAGAATGTCTAAAATGGAAAAAAAATGAGAAATTTAGATAAAATTCCCCTGTGGAAGAATGGAAATATGACTGGAAAGAGAAAAAGACCGATCATATTTCTGGGCAGGGAAACACTGCTCTGTGTATTTCTTGAGTAGGTACCAGTGCTGACCAAAGACTCTGGAGTTTGGATTCTGTCGATGAAACTGAAACAGTGGCATTTAGAATGCACTGAAAGCACACTCCACACTACTGCTAAAAGATGAGCATTCACACAAATCAACATGTCGACTTAAAAATGTGATTGGGAACCCATAGTTCTTTGTGTGCGTGCGCTCAGCCAGGTCTGACTCTGCGACCCCGCGGACGGAAGCCCACCTGCGTGGCCCCCTCTGTCCTCCAGGCGAGCGTGCTGGAGGGGGCTGCCGTTGCCTGCTCCACATAGTTCTTCCAAAATTACTTAGATTGATAGTCGAGCAAATAGTTACAGCGGAGCTCAGAGTCTGGGCGATACAGCCTGCGGACCCTCGGCTCACTGAAATGCTGGCCTCCCCCTCAGTCTGCCCTCGTCAGCAACCCCGGTCCATGAGCTGTCCGCACCATGTGGGCAGCTGCTCTTGGATTCCGGAAGGGGCCTCCTTGGCTTTTTTATTGGCAATAACTCAAAGCTTATTAAAACCCAGATGGAGAGGAACCTGTAGCCTCCTTAAGCCCATATGCCCAATCGGGCACGGCACTGTTTAATTGCTTGCGTTTAAACCATAATTCCTTTCTCTTGTTCTACTCTGATTTTCTCCAAAGCATTTATATAATCTTTCAGTGGATGCTTCCCCATATTATATTTAAAAAAAAAACAAACTGGTTCTGGTATTCATCCATACAGCACTTAGGTTAAATTCTATGTATGATATTTTTACTATTTTTCTATTGGTGTCAAAGGAACACTGAACCATGAAGAGGCAATTGGGTGAGTTATTTATGACTCTTTCTATGTAGCTCTATTAAATTAAAAATGTCTGGTCTTTAATCCAATAATATTTCCCTAAACAAATTAAGGCTATTATGTACACATGGCATGCCATTTCAGTAGTTCAGATAAATGATTGTTGCTGTTTTTCAGTTGCTAATTTGTATCCGACTCTTTGCGACCCCATGGACTGCAGCATGCCAGGATTCCCTGTCCTTCACAATCTCCCAGAGTTTGCTCAAAGTCGTGTGCACTGAATCAGAGATGCCATCCAATCATCTTCTCCTCTGTCACCCCTTCTCCTGCCCTCAATCTTCAGCATCAGAGTCTTTTCCAGTGAGTTGTTGCTTCACATCAGGTGTCCAAAGTATTGGAGCTTCAGCATCAGTCCTTCCAGGAATATTCAGGGTTGACTTCCTTTAGGATTGACTGGTTTGATCTCCTTGCTGTCCAAGGGATAAAGTTTGGATAATTTGTGGGGACAGAACCTTACGGGGATTCTGTCACGGCAAATACTGTGTCCATTAACCGATACCAACACCATAGCTCGTATTAGGTTCGTCAAGCCAGTAGTGATGGTTGTAGTTTTAAAAGCAGGAAATGGAAGTAATTATAAATTAAAACAACTCATCCTGTCCCAATGACCAGAAACTGAGCCCTCCCAAATCGATACACAGTCACTGGCCTTCCTGCCCACATCTGTGGTCCACTGGGTCAATCCCAAGTTTCTTAAAAACAACTTCCTCTTTAAAATTTCCCTCATAAACGGACTTTCCTTTCTATTAACACCTATTACATCGACAGGGTCTGAGCACTCATTTCATAATTAGTCTTGCCCTGTCCTGAGTTAGCTAAAGCTTTCGGATTTCGTCTCATCGCCCACTGCTGGAAGCTTCTGTTCTTCTGTAGCCCACGCAGTGCCTGTATGTTACAAACTGTGTATGAAGGTGCTGCATTGAATGCATTTTCCAAGCACCAGATCTGTTCCTGTAACAGCTCAGACTACGTGGTAATGTGTTTGTCCATTCACTACTTGGCACTGCTCATATGCTGGCATATTTTTTGAAAGCAGACTCTGTGTGTGTTTGCAAATTTGTTTTTCACTATTATATCACTAGGACTTAACCCCAGAGCTAGAACGATGAGCCACAGTGATCTCTCAGACACTTACTGTGTGGAAGAATATAGGTGGCGGTATCTCTTCCGGAGGTCCTCTCCCTGACACACTGGGTTTGATCCATGATCTGGGCACCCTTTGGCCCCATCCCATTGAAATCATCACAGGGTACTATTCTTACCAGCCCTATTTTATGAAGATGGAGGCAGCAGGGTAGGTAGGTTCAGATATTCACCCAAGTCCACGAAGCTGGTTGGCGGTTCTGGCCAGTTTCAACTGAGACCGCCTTTCTCCACTCTGCCTCTGAGCCACCTTCCTGATGCCGATGCTGTGGTCTCTGTTTCTCTAGGAACACAGCCCTTGTTTTTTTCCTTGGAGCAGGCGTAGTTTTCAGACCCATTCCGCTGTATTCAGGACCCCTGTTTTCTGTGTATCTTTGAGCCCATGGAGCTTACTTGAAGCAAAAGCTTTCTCTCACAGCCATGGTCTGTTCGGCTAGAGAAACCTGCGCCGGTGGATCCCTGAACTCAGGCAGTGGCCCCCATCTGGACAGCCGGTCCAGAGCCCCGTGTTTCTGGCGTGTGCATTACAAAACACCGGCTGTCCTCACCTTTTTGAACATTCTGGGCCTTGAACATGTGTCTCCCTGCTGGTCTTTCTCAGTACTGGGTTCTTATGTTCTTTTCTATTTAGTCATGAGCCAAACCAGGTAGTTTTCTTCTTTTAAATCATTTTTTTTTTTTCTCTTCGGGAGCTCTCAAGAAGTAGAGAGTGGCCCAAAATGTTTAGCATAAACGCCTCTTGTGAAAAAACAAAAACTGGATTTTTTTTATAATGTGTATTTGTATTTAGAGATATTGGTTAAGATGCCCGATTCCAAATGCCAAAAGGAAGCAGGATGGGTAGCCGGAAGATGATGCTAGGTTCAAGGTTTTTCTTTTAATACTAGGAAAGTGAGAATAAGAGCAAATGAAAGTGAATCGGTGGGCAGAGCAAGGTTGATCACACAACTGAGAGCAGAGAAAGTCGATAAAATGAAATTCCTAAAAAGATGAGGGGCTTCCCTCGTGGCTCAGGGGTGAAGAACCCACCTGCCCATGCAGGAGATGTAAGAGACACAGGCTCCATCCCTGGGTCAGGAAGGTCCCCTGGAGGAGAAAATTGCAACTCACTCCAGTATCCTTGCCTGGAGAATCCCATGGACAGAGGAACCGGGCGGGCTACAGTCCGTGGGTCACACAGACTCGGAGGCAGCTTAGAGACCAAACAGCAACAGAAGTGAGAGTTGAGGGTGCCCCAGAAAAGCGAGTGCAGCTCTTCTACTTGCCAGAGCGGGGAAGGGGAGGAGGCAGCCCCAGGCCGGTTCCCGTGTGTGGATTCTTGTAGCAGGCGGAGGGGAGACGAGAGGTGTGCCACCTCAGGGCTTCTCCTCTGTCTGTGAGGCAACACGGGAAATCGTCCACACAGGAAAGAGGGCAGGGCAGGCAGCATTGGGAAGGATCACAAAGTTTAACAAAAAATCCATTTCAGCCCCAAAGAGTGAGTTAACTTGAGAAACCCAATTGGAATTGATCATGAAAATATTCGAACACTGTAGGCTGCATGCAGAGCACGTGGACTGTTACGTAACTTGTGCTTGCTCTTGGATTGAGTTTTAATGAACTTTATCGCCAGTTTTCCATGATTTATCTATCAGCTCTTCCTCTTTTTATGCTGTTTTGTGTTTCTTTGCTAGCAGACGCTGGACATCTATTAGGAGATCATTCTGGAACATGAAGTTCTGTGGGGGTCAATAGAACTAATTATCTTAGAAAAAAGGCAGCATACTCTGAGAGGATTATACCAGCAGCTGAAGCCCTCAGTCTAGGGCAGTGAGAAAGTATCTTTGCTTTTTGCAGAAAATCTTTCCTTTTTCCTTGTATCTCTCTCAAAGTTCATTTCAGTTGAAGAGAATCAGCCCTGTAGAGCTGAGAACAGATTCATTAGTTTGTATGTCTCTGGCTTTAACTTGAGGAGCCATATCAATACCTAATTAGTAGCTATTACTCAGCTACTGAGCAAGATTTACCTAAGTTCTGAAAAACATGGCTTTTTTTTTGTTTTTGTTTTAAATCTGAATGGTAATATTAGTTTATTATCAGAAGTCCCTTAGTGAATTACATTGGTAGGTGAGAAGATAGGGCTTAATATTATCTATCTGATTATTTCATAGCATATGTGCAGATTATAAGGCAATTTCTGGTTGCTAAATTCTTATTTCAGTTATAATTACCTTATACTGAATGGTATATAGTGAATTTTCAATGAGAAATCATAGCATAACTAACCAAGGTTATCTTTTATGCAAAACACTTCTTATATGTAAATTCTGTTTTACGGAATAATAAAATCCAAATATTTTAACAGGTTTAGGGGGAAAAAGTCAATCTACTTGTCACCCCTATTGATTCCTGCTTTTCTGGCCCCATGGGAAATTGATAACTATCTGAAAAATAGTTTTTAAAGAACAACACAGAGAAACAACCAGTGGGCAGGGTTGGGAGGGTTCTGCCTTTCTGCCACCTGCCTTGATGGCCTGAGAAGCCAGCCCAGTGGACTGGGCACTGGGAGTATGACTTCAACCTGCCAGCTCCCTGGGCAGGGTCTTCCTCCCCATCCACAGCCTGTACAGTGAGGATGTCACCCTGAGCTGTGCTTGCTAAGAGCTCAGGCTGCTCTCCTTCTAAGGGGAAGTTGGGGAGGGAATGAGGCGGAGGTGGGGCAGGGAAGAAAAACCCTAATACGTCATCTAACAGGTGAAGCCTAAAAAGTTCACTGGAAAAAGTCATGGAAGAGGTAACAGCTGCAGGCCTGTTTGGAGGGACTCAGCAGGGTAGTTTCCATTTGGCATTTGTTTCATCTGCAGAAGAAACCTTTTTTTTTTTTTCTTTTTAAATAAGGCTTGAGCTGAAAGCCCACTTTTTTTTAGGAGATGTTAAGACGTGGGATACCAAGGGCTTTGCGAACTGCCAACATACCCAACCCCTTACTCATCTCCTACCAGCCCATCACCATGTTGCTCAGTGGAAAAATAACAGCCAGAGATTTAAATAGCTCTAGTGCAAGGTGAAAATCTTCAAGTCACACACACCCTCTCTCCTCCTCCATGAGAAGCGTCAGCCCAAGATGCATCGGACTGGATGGGGAAGGTACCAAAGTTCACCTTTGCAGGCATCACCCAGAGCCGTGTCCACAGCAGGGGTTCAGTCAGCTTCTGTGCTTCAGAATAAATAAATAAATAACGACTGACAAGCCCTCTATTTTGTATGACTAGGAAGAAAGAGCCAAGCCGTTTTGCAAGAGTGAATATGCGGAGGCTTTGGGATAGTACTGCTTTTATTACAAAAAGCGACGGAGCAGCAGTTGGATGGCATCTTCAAAAAGAGAAAGTCACTGAAGAATAACCGGCTTCAAAATTCCATATATAGAAACCATTCCAAGCTCGATGAAGTGGGGGTTAATCATCATGAAACCAAAACAGGCCACAAAAGAACAGGAACATACTTGAAGAATTCAAGTCTATCTAAGAAAAAATTGCTACCCTATAATTTTCAGAATCAATGAAAGGCAAAATGTATCTCATTAACTTGGGTGCCATAGAGAAATGTAGATATCTTTCTTTTCTTTTAAATATAAGTGAACTAGCTGTTATGATTCTCTTCAATCAACTTTAAAATTTCTCACTATCTGAGGAAGCACAGTGATAAATGCCTTACAGGGCCTTTGTTATACACACACAAAATTTATTGCTAAAACCATGGGGAGATATACCAGTAAAAGGGTAAGTTTCATCAGAGATAATGCCATCAGATATAATATGACATCTACTTTGACTTAGAATATCCAAAATCATTATGTCTTCTTGAAAACCTCAATAAGAACTGACTTACAATCATCTTAAACAAGCTCCTCCGTCAGATCCCCTACCCTAGGGATAGCAGGGATACCACTATCACATTCCCCCTCTACCACTAACATATTTACACTTGGCACAGCTCAAACTTAGGTCGTCAAGCCAAGACGCTCCGTAGCTTTAATCAGCAGAACAAGATAAACTTACTCCTCTGGACTGCTTCTAAATCTATTCTATGTCTTCCTCGCTTTGCTAGGATTATAACTCTGGGCCAAAATGAGTAGGGCTTAGAAAAAAAATGAATGACTGGTAGTTCTTCCTTTATTCAGTACTGGGCTTCCCTGGTGGCTCAGATGGTAGAGAATCTGCAATGCAGGGGACGCAGGTGTGATCCCTGGGTCAGGAAGATCCCCTGGAGAAGGGAATGGCAACCTCCTCCAGTATTCTTGCCTGGAGAATCCCATGGACAGAGGAACTGGGAGGGCTACAGTCCATGGGGTCACAAGAGTCGGACATAACTGAGCGACTAACCATTTCACTTCCAAGGCTTATCGGATGGTGATGGAGCAAGACTGCAACTGCATTCTAAAACAAAGCAAAACACGTCAGAGAACTATTCAAAGGGGAGCAACGATCCTTCCTCTGTCTGCGTGGCCACCCTGTTCTGCACACAGAGCCTTGCTTCCTAGACCTCAGAGTGCACGGGCAACATGTGGGCATTGGTCCCAGCACGCATTCATATTCTGATTCAGTATGGCTGCCCCCGACCCCGAAATCTTAATTTCTAAAAAGGTCCCGGTGATGCTGCTGGTCACCAGACAGTCACTTTGCAGAAAGCATTGATTTCACTGTCTCTGTGCAGTTTGGGATAGACGTTGAAAGGGAGTTGCCACCCTGTGTAACAGAGAACCTGTTCTGCATACAAGAAAAGACTGAGGCACAGTTACTTGGGTGATGCCCAAGTAATTGCCAAGGCACCGCTGGGCGACAGAAGTAACTAACATTGTTGATGCTGTTGCTCTGCAGTATGCGATGGAGAATCCTCCACGGCTTTATAGTCAGGCTGGGTTGGGAAAAGCCCCTGGAGAAGAGAAAGGCTACTCGCTCCAGTATTCTGGCCTGGAGAATCCCATGGCCTATAGTCCATGGGGTCGCACAGGGTCGGACATGACTGAGCGACTTCCACTTCACTTTCTCTTACCTACAGAGCCCAGCAGCTATATTCAGCCACTTTAGAGCTGACACATGTTACTTCATTTTAAACTTGAAGGAGGGAAAAGTCAATCTTTCCTCCCCTCTCTCTCCCCTCCTTTCCCACCCTTCATGTCTCTCTCTCCCTATCCAGATCATGTAAGAGGAAAATGCTCTAAGAATTCCTCAGAACTGCTTTTAAATTTCTGTTTCCTCTCCATATATATTATAACATCTTGACTTTCTTCCTCTTGTTTACCGTCACCCCTTCAAACTGTATTAACACACCTTCGCACTGAGTTAACTTATACTTTTAGCAAGTTACAAGGCTTTTAAAGTGAAATAAAAGTGATCATCAAGGAATTAGTGTGTGTTATAGATGAATATCGTTTGAAAAAAATCGTACCTACCACTCAGAGGAGTAAATGGAACATTACCAGGAGCTCTGAGGCTCCCAAACACCCTTCTCTGAAAGGGGACTGCTGTCCTGAATTTTGTGTACATCAAAAAATGTCGCTTTCTTGACAGTTCTTTGTACCATGAAAATAAATCTGCATGTCCCTAAAAGAGGGGTTTCGCCTACTTGAATTGTACATAAATGACCCTGTATTAAATATTTTCTCCTGCAGCTTTTTTCCAATCGGTGTTACATTTGTAAAACTTGCTGATGTGGACCTGTACTGTTGGAGCCCATTCTTTCACCACTGAATAACGAGGTCTCGTGTGACTATGAAGACAGGAGTACGATGGCTGGTTCACTCGCTGTAGGGGACATAAGGCTTGTTTCCGGGTTGTCCTGCTTGTGCTGTTCCAATTTTTTTCCCTTAAACCTATGAGTTCTCCAACCTTATCTTCTTAGAGTTTCCGTGTTATGTCTACTCCCAACTGCCTTTGGTTTGAGTTCTCTTTTTGGGCTACATCACAGAATCAGCTGGGGGATGTTTTAAAACTCCATATGCCCACTGGATATGGTATATGGGCCACGTGTGTCAGCATCTCTGGGGGTGGGACTCAGGCCTTAGGTTTTCCAGCTGTGATGATGTGTGGACAAGGTTGCATAACACTGTACTAATTCCACATCACTTGGATGGAAAAGCTGCTGCATCCAACACACCTCCCCAACAACCTGTTCTCAAATCAGGAGCTAAAACGCCCTTCTGCAAGCATAGAAAGCTGTCCTCATTAGCTGGGCTTTCTCCCCCCAGTTCCATGGTTTGCACGACCATCTATTTGCTTATGTCAGATGTTCCCAGGGGTGACATAACAGCCTTACAAACCTCTAAGCAGGGGCTTCTTGAGGAAGCCTTGTTGATTCATGGGAAGCCCTAAGTAACTGCAAGACAGTGCTCTTGTTTACTCAGAGCCCAAAGGTTAAAATCCAAAATTCGACCCAGTCCTTTAAAAATCTGCTTTGGGGGGAAAAAAAGAATCCCAGCGTTTTGCTCTGAAGTCAAGAATGATTAAACCAGAGTCATGTGATCTGCCCCAAGCCTTTGCACACCACCCCATACCATCCTTTTCCAGGAAATACATTCTTCTGGACACCAGCCATTTCTTAAAGCAGAGCCCTTGGCGGAGGATGAGTCAAGAGGGCAAATGGTGACTCAGGCTCCAAGGAAAACAGAGAGCGAGCTGATTTAATACCTTGAAGTAGCTTGTTACCCAATTATGCAAAATGTAGCTTGATATCCAAGAAAACCATTATCTGGCATGATCCATGGGTTGGAGCTAAGATCTTCATTACCCCAGTGGGACAGCATTAAGTAAATAGCTGTTGTTCATTCTTTAGAGAGTTGATGGTGACAGCACAGAGGTAATATGGAGTGGTAAGAAACCCAGATGTCCTAACAGCAGCCTGCCAGGCTGAAAGCAGCTGCCCATGCCCCCTCTGCAATGGCACGGGTGTCTCGCTGGTGCCCCTTGACAGCAGTGCCGTGTCTTTTCCGAGAAGGCTGAGAATTGTTGGTACTGAGAATTCTTCTTATCCTTTCTAGCTGTCCAAACCCTTCTTGACTTCCAAGCCACTCTTTTTAAAATCAGTTTTTATACTCTCTTATTTCCTCCAAGAATAAAAATTATTGGAAAAAGGACCTGCTGAAAAATGTAATTAAGACCTAATTGATATCTCCATAGCTCTATTATGGTTCTGTGAAGTTTACAGACTATTTAGGCTGTAATGAACCTCACATCCAGCTGAGGAGCTTCTTCAGGCAACAGATTTTATGCAGTTGATTATTATTTAATGCTAATGAAACCGTAATTTGACTTCTTGGCCAAGTAACTGTTTTTTTGCCCATTAAATTCTCTCAGATATGGAGGTTTGCAGAGATAAGATAAAGGATGCATAATAAAATTTTCTAATCTCTGCAATCAGAATGGAGTATTGCCTTTGCATGTTTTCTCTGTGGGGCTATTTGTATCATTAGAAACTTAGCTGAACCTGTAAATGAATATCATCCCCAATACCTGCCATCCCAGTCTTACCTAGTGATGGAAGCCGTGGCTCAGAACTGCTTATTTCAATGGGCCATTTAACTTTAAAAGACTGGCTAATGATACCAATGTCTGGTAAAACCTTTAGAAAGAAAGGAGAATGCTTTGTGGACACTGTTTTTTCTGTGACAGTTTTAAGTTATTAATTTTTAAAATCAGTGCTTTTTAATGGAAACCACCAAAAATCTGTCACAGAATTTAAGATCCACTTAAAAAAAAAGTTTAATGAGGAAAAGAAAAACAAAGAAGTTAAATAAGCCTAGTTTAAAGGCACACTTATAGGCACAGATGCATCTATTCTTGGACAGCAGAGTTTTAAACCATTTATTCACACTCCAAAATATTAATCCTTAGTGACTATACACTGACTGAGAAGAAAAATAAGAAATATGAAGAAAAACAAAAATAACCCGGAAGGGGTAGGGCTGAGGGGCTTTGTCCACCTACTTGTTTTCCGTGATGAAAATTAGATAGATTTTGAACATCCTGGTGTTATAGGAAACACTGGTGGGTATCACAGTTTTTCTTCTTTCTTAAACAGCTGAATGCCTCAGAAGTTTCAAGAAAGATTCAGCATAATTGCCCATGTGTTTCCTATACTTGGGTGAAGGATAATAAGAAAAAGAATGCATAAGATGCATAATATTAATAGAATTTAGTTATCCACTAGATAGGACACAGCTATGTACGCTGTAGTATCTTAGGGCCATTTATCCACATGGGAGGTAAATAACTGAAATATAGAGAGGTGTATTTATACATATGCATAAAATGTGGTAGAAAGAAAACAGTTGAATAAAGGAAGAGGGACAATCTTCATCCACTAATTTGTCTTTCTTTTTTTCAATATACTGTCTTATTGATTTTCCTTTTAAGTATTTTCTGGTTTAAATTGCTGGTAGAAAATCATAAGAATATTCTAGTCGCTGGGAAATGTATTTATACGTATAAAGGCTAAAGAAAGGCCTACTCACATTTTTATCTGGAGGCTTTAGGATTTAAGCTCCTACCCCTGCACATAATCTCTATGTAAAATGAGCAGAACAGCAAGTCACAGGTGTGTTTGGGCTTTTTCCATTCAGAGTTTCTGGACGTCCGCCTCTCTGCTGCCGTTCAGCAGGAGCTGTGTGAACACGGAGTACCCATGCAGTAGGCGCTGGCTTTCATCACTTCACTCATACCTTATCTACAGCTCGCTCGCTATGTGGTCTAAATTCTGGTGGGAAGATGAATAAAGTCAGGGGTATTATTACAGATTCAACGTCCTATTTTGAGATTAGCTATTGTTAATTTGTGCATTTACCGATGTGGTTGAATAACAGAGATGCAAACTACAGCGAGTCAGACCACGGTCTCCGGTGACCAGGACAGCGTCCATGGAGCGCTAAGGATACAGGTTCTGTCCACTTACTTGCTCCAAATTTGGCTCTCCCACCCCTGCTGGGTGCCTCTCAGACGCAGCTCTTTTCTTCCGTTAGAGGGTGTAAGTGAATGTCATGAAGCAACGCGCACACTCCCCTTAAATCAGCGGACTATCCGATGGCCGATCAGAGCCCAGTCCATCGGGGTACGATGGCCCCGGTAGCGTGTGCTGCGCACCACGGCGTCGACTTAATCGCCACACTCCCTTAAAAACAGAATGCAGCCGATCCTTTTAATTTGCCATCCCTGAACGTTTAACACACCTTATGGAAATCTGGACATATTCTTTAAAAACAAAAATGAAGTGGAAAATGGAGACTGATTCCAGCAAAATATGTCCATTCCGGCGCCAGCACGCGTGTGGTGTTCCTCTGAGATTTTGCTAATATCATGATCCAGAGTGAGGCAGCGTCCTTGTTTTCTTCCTTTTACTCTTAATCTCTCATTTTCTCTTTTCCCCATGATATTAGAGAAAACTGGAACAAACTCTTTGGCCAACCTAATACTCACTACTAGTAGTTATTAACAGTAGCAACCCTTTAAATACGATGTTTCAGGCATTGTTCTGAGGCTGTTCATATATTGTGATGACAGAGCCTCGTAACACCATCTGTAAGTAGGTAGTACTATAATCTCAACAGACTGAAAGGATAAGTCCCGACAAAGTAACGTTCTTACTGTTTGATTGCAAGCTAGTGTCAGAGCTTGAATTTGAACCCACACCATCTGATCTTGTCTGGAACCCTTCCTCCTTATCCTTAAAATTTCCTGGGTAAACAGATTAGGCAGACGCACAGAATTAAAGTATACTTCTAATTAATTTAACCGCTGGAATAAATTTTCTGCTTGAATTGCCGACACAGGTATGTTTTAAATTATGTGTGTTTTTATACTGTTATTTCAAAAACATGCAGTCATTTCTAACTTTATTAAATAGAGTAATTGCTAAAAGTGTTATATGCTAGGCATACTTTGCTGTGCTTAACTGCTCAGTCATGTCTAACTCTGCAACCTGCCAGGCTCCTCTGTCCATGAGATTCTTCAGGCAATAACAGTGGAGTGGGTTGCCATGCCCTCCTCCAGGGGCTCTTCATGACCCAGGGATGAGCTTCCTGGGTGGCTCAAACAGTAAATGCATACTTTGATAATTTTAATACAGTGTTCTTTCTGGTATATCAATAGGTATTTTTAAGACAGACTTTAAAAGCTAAGAAGTCTTCTTGGTAGAAATCAAAATTTCCCCTGCCATCTGTGTCCTAACTTCCATTGTAAAATGTTCCCCTGGAACTCCCTGGTGTTCCAGTGATTAAGACTATGCCTTCCAATGCCGAGGATGTGGGTTCCAGCCCCAGTTGGGGGACTAAGACCAACGGGCCACAACCGAGACCCAACACAGCCCCAAACTAAATAAATAATAAACAAATACATAAAAAGAAAAAGCATCCCCTCTACATAGAGTACAAAGGTAGATATTGACCTCACCTTTCTGAATTTTAATAATTTCTTAATTAGCAAGATCCAAATAAATGAGACTCAATTTATAGTTTTGCTACTAATGCTTTGGGGAAATCAAAATACATCAGACAAATTACTTATAAAATTCAACAGTCTTAGGTATCTGGAGAAACACATATATATTGAGGTTTAATGAGTTCTAGGGAGACTTTTAATATTTGAGTGGCTTTCGAGGCCACTCTGCATCATTTGTGATATGTGATAAAGCTGTATGCTCTATATGTGGTAGGCAGGCAGGAATTGTTAAAGGATTTCTTTGAAATTTGATGGCCATTTAAAGCAACATTCTATTTTTATCGGTGAGTTAAAAGTATAATATGTAATGAAATGTGTTCATTCCTTTTCTGTCCTTTAGAGCATGCATCTTGGAGTCACAAAACCACTTATTAGCAGAGAGGCGTTGGTCTTTGAAGTCCATATAATTACAGGAGAAGTTTAATGTTCTCAACTTTGGTTGGTTGTATGCATGATAGCAGAAGGTAATTACAATTCTCTTTAATTAGCAGAGTGAAAAAAGTAGTTTGGAGAATATTTTCTGGTCTTTGCTTAGGGACCCTTGTCAGTGCCAGCATGGCAACTGAATGAACCTTGGAATGTGATATACCAAAATGATTAAGCAGCGTGACAAGGGGAAAGTTTTATACAAAGGCCGGTACCAAACCGATCGTGTTCGCTCGACGACAGTGAAAGCGAATACACTTTAATAGCACTCAGCAGTCTTTGTCTTAGGCATAATGAAACAGGTGCCCTGGAATAATTCATCTCGCTCATATCTGAGTCGTGTAATTGAAATCACCCTGCCATCTGTATTCTTTGTTGGGGTTTCGTTTATTTCATAAAGCTTTGGAGGGAAACAGAGAGAGACTTACCACACGCATAGCCATGCCAACCTCTCTCTCTGCATAGCCTTGAATTGCCAACGCACCTCCATGGGTTCCAAATACACTCCCTGGGCACTGTTTCCCCTCGAGTCCAATTAGAGCCCAATCTATGTGTTTACAAACAGGAAGCAACCCGGCTGTGACCTCACAGTCACCACTCAGGGCCTCCTCAATTAGCAGGAGGCACTGGTTATATTTGGGAAAGGACATCGGGGTGATCGGAAGTTCATATGTGACCAAGGGGAAATGACTTATTTTTTTTCTACCTTAAAGATGACAGTCATTATTCGGTTTTCATATAATTAACTTGACAAATAGAGACACTTCCCAGAAATTTTAATAACCTGATGTCAATAGTGTTGAGAAATGGGCAGCTAATAGTTGGGGAATTATAATTTGGTAAATACCTTAAGTAAACTTGGATAAGAAGCTGACATGCGATGGCATAGCCAAGATCCCACTACATAAAGATGGATGTGGACCCAGGTAACAAGTTATAAAAATATGGCACCTTTTAAAAGGATGAAGAGAGACTTCCCTGATGGTCCAGTGGCTAAGAATCTGCCTTCCAACGTGGGGAGTGCAGATTCAATCCCTGGTCAGGGAACTACGCTCCCCTGTGCTGCAAGCGGCTAAGTCCACACACCGCAGCTACTGAACCCACACACCACAGCTGGTCCGCACGGCACAAGGAAGACCTGGAGCAGCCAAAATGAGTGAGGAGTGGGTGCTTGGTTGGATGTATGGAGAGATGAAGAAAGCAGTGGCCATGTATAAATTAATATCACTTCACAGTTTTTTGAAAATGTTTATGTGCATAAATGTCTCCATGAATAACAGAAATTTCAAGGTGATTCTAGAGAACAGAAAAGCCTTTCCCATTGTTTAATGCACACTCAGTTCAGTTCAGTCGCTCAGTCATGTTCGACTCTTTGCGACCCCATGGATTGCAGCATGCCAGGCCTCCCTGTCCATCACCAACTCCCAGAGCTTACTCAAAGTCATGTCCATTGAGTCACTGATGCCATCCAGCCATCTCATCCTCCGTCGTCCCCTCTCCTCCTGCCCTCATTCTTTCCCAGCATCAGGGTCTCTTCCAGTGAGTCAGCTCTTCTCTTAATGCAGACTAGTTCTAGTTTAACAGCGCCAACTCCCATTCTTTACAACCTAAAATATTACGATTCTTATTTAACTGGGAGAAACATTATCATTACTTTTCAAGATTTTTTTCTTTTAGGCCATAGCACATGTAGATACTTTTTGGAGAATATGTTTTTGTTGGTGAAGTATTAACAAGGATATATACTACTGATGCAAAGAAAAGCCTGAATCAGTACTATTGTTAATGATTATTGATTATACTTTAAAATATCCATTTAAATATCAATAGTATTTATGCTGCATTACTAATTGTATCCCTAATAATGGACTGCAAGCCTCCTTAGCAGGATATTCTTTCTGTTTCACCCAAAGTAGAGCAAATAGTAACAAACCTTTTCCAACTTAAACATTACAAGTTGGCGGTGGTTTGCCTCTCATTTAAATAACCTAAACACCTCTCTAGGTTGGATTTGGTTACTGAAAGTGATTCCGTATGTACAATGTTCTTCAAAAACATTGCTGAAAATTAGCAAGCGTAAACACTTTGAAATGCCAAACTTGTTCCTTTCCCAGTTGTGCTTGTTGAATTTCCGCGATCCCTGAGACGGTCAGCTTGTGAATTTCTTGTTAGTGAATCAACTGAATATTCAAAAACAAAATTGCTCTGACTTTCAGCAGCTTTCGGTACATATGACACAGAAAAGAGATCTTGAATTATTTATCTTCGGTTGCAGGAAAAGTCTACCATTGCAAGCTCATGGGCCAAATCTGCATATTTTCTTCGTACATTACACATGATTGGTATACAGAGATGTTTAATAGATTTTAAGTTGAAGTTGTTGATGAAGATAAAGCTACCATTCCCCAGTATTCCTTAGTGGACATGAGTTTGAGCAAACTCTGGGAGATAGTGAAGGACAGGGAAGCCTGGAATGCTGCAGTTCACGGGGTCACAAAGACTCAGACATGACTGAGCAGCTGAACAATGACAGTATTTCTATGACTTAAATACTACATCATCACTAACAACTATAAGCTTATATTACATGCCGGAACTACGCTAAATTCTTTGCGTGGGTTTTCTCTTTCTCACCATTAATCTTGAAAATGGTCACTACAGTTAACCTTTCTTTAGCCATGAAGAAGCTAAATTCTAGAGGGAAGAAATAGCATGCTTGAGGTCACACAGCTAGGAAGATGCAGAACCACACCTGCCCTGAAACACGCCCATCTCATTTTCTGATCACCGTGTTGTACTGACTGCTAAACCTGATTGCTCATCTATGCGCTTGGCTATTAGCTGATATTCTATGAGGCTGACAGGATGATCTTTACAAAAGGCCAAAAACTCAGGCAGTCCAAAGCCAGAGAAAGAGGAGGGAGTTCCGGTTGTGGATAGGCTTTAAAAAGAGGCAAGCGTGTCTGATGCTGCATGGACTAGGGCGGCATAGGGAACTGCAAATCCGAAGGAAGGTCTGTGCTTTGGGAATCCAGCCATGCTACAGATAAACAGACATCCATGTAGCTACAGATGAGACAGCCACTCAAAACTTTGGAGGCTCAGGACGGAGTTTAATGGTGGTGTTGAATCCAGAGGAAGGTGATGAAGGATTTGGAATAATGAAGATTGTTCCCTGGAGCGACAGGGGAAGAAGAGAGGCCACAACCACTCGGTTACTACCTTTGTAGAGATGAGCTGCTCTTGGCATTTTTCTAAGTTATTGAAAGATGGGCGAATAGATACAAACTATCTAATCTGCTTAACACCATCTGAACTGTTGCCCTTAGAATGGAGCCAAACTGGATAGCAAGCTTATAAGATGATTATTTGAGATATACTTCTATAATCATCAGAATTTGGATGCTGTCCATCTTAGGGTATTATTAGTAAAGAAAAAAAATACATGTATGTTAAACTCCCTGATGGCTTCAGTTTTAAAATTCGGGACCTCTAAAGCAAAGGCTTGTTGGAAACCCTGTTCATCCTGTGATGGGTGAGTGAAAGTATAAATGAGATTGTGGCATTTCTGGAAAGCATACAGTCCAGAGAGCCAATTCATGAAAATGACTCACTGATACTATTTTCTGTTTATTTTGGATTATTTTTTAGGATTTGGAGAACTTTGTGCTATATTAAGACTAGTGCCATTCCACTGGCAGGGCTGGAGAAATTTTTCTCTGTTTTTGTTTTGGGCGATATCACTGGTCTGCTCACCTCAGTCACTCATCTACTCACCACTGACCTTTTTATCATGAAGTATACAGCATTTTGAGTGGTGCATTTATCTATTTACTAATAGTTCTGTCAGATAATTTGTTATGTGAGGGGTATTATGAAAATGAGACCTTTTTGGTTTGGTCTGCTTCTCTTAAATAAGAAATAACTGGTAACATTTTACATCAAGTTTATAAAATGTGATTTTTTTTCTCCATGAATGCAACTAATTTTTATAAGTAAACACTTGGTTTTATGAGCTTCCCCAGTAGCTCAGCGGTGAAGAATCCATCTGCAATGCAGGAGATGCAGAGACCTGGATTTGATCCCTGGGTAGATACCTTTGGACCCCTAGAGATGAGTGTTTTTAACATTGTAAGGATTAAATAACCAACCTAAGTGAGATTTCTAGAGTTTTAGTACATCACATTAACTTTTTAATGAGCATTTTATTTATTTTGAACTTTTTCTTTGGTATTGGGGAATAGCTGGTTAACGGTGTTGTGATAGTTTCAGGTGGGCAGTGAAGAGACCCAGCCAGACACACACAGGTATCCCTTCTCCCCCAAACTCCCCTCCCGTCCAGGCTGCCACACAACACTGAGCAGAGTTCCCTGTGCTGTACAGCAGGTCCTTGATGATTATCCACTTTAAATATAGCCATGTAGAATATCACATTAATTTCTAAGGCAGTGTCTGAATAAAGCTTTGGAAACTGACATTAACACTGAAAGTCTGAGGACTTCCCCGGTGGTCCTGTGGTTAAGACATCACCTTCCAATACAAGCAGTGCAGGTTCGATCTCTGGTCAGGGAGTTAAAATCTCACATGGCTCAAGGCCAAAAAACAAACAAAAACCAAGAAGCAATAGTGTAACAAAATCAATAAAGATTTTACAAATGGAAAAAAAAAAACTTAAAAAAGAAAAAAACACTGAAAGTCTAGAGCAGCTTCTTTCTCTAGCCACTTTGCCAAGTGAGTCTGAGGTAACACACGAGACCACAGTGGAGGAAGGATGCTGTCGCTCTGTCGTGTCCGACTCTTTCTGACCCTGTGGACAGCAGCACGCCAGGCCTCCCCATCCTTCACGATCTCCCAGAGCTTGCTCAAACTCAGGTCCATTGAGTCAGTGACGTCATCCAGCCATCTCATCCTCTGTCGTCCCTCTGTCCTCTTGCCCTCAGTCTTTCCCAGCATCACTCTTTTCCAGTGAGTTGGCTCTTTGCATCACAAGGCCAACGTCTTAGAACTTCACTTCAGCCCTTCCAATCAATATTCAGGGTTGATTTCCTTTAGCATGGACTTGTTGGTTTGACCTCCTTGCTGTCCAGGGGTCTCTTCAGGAGTCTTCTCTAGCATCACAGTTCACAAACATCAATTTTTGGTGCTCAGCCTTCCTCATGGTCCAGCTCTCTATCCATGCATGACTACTGGAAAAATCATAACTTTAACTATATGGACATTTGTAGGCAAAGTAATATAGCTGTTTAATACACTGTCTAGGTTTGTCATAGCTTTTCTTTCTGGGAGCAAGCGTCTCTTGATTTCACGGCTGCCGTCACCATCTGCAGTAACTTTGGAGCCCAAGAAAATAGAGTCTATCAACTGTTTCCATTGTTTCCCCATCTATTTGCCACAAAGTGATGGGACTGGATGCCATGATCTTAGTTTTTTGAATGCTGAGCTTTAAGCCAGCTTTTTCACTCTCCTCTTCGACTTTCATCAAAAGGCTCTTTAATTCCTCTTCACTTTCTGCCATAAGGGTGGTATCATCTGCATATCTGAGGTTTTTGATATTTCTCCCAGCAATCTTGATTCTGGCTTGTGGATCATCCAGCCTGGCATTTCTCATGATATGCTCTGCATGGAAGGTAAATAAGCAGGGTGACAAGACACAGACTTGATGTACTCCTTTCCCAATTTTGAACCAGTCTGTTGTTCCATGTCCAGTTCCAACTGTTGCTTCTAGACCTGCATACAGGTTTCTCAGGAGGCAGGTAATCTGGTCTGGTATTCCCATCTCTTAAAGAATTTTCCACAGATTGTTGTGATCTACACAGTCAAAGGTTTTAGTGCAATCGATGAAGCAGATGTTTTTCTGGAATTCTCTAGCTTTTACTGTGATCCATCAGAGGAGGAAGGATGGTGAGATTTAAATCTAAAGAGTCCTTATAGATGTCAGAAAGGGGAAAATATGATAAGGAAATAACTCAGAGACAGAGAAAACATACATGTTGATTTTTTTTTCATACAAAGAAAATTCTATGTCAGTACCTGGGGCAAGTTATAGACACTGTTTTAAGAGGAAATGGGAAAAAAATTGGAAGAGTAAAGGAAATGTGCTAGTATGACTCTAGGAAGGATTTATGGTCACTCGATGTTGAGATAATGTTGGATTTTATTTATACTGTTTGCAAACCCGAGCCTTACTGGCTCCAGTGGCCTTTGCCTGGTTAGGGGAAAAGAAAAAAAATCATTTCAAAATACTCCATTTTAACCTCTAAGGTTAACACTATGATTGATAGGAGTTTTTTTAGTATAAAAAAATAACAACATCAACAACTAACCTTTCCCAGGCTTATTTTAAATGAATTGAAGCTGTCAGAGAACACAGAAAAAGAGAAAGCCATATGTATGGCCTAGTGGATATTTCCATTTGAAGATTTCCTTATAACATTGAATGTAACTTAAAAGTCACCTACAAGACTGGAGATTCCCATGGACAGAGGAGCCTGGGGTCACAAGAGTTGGACACAACTGAGCGACTAAACCACCACAATAGGGTACACTTTATACAATGAACCAATCCCTCTTTTCCATTCTTTATCCTGGGAAATACCAATTTAAGCAAAATGTTCTTCCTTACACCTTCTGCTTCTCTATTATCAGTCCCTAATTGAGTATAGCCTTGTAGTTTAAAGTGAAAACATTTTTAAAGTGGCTGTAAGAAACTGATTCTGAAACCTAGTGGAAAAATCTAGAAAAGAGATCTGTCAGCAAATTATAGTGAATAGTCAGTAAGTGGGCTCAACTGAAGTTTAAAAACCCAGCCCAAAGTTTGAATGGCAGTTCTTCATTTTACAAATTACAGGTCCCGTTAGGTGAATTAACTGCTTTAAGGTACAGGTAAAAATCGCATATACACAGTATTACAGCCCTCTGATCTTTGGTGAGTCACTTGATATTTTGGAGCCTCAACCCCCTCATCTATAAAATAGAGATAATCATAGTTCTCATTCTACAGATAAATGTGGATTAAGTGAAATGATAAACTGAAAAGCAGAGAAAAGGAAGTTTTTCATAATGTGAAACTATCAGTATTGATGGTATCATGATGCCATGATTAGACACTATGAAAACAGTTCCGTTCAGTTCAGTCACTCAGTTATGTCTGACTCTTTGAGACCCCATGGTCTGCAGCACGCCAAGCTTCCCTGTACATCACCAGCTCCTGGAGTTTACCCAAACTCATGTCCATTGAGTTGGTGATGCCATCCAATCATCTCATCCTCTGTCTTCCACTTCTCCCATCTTCAATCTTTCCCAGCATCAGGGTCTTTTCAAATGAGTCAGATCTTCACATCATGTGGCCAAAGTATTGGAGTTTCAGCATCAGTCCTTCCCAATGAATATTGGTCTCCTTTATGATGGACTGGTTGGATCTCCTTGCAGTCCAAGGGACTCTCAAGAGTCTTCTCCAACACCACAGTTCAAAAGCATCAATTCTTTGGCACTCACCTTTCTTATAGGTGAGTTTCTTATAGTGCCAAAACTCACATCCATACATAACTACTGGAAATAGCATAGCTTTAACTAGAGGGACCTTTGTTGGCAAAGTAATGTTTCTGCTTTGTAATATGCTGTCAAGGTTAGTCATAACTTTTTTCCAAAGAGTAAGCATCTTTTAATTTCATGGCTGCAATCACCATCTGCAGTGATTTTGGAGCCCCCAAAATAAAGTCTGTCACTGTTTCCATTGTTTCCCCATCTATTTGCCACAAAGTGTGGGACTGGATGCCATGATCTTAGTTTTTTGAATGTTGAGCTTTAAGCCAGCTTTTTCACTCTCCTCTTTCACGTTCATCAAGAAGCTCTTTAGTTCTTCACTTTCTGCCATATGGGTGGTGTCATCTGAATATCTGAGATTATTGATATTTCTCTCGGCAATCTTGATTCCCATTTGTGCTTCATTCAGCCCAGCATTTCTCATGATGTGCTCTGCATATAAGTTAAATAAGCAGGGTGACAATATACAGCCATGATGTACTCCTTTCCCAATTTGGAACCAATCTGTTGTTCCTTGTCCAGTTTTAACTGTTGTTTCCTGACCTGTGTACAGGTTTCTCAAGAGGCAGGTCAGGTGGTCTGATATTCCCATTTCTTTCAGAATTTTCCACAGTTTTTTGTGTTCCACACAGCTAAAGGCTCTGGCATAGTCAATAAAGCAGGAATAGATGTTTTTCTGGAGCTCTCTTGCTCTTTTGATGACCCAGCGGATGTTGGCAATTTGATCTCTGGTTTCTCTGCCTTTTCTAAATCCAACTTGAACATCTGGAGCTCACAGTTCACGTACTGTTAAAGCTTGGCTTGGAGAATTTTGAGCTTTACTAGCATGTGAGATGTGCAGTAGTTTGAGCATTCTTTGGCATTGCCTTTCTTTGGGATTGGAATGAAAACTGACTTTTTCTAGTCCTGTGGCCACTGCTGAGTTTTCTGATTTGCCAGTGTATTGAGTGTGGCATTTTCACAGCACCATCTTATAGCATTTGAAATAGCTCTACTGGAATTCCATCACCTCTACTAGCTTTTTTCCTAGTGATGCTTCCTAAGGCCCACTTGACTTCTCATTCCAGGATATCTGGCTCTAGGTGAGAGATCACACCATCATGATTATCTGGGTTATGAAGATCTTTTTTGTATAGTTCTTCTGTGTATTCTTGCCATCTCTTCTTTTTTTTTTTTCCAGTTTATTTGCCTTTTAATTTTGTTTGTGTTTTTTTTTAATTGTTTTTGCCATACATTGTCATGATATCACCATGGGTTTACATATGCTTCCCCTCCGGAACCTCCCTCCCTCCTCCCTCCCCCCCAGGAAATCTCGCTGCACCAGTCCCGAGCATCAATCCTGGGCTGGCGATTGATTAGACACATGACATTTAACATGCTTCAATGCCCTTCTCCCATATCATCCCACACTTACCCTCATCCACAAAGTCCACGAGTCTATTCTATACATCTGCGTTCCTTTTGTTGTCCCGCATGTTGGGTTCTCGTTACCGTCTTTCTAAATTCCATATATATGCATTAATATACTGTATTGTTGTTTTTGCTTCTGGCTTACTTCACTCTGGATAATGGGCTCCAGTTTCGTCCATCTGAGTAGAATTGCTTCAAGTGAATTTTTTTTTTAATGCTGAGTAATATTCCATTGTGTATATGTACCACAGCTTTCTTATCCATTCATCAGTTGATGGGCATCTAGGTTGCTTCCATGTCTTGGCTATTGTAAACAATGCAGCGATGAACATTGGGGTACACGTGTCTCTTTCAATTCTGGTTTCCTCGGTGTATATGCCCAGCAGTGGGATTGCTGGGTCATATGGCAGATCTATTTGCAGCTTTTTAAGGAACCTCCACACTGTTTTCCATAGTGGCTGTACTAGTTTGCATTCCCACCAACAGTGTAAGAGGATTCCCTTTTCTCCACATCCTCTCCAGCATTTATTGCTTGTGGACTTTTGGATGGCAGCCATTCTGACTGGTGTAAAGTGGTACCTCATTGTGGTTTTGATTTGCATTTCTCTGATAATGAGTGATGTTGAGCATCTTTTCATGTGTTTGTTAGCCATTTTTATATCTTCTTTGGAGAA
>ML663574.1:2714410-2776209 GCA_007570785.1 Antilocapra americana
GATTTGCATTTCTCTGATAATGAGTGATGTTGAGCATCTTTTCATGTGTTTGTTAGCCATTTTTATATCTTCCTTGGAGAAATGTCTGTTAAGTTCTTTGGCCCACTTTTTAATTGGGTTGTTTATTTTTCTAGAATGGAGCTGCAGGAGTTGTTTGTAAATTTTTGAGATTAATTGTTTGTCTGTTGCTTCATTGGCTATTATTTTCTCCCATTCTGAAGGCTGTCTTTTCACCTTGCTTATAGTTTCCTTTGTTGTGCAAAAGCTTTTAATTTTAATTAGGTCCCATTTGTTTATTCGTGTTTTTATTTCCAATATTCTGGGAGGTGGGTCATGGAGTATCCCGCTTTGGGTTATGGCAGAGAGTGTTTTGCCTATGTTATCCTCTAGGAGTTTTATAGTTTCTGGTCTTATGCTTAGATCTTTGATCCATTTTGAGTTTATCTTTGTGTATGGTGTTAGAAAGTGATCTAGTTTCATTCTTTTACAAGTGGCTGTCCAGTTTTCCCAGCACCACTTGTTAAAGAGGTTGTCTTTTCTCCATTGTATATTCTTGCCTCCTTTGTCAAAGATAAGGTGTCCATAGATGTATGGATTTATCTCTGGGCTTTCTATTCTGTTCCATTGATCTATATTTCTGTCTTTGTGCCAGTACCATACTGTCTTAATGACTGTGGATTTGTAGTATAGCCTAAAGTCAGGTAGGTTGATTCCGCCCGTTCCATTCTTCTTTCTCAAGATTGCTTTGGCTATACGAGGTTTTTTGTATTTCCATACAAATTGAGAAATTATTTGTTCTAATTCTTTGAAAAAGACCTCTGGTAGCTTGATAGGAATTGCATTGAATCTATAGATTGCTTTAGGTAGTATACTCATTTTCACTATATTGATTCTTCCAATCCACGAACACTTGCCATCTCTTCTTAATATCTTCTGCTTCTGTTAGGTCCATACCCTTTCTGTCCTTTATTGTGACCATCTTTGCATGAAATATTCCCTTTATATCTCTAATTTTCTTGAAAAGATCTCTAGTCTTTCCCATTCTATTGTTTTCCTCTATTTCTTTGCACTGATCACTGAGGAAGGCTTTCTTATATCTCCTTGCTATTCTTTGGAACTCTGCATCCAAATGGGGATATCTTTCCCTTTCTCCTTTGCTTTTCACTTCTTTTCACAGCTATTTTCAAGGCCTCCTCAGACAGCCATTTTGCTTTTTTGCATTTCTTTTTCTTGGGGATGGTCTTGATCCCTGTCTCCTGTACAATGTCACGAACTTCCATCCATAGTTCATCAGGCACTCTGTCTATCAGATCTAGTCCCTTAAATCTATTTCTCACTTCCACTGTATAATCATAAGGGATTTGATTTAGGTCATACATGAATGGGGTAGTTTTCCCTACTTTCTTCAATTTAAGTCTGAATTTGGCCATAAGGAATTCATAATTTGAGCTGCAGTGAGTTCCTGGTCTTGTTTTTGCTGACTGTATAGAGCTTTTCCATCTTTGGCTGCAAACGACATAATCAATCTGATTTCGAAGTTGACCATCTGGTGATGTCCATGTGGAGAGTCTTCTCTTGTGTTGCTGGAAGAGGGTGTTTGCTATGACCAGTGCGTTCTCTTGGCAAAACTCTATTAGCCTTTTCCCCTGATTCATTTGGTACTCCAAGGCCAGATTTGCCTATTACTCCAGGTGTTTCTTGACTTCCTACTTTTGCATTCCAGTCCCCTATAATGAAAAGGACATCTCTTTTGGGTGTTAGTTCTAGAAGGTCTTGTAGGTCTTCATAGAACCATTCAGCCTCAGCTTCCTCAGCATTACTGGTCGGGGCATAGACTTGGATTACCATGATATTGAATGGCTTGCCTAGGAAATAAACAGAGATCATTCTGTTGTTTTTGAGATTGTATCCAAGTACTGCATTTTGGACTCTTTTGTTTACTATGAGGGCTACTCCATTTCTTCTAAGGGATTCCTGCCCACAGTAGTAGATATAATGGCCATCTGAGTTAAATTCACCCATTCCAGTCCATCCCAGTTTGCTAATTCCTACAGTATTGACATTCACTCTTGCCGTCTCCTGTTTGACCACTTCCAATTTCCCTTGGTTCATGGACCTAACATTCCAGGTTCCTATGCAATATTGCTCTTTACAGCATCGGACCTTGCTTCTATCACCAGTCCCATCCATAACTGGGTGTTGTTTTCGCTTTGGCTCCATCCCTTCATTCTTTCTGGAGTTGTTTCTCCACTGATCTCCAGTAGCATATTGGGCACCTACTGACCTGGGGAGTTCATCTTTCAGCATCCTATCTTTTTGCCTTTTCATACTGTTCATGGGGTTTTCAAGGCAAGAATACTGACGTGGTTTGTCATTCCCTTCTCCCATGCGTCTTAGGTTTGTGTTTTCCAAGAATCTTTCCAAGACAAAGGTTGTCTATTTGCTGGGTAACCCCGGGAGCACAGATGGAAGAGAGAGGACTGGAGAAAAGACAGTCAACTGTGTGATTCAGCCTGTTCCCATTTTGGACAAGTAGATCCAGTCTTGCTGGGAACATTGATCAACCATAACCACAGGAAATCTGCCTTCCAGGTCAACCAGCTGCAGCAAGGAACTGGAGATAGTCTGCCAATTGTCTGCTTATCAGGTGCTTAGGGAACTTCCAGCTTGCCTTGGGCAAGGGCAGATCATGTTTCTTACATCAGAAATAAAACCTCAGACCATAATTCTGTTGTTTACAGTAAATGGTCTTTGATGAATAGAGGTAAATTCTGAGAGAGTGGAGGAAGTATCAACAGTTTTTAATGATAAGAAGTAACACAGGCATTTTCTATGTATTTTACTTAACTGGCAAATAATTTTCATTCAATTCCTGTTAACTGTAAATTAAGCCCTTGGGAGCAGCAAAGGGAAATTGGCCTAACACCAAAAGAGCAACGTTTCTAACAATGCCACTCTCAAGGCACAGTCACACAAAGAACGAGAGTGGCAAGAAAAGTTGCCCAGTGCCATGGTGACTCAGGAGTAAAGAACCCACCTGCCAATGCAAGAGAGGTGGGTTTGATACTTGGGTCTGAAAGATCCCCTGGAGGGGGAAATGGCAACGCATCGCAGTGTTCTTGCCTGGAGAAGTCTGTGGACAGAGGAGCCTGGCGGGCTACAGTCCACGGGGTCACCAAGAGTTGGACACAACTGAGCACGCACACACACACACAGAATCTGTAGCCGAAGAGTTCCTTCTTCTGAAGGATGTAAACTAGCCTGTGTCAAAGGAATCACAGAGAACGTGTTAACATAGAACACTTTCCAGGAAAGGGGTCAGAACTGGGGCCAGAGGACTTCCTTCCAAACATGTGACACACACAAACAATAAAAAGTCTTGAGACATTTATTTGAATTTTAGAAGCTTTGACAAAGAGCAGCGCTGAACGGAAAATCAGACTTCGGATGAAGTATCCCACAGTAAACGTTGACTGACTACCTAGAAGACTAGAAGCAGCTTTTAAATTTTCTCTGTGAATAAAACCAGAAGGAGTGAAAAATTACCCAATACAGATAAGCAAGAAGTCTTAAAATTCCCCAAGCCACATCACTGCATATAGGTTTTTTTTTGTTTTTTTGTTTTTTTTTTTTTTAGCATTTTGGTATCTATTTCCCATGGTCCTTCCCTGGTGGCTCAGAGGTAAAGAACTTGTCTGTCAATACAGGACCTGCAGGTTTGATCCCTGGGTCAGGAAGACCCCCTGGAGTAGAAAACGGCAACCCATTCCAGTATTGTTGCCTGGAAAATCCCATGGACAGAGGAACCTGGTGGGCTACAGTCCATAAAGTTGCAAAAGAGTTGAATGTGACTTAGCAGCTAAACAATAAAAACAATTTTACCCCTGATTTTAGGTATATAAAGATTAGAGAAACAAGGTGAGAATGATTTGGGCCAAGATTATGAAGATCATATAATATACATCGTAAATACAAGGTGTGATGGAAGATAGATCACAGATCCAAACTTAAAGTAGACTCTGCTGGTGGTCTTTATCAGGGAAAGAGGTGAAGAGGGGTCCCACTGATCAAAAGTCAGGTGATTCTACCCTCCCACTTCCTCGAAACAACCAAATACCGGCTTCCCTATATACACAATCAGAATCTAGAGTCTGTTGAGGAACTGGATCGTGGTGATACTGTAGGGGTGGCCTCAAGCCACAGGGTGCTGAGTCACTCAGTCGTGTCTGATTCTGTGACCCCGTGGACTGTAGCCCGCCAGGCTCCTCTGTCCACGGGATTCTCCAGGAAAGAACACTGGAGTGGCTTGCCATTTCCTACTCCAGAGGATCGCCTGACCCAGGGATCAAACCCACAAGTCTTACATCTCCTGCATTGGCAGGAGGGTTTTTTTTTTTTTTTTTTACCAGTAGGGCCACCTGGGAAGCCCAGGTCACAGGCTGCCAAACATTAAAAGGCCCTTTTAAGGAGTGCTGATAACATTTGTTCCTTACAGATCACAGTATTCATCCACTTTGAAAAGAACATCAGGGCTTTAGCTTGTCTCTGAGACCTCAGCATTCTTTCTCCAACCTGTAGACCACATTGCATATTGCTCTGTTCTGACGTCTGACTTTTTCACAAAGACTAAGAAATATAACACTTATTTGAAGTTTAATTAGAAGCCACCATGGGTGCATATCTGATATCGCATTTCAAAGATTTCAAATGTTCTTGATGTGAGACACCTTGGTCAAAGCCATGACACATGTACATGAATTCAAGATAAGCATAGGGATTCCTCATTACAAATTTGTTAGTCCTTTATGAAATTCACAGTTAAATCTTTAGATCAGTGAAATAAATCAGATAAAACTGAGTTCAGACCCAAACAAGCAGAAATAAGTACAAACTTTTAAAGTTATTGCTGAGCCCAAACCCTTTCCTGGAAACTTTCTAAGGTATAAAAATAAAACAAGCCAATAGCATTATAGAAAATGCGCTATCCAAATAGAATTGTTTATAAATAGAATGTTTTACAAAGTTTCCATGAGGCATCAGCTGTCTTTTTTAACCCCCTGCATGCTGGCATTTTCCAGCCCACTGGCTAAATTAAGGTTTCGGAAAAAATTACCTATGCATTGTATTTATATGTGGCCATTAATCTATTTTTATATGCTGTGGATATATAACATGAGTTCATGATAAACATATTTACAGACATTCCACCCCCAGTCAGACACCATAGCCTACATATATGGGCAGAGATGAGAAAGAAGATGAGATATTCTTTTACTTGTATGTTGCCAATAGCACTGCAAGCAAACGAAAAATGTGGAATGAGCAGGGTGAGCTGAAACGTTCGGGTTTTCCAAGACCATCTCTATTGAAGCCTGCGCCCCAATCTCGTTACTAATAGCGCCCCCTTGTATATTCAAAAGTGCCCCTCCCACTTTAAGTGATAAGTCCTGTCAGCATTCCAGGGATGGGGCGATTTATCAGTTATTTGTGAGTGTCTATAGTATTCAGAGGAAGTGGAATTAGAAATATTGAATAAATTGTCTAGCAGAGAGAACACCATTCCATTAAAAACAGATCTCGGGTCCTCCTTGGGGGTCCAGTGGTTAAGAATCAGCTTTCCAGTGGGGGGAGTGTGGGTTCAATCCCTGGTTGGGGAGCTAGGATCCCAGGGGGAAACTGAGGTTGCATGCTCTGGGGCCCGTGAGCCAGAGCTACAGAGAGGCCTGCACGGAGCAGTGGAAATCCTGTTCGCCACCGCTAAGACCGCACATGCCAAGCAAATGATGTCTTAAAAAAACAGTTTGCAGGGTGAGGAGTATTACAAAGATAATGGAAATTACGAAGAAAGTGAAAACATGCAGATGACTACCCTGTGATAGTTTGATGATTCCCTTTGCAGGCAGGAAAGTGAAAGAATTAGTAGCTCAGTCGTGTCTGCCTCTTTGTGATCCCGTGGATTGCAGCCCACCAGGCTCCTCTGTCCATGGAATTTCCAGGCAAGCATACTGGAGCGGGTTGCCATTGCCTTCTCCAGGGGATCTTCCTGACACGAGGATTGAGCCCACGACTCCTGCATTGCAGGCAGATTCTTCAGCATCTGAGCCTCCAGGGAAGCCCAAGCAAATAACATGCCCAGATAAAATCGATTTACTCTGAAGGTACTCAGGGGAAAGAAAACAAAACAAAACATGATTCCAAAGTCAGGAAACCAAGAGAGATGAATGGAAATGTTAAAAATCAATCTTTGTTTGGTCCAAAGGATACTGTCACTGTGTCAAAGCCGGCTATGTCATATTCGTTTTCGCCCCGTCTGTTCCTTTGTGTCTTTGGCACACATGTGCGTATATATTCCAGCTAGGGGATGGTTTGCTACACAGTGAAGGTTTGAATTTTTGTAGTTATCCTCTGGTAAATATAGTAAGTCTAGATACAGGAAAAACAGACCTTTGTTCTTTACATAAGAAGAGCGAATCCATCGCCAGGATGCCGCCACTACACCTTTGTCACTTCCACATCGCAGTGGACAGCAAACACTGAACAAGTAACAGCAATTTTGGTGAGATTTACTTCTCTGGCTCTCAATGGCCCAGGTAGAAAATGACCAGAAGTGTATGTTTATTTTGAAAAATGTGTTAGACTATTCTCTTCCCCTTACATTAATTTAAAATGATTATATATACTTGGGCATGAGGATATGTTGACATAGGCCACAATCAAAATGCAAGAATATTTCAAATGATTTTCATTACAGTAATTTTTCAAATTACAGTAATTACAAATTACAGGGACTTTGCTGGTGGCTCAGATAAAGTCATCTGCCTGCACTGCAGGAGACCTAGGTTTGATCCCTGGGTCGGGAAGATCTCCTAGACAATGGAATGGCAGCCCATTCCAGTACTTTTGCCTGGAGGATCCCATGGACAGAGGAGCCTGAGAGGCTACAGTCCACGGGGTTGCAAAGAGTCAGACATAACTCATTGCATGAGTGACTAACACATGTAATTTTTCAAAGGTGTGTAATTTGTTTTAAGCCACCATGTCTTGTTCTTTGCACTTGTTGTATAGCCCTTAGAAAATGAAAACATACAGGTAGCCATTCTGTGATGTTAATAGCTAGATGATTCCCTTTGCAGCCAGAAGGATAAATGATGTGCCTAGATAAAATCAGCTGACTCCAAAGATATTCAGGGAAAACAAAATGAACAAACATGATTCCAAAATCAGGAAATTGAGAGAGATGAGTGGAAATCTTAAAACTTGTGACTGGTGGTGGTGGACTGGGAAGATCACATTTTGTGTAGATGACGTACTCCATGGGAAATGTTGCGAACAGGTGATCACTATCACACCGAGCCATGCTGGAAGTTCAAACTCAGTGTCAGAAACCTCAACTGAACCCTTGACATCATAGGGTGTGCAGATTCCTTTCCATCAATTCCAGAAATAATTTTATTTTGAAAGGGAGCCTATGGTGAGCATTTTATAGGACACACGCATGCGAAGATCTCAGATGCTGGATTAAGCAGTCGTGAGCTCACATCCCAGAACTCCAGACTTACCCACCGTGTGCATTTGAAAGCAGTCTTGCTGCGAAGTGGTTTGAACGTGCCATTGATGTGAAGGCTTTAGTACCGTCAGGACTCCACAAATGACGGAAAGTCTCTGCAGAACATTGCTGAATAGAGAGAACCCTGCCATTCCTACTGCAGCAGATCTCCTAACTTTGGCTGCTGAAGGAGTTTGTAGAACAAAGAATAGCATCTCAGGCATTCAAGATTCTTTTAGAAGCCAATTAAGTGAGTGTTGTTGTTTGGTCCTGCCCAACCCTTGTGACCCCACAGACTATAGCCCACCAGGCTCCTCTGTCCATGGGATTTCCCAAGCAAGAATGCTAGAGTGCATTGCCATTTCCTCCTCCAGGGGATGCTCCCAACCCAGGGACTGAACCCACATCTCCTGCACTGCAGGCAGATTCTTTACCACTGAGCCACCTGGGAAGCCCAGTTAGGTCAACAGATGAATACTTATCTTCTCACTTTTACATGCCAAAAGTATCACATTGGGATGCAGATTTCTCCCTTACCCACTTATTGGGCAAATGAGTAGGTCCCTGAAACTTAAAAAAAATTTTTCTCAGACATCTGCTTTTCCTATAATCATTATAATTCTATTTTCTGGGCAGATTTGAATGTGACCTTGGCTTTGGGAAAGCAGATTTCAAACTATTCATAGAGAAAAAATAAGTACGATCCCATGTCAGATTCTCAAAAAAAAAAAAAAAAAAAAAAAGGACATAATCCTGATTTTGAAGTTACAAATAATTCCAGTGAGAAAGAATTAGGGGCAGAAGGATTAGTCATCACAGCAGCTAGATAAAAGCTAAATAACTTTTCAGAAAATATGCCAAGCATAGACTGACCCCATGCATGAAAAACGAGGCATTTAAAAGGGTAGAGGTGAAATCCAGTTAGAAAAAAGTTCAAAAAGATCCAAAACGGTTCTTCAGGAGAGTAATAAGACCCTCCTTTTGGTCATTTTTTAAAAGCTTTTTATTTTGTATGGGAGTATGGCTGATTAACAATGTTGTGATAGACTCAGGTGGACAGAAAGGGCACTCTGCCGTACATACGCATAATACTACCTGTCTGGAGGGCATTGAAAGAGAGGCATCAGGAATATAAATACTGGGGTTAACATGCTTCCTGATTAACTTGGAGCCAACAGTGTGGTAAGCTGTTTAAAAAGGTCTAATTGATAAGATAAGGGTCTACATGAAGAGAATGGTCATGTTCCAGCAATGAGCTGTAGGGAACTCCGTGGATGATGATGATTATTATTCCCAAGGAAGATGCCTTCCTTTTAGATGTAGATTGACTGGCTTTTCTGAGGAGACGACTGGAATGGTTGACACAATTGAAGATATTAATCATCGAAAATGGAAGGTTTTTTTTTTTTGACTTGGGGTATAGTTGCTATACAATGTCATCTTAGTTTCTGTTGTACAACAGAAGGAATCAGCTGTATGCATACATATGTCCCGATATGTAAAAAGATAATAAGTTATGTACAGCTATAGCGCTCTCTGCTATAGCTTTTATCTTTAAGTCCTAAAGAAGGAAAATCATTTTAGGGAGATAGGAAGGCCAAAACTGAAGGTCAGGGCTAAAGATCAAGCCAAGGCTTGAGGGCAGGGGCAGCCCAGAGCATAAGAGCAGGAAGGAAAAGGACCGTGGAGTGCGCAGAGTTCCGCAGCAGCCAGCTCAGGGGGGCAGGCTGCAGCGCAGTCATATGCTGCCCTGACTCAAATGCTCCAGCTTTGTTGCTCTTTTTAACTTTTTGTTTTGTATTGGAGTATAGCCCGTTAACTATGTTGTGAGAGTTTGAGGGGAGCAGCGCAGGGGCTCAGCCATACAGACACATGGACCCATTCTCCCCAACCTCCCCTCGCGTCTAGGCTGCCACACAACATGGAGCAGCGTTCCCTGCGCTGTAGAGTGGGTCCTTTTCGGTTATCCATTTAAAATACAACAGTGTGTACATGTTGATCCCAAACTCAGTAACTGTCCCTTCCTGCCCATCTTTCCCTCCTGGCCCCCTAATTCTGCGCTGCTCCAAAGGCAGGTCTGTGACTGGTATAAAAATCTCTGGGAAGGCAGATTTTATCTCAGTGCTAGGAAGGACTTTTAAACAATAGAACCATCCAGTGATAAAGTGGCTTGGTTTAAGAAGTAGTAATCAGCCTATCCGAGAAGGGCATGGCAACCCGCTCCAGTATTCTTGCCTGGAGGATCCCATGGATAGAGGAGCCTGGCGGGCTACAGTCCATAAGATTGTGAAGAGTTGACTGAAGCAACTTAGCAGGCAAGCAATCACCTTGTCACCCAAAGCTGTCAAGCAGATGTTGACCAGTTTCTGCTTAGATTCATAATGAAGGAACTTCCTGCACGGGGCAGGAAGTTAGAGTAAGTGTTGTCATATCACTTCCCGCATGAAGATTTAACTGGGTGGAAATTCCATATGTGGGCTTTTTTTTTTTTTTTTGAAGTTGCTAATACTCAGTAGCTTCTTTTCCATGTGGTTTAAGTGGATATAAATGCCTCATAATTTGAAAGGTGAGTCAAAAGGAAAAATAGTGTGTACAACGGCCCAGCAGCCCAAACAGCTCATCACGCATCTTAAAAACACAAGTCAGAGCAGCAGATAACTTCAAAGGGGACCACACCACTGCCAGAAGGGCTTGCCAAGAAGCCAGCTGCCCCTGGAAAAATACATCACGCTTCCCAGTTTGGCATCCGAGCCTCGTGATTGGTGTTCAGGGAGGTGGTAAAAGAATGGGTTTATGGGCAGCCATAAATAACCAGGGTACTGAAATCCTGAAAGTAGGCCAGTTTCTTCATTACCATTCAAGACCCAAAGAGGGATGAGCTACTATTCCAGCCTGAGGGTAAGAGAGCTTGAACTCCCCACTTTTAGAAAATCTAATAAAAAAAGACTTCAAAACTCTGTGTTAGTCCATCAACTGCTCTGCCAAATTCTTCACACTAAGCCTTGAGTTGATATATCCTTCTGAAGATACAGGGAGGAGAGAATGAAGATTAGTTATGTGGAAATACAAGCAAGGAAGCCTGTCTTGCTACATCTATATGATCTGATTTTAGATTGCAGGAATGCATGTCTGAAACTTCTTTGAAATATCTGTACTTTTGAACTGAGGAGTACTCATGACACAGTCCCTAAGCGCTTCCGGAATTCTGGCATCCCGAAAATGCGTCTTGTCATTTGCATGGGGTTCTTCCTGCCCATATTCATTCATTCAGTAATCTTTTAGTATGCCCACTATGTTACAGGCACTTTTCTAGATACTTGGCATTCACAAATGAATAAGATCTGGTTGTTGGTATTAGCAAATGCAAAAAGCAGTGCTTATTCCAAGTTGCTTTGTTCTGTTTGTGTGAGTGGAGGGAAGTTGGTGAAAAGGAAAGAAAAATGAATGGAAAGTCACTTGCCTTCTCATTTTTCTATCGTATCATTTTGCAAATGGAATAAAGCCCTATGACTGATTTTTTTACAGTATTAGAGGCACCCACCATATCAGGGTTTGTTACTAACCGAGTGAAAGACCAGTGTGTTTTAAGACAGTTTACACCACAAGATAATTCTTGCCTTTAGCCTTCTCCTGGCAGATAGAACCAGGCAATCCTTCTAATCCTCTTTTCTGCCCATGTGTAGTCCTCAATAGTGTCTTATAATGCTCCCGAATGTGACTTCAAACTATAGATGGGTTTACCCTTGTCCTTTGCTTCATGGAAATAGTTTAGTCTTTCCAAGGAAGCACCTGATGTTCCTTCAAAACTCAGGTAAGAGAAACTCGGGATTTTAACAGTCTTAAGTGTACTGACTTGCGTTAATTTTATCCACCAAGGCTTGAAGCAAATTACTGTTTAATGCTGAGCTGTATAGAAAGGGCAGGAAGAACGGTATAGACTCCATTTCCTTTATTTATCTAATTGTATTTCTTGGCTGTGCTGGGTCTTCATTGCTTCGTGGGGTTTTCTCTCGTGGTGGCCAGTGGGAGCTGGGCTCTCCTGTTGAGGTGTGAGGGCTTTTCCCTGCGGTGGCCTCTCGCTGCAGAGCATGGCTCCTGAGGCAAGTGGGCTCAGTGGCTCCGGCTCCCGAGTTCTGGAGCACAGGCTCAGTACTGGTACGTGGGCTTAGGTGCTCTGCATTATATGGGATCTTCCAGACCAGGAATCAAACACATGTCTCCTGCATAGGCAGGCGGGTTCTCTACCACTGAGCCACCAGGGGAGCCCATTGCCTTTAGAACAGTGGTTTTTGAATATCAGCACATTTCCTTGTAGATCCTTGAAACATGCCTGACATCACCCTCAAAAATTCTGAACCATTAGATACCGCAAGCGCATCTAAGAATTGGTATCCTTTCCCTCTGTACCTTCATCTTTCTCTCCAGGTAATATTTCTGGTAGTCCATCCAGGCTTAGCAACCATTTCTTAAGGCGGGGTTCTCAACCCTGGAGGCAGATTAGAATCACGTGGGAAACCTTAAAAATTAATGTCTAGGCTGTAACCAGTTAACTCAGGAGTTCCAGGGATGGGGTTCAGCATCCGCATTGGCTGTTCTCTCCATGCAGAGAGATGCAGTGAATCTTGATTGTTCTGGATTCAGTTAATGGGAAAGAGAAGAAAAAAGATGTCACAGCAGCGTTTAGAAGGAGGGGAGCTCTGAACCTCCTGTAACTTTTTCCTCTTTGTGTTTCTCACCTGGAAGTCAGGCATTGGCTACTTTTTACACACAAATCTTGTCTTCCTGGGGGGTAAGAAGACAAAGAAAGGAAGCTTTTCAACAGAAACTGATGGCAGTTCTCTCACGCCTTCAGAAATGAGACCCACACAGTCATAAACCCAGGAACAAAGTTAAAAGTCAGGAAACACGAGGCCTGCTCACGTTTTTCACAGAACAACTAGAGAGAAAACCTGTCATCACACAAAACTGGTCTTGAAGTCAAGTCTCAGCATTTCAAACCCCAGGATCCTTTTCCATAAATAAAAGAACAGAATGTTTGCTCCTTAGAAGAAACAACGATGAAAACTTAGTGGAAAGAAAAGCCCATTCTTGATTTCAAACCATCTCACTACCTTTCTTCTTTATTTTTTTTTCACCTTATTTCCTTTTTTTTGTGAGAACATTTAAGTGCTACTCTGTTAGCAAATTTCAATTATATGATGCAGTGTTTATCAGCTATCCTCACCATGTGATCCTTGAGATGCTCTCCTCAGGAGACCCTATTTATGTGACAACTGAAAGTTTGTGTCTTTTAGCTATTTCCCCCCACACTTAGCTCCTGGCAACAAGTTTTCTACTCTGTTTCTATATGTGACTTTTTTTTTTTTTTTAAGATTCTACTGTAAGTAATACCAGGCTGTATTTGTCTTCCTGATTTATTTCACTAAGCATAATGCCCTCCAGGTTTATCCATGTTGTTGCAAATGACAGGATTTCCTTCTATTTTAAAGCTGAATAATATACCAGTGAGTGTGTGTGTGTGTGTGTGTGTGTGTGCGCGCGCGCGCGGGCATCACATTTTCTTTATCCATCCATCTGTTGATGGAGAGAGTTTTTTTTTCCACTTTCCACACCTTGGCTGTTTCGAAGAATGCTATAACTAACACGGAGCTACAGCTCTCTTCAAGATGGTGATCTTGTTTCCTTTGGACATATACATAGACGTGGAATGGCTGGATCGTAAGGGAGTTCTGAGTTCAATCTCTTGAGGAACTTCTGTGCTCTTTTCCAGAGGGGCTACTGCAGCTTACCTTCCTACCAGCAGAGCTCCGGGCCTCCCTCTCTCCACACTCTTGCCAGCCCCGGGCTCCGCGTGCCCGGCCGCAGCTCCCCGCTAGCTTCCACATACAGTGCATAGATGTCAGAGCACAACTCTCTTCTTAAGAGCGTGTAACATGAGAACTAAATAGGCTTATCAGGAATGAGTGTTTGGGATACTCTTTTTTTAAAACGCTCATTTGTTCATTTGCTGGCCCGAGTCTTGGCTACAGCACACGCAGGACCTTTGATCTCCTTGCGGGGCGTGTGCTCTTTCAGGTGGGGCTGGCAGAAACTTCAGGGGCAGCCTCTGGGATCTGGCTCCCCGAGCAGGGATGGACTCTGGCGCCCTGCGTTAGGAGCTCAGAGTCTCCACCTTTGGGAAAGGCCCTGGAATAATCTTTTGACTGCCAATCAGTATCACTGTTGTCTGAATCTTTTTTCTTCTTTCTTTGAGCTCTTTCTACACTTTAAATCATGAAGCATTATTTTAAGGAACATATTTTTGAGAGGATATTAAAAATGGAAACTGTTCCCATAATTATGAGAAACAAAAATGTCATCAGCAGCAAAACAGCCAAAGTTCTTGCCTGTTAATTAATTGTAGGTTTAATGGCGCTTGGGGGCAAAAATGTCATCTGCGGTAGAAGTTTTAATTGGCTCCAAAAGAACATAAAATCAAAGATTCCTGCATGAGTTTTCCATTGTTGCCATAACAAATTGCCACAAATATAGTGGCTTCAAGCGCTACAGAATGAATTATCTTAGCTCTGTAAGTCAGAAGTCTGATATGGGTCTCCTGGGCTAAAATCAAGGCATCAGGCAGCCCACATTTCCAGCTGTAGACTTGGTTTCTTTGCCTTTTTCAGTGTCTAGAGGCCGCATGCGTCCTTGACTCAGGGGCCCCTTCTAACATCTTCAGAGCCCACTGATCAAGTCCCTCTCTGATAGCATCATTCTGACCTTCTCCTCTGCTTCCCTCTTCCACTTTTAAGGACCTATGTGATTACAGGATCTGCTGACCCAGAGAATCCAGGATAATCTCCCTATTTTAAGCTCAACTGATTAGCAATCTTAATCCTATTAGCAACTTTAATTTCCCTTTGCCATGTAATGTAACATAGTCAATATATTCACGGATTCCAGGAATCAGGATGTGGTATCTCTGGGAATAATACTCTGTCTACCAGACCTTTAAGTGTGTGTTTTTTTTTTTTTTTTTTTTTTTGCTGTGGTGGGGGACAGTGAGTGGAGCCACCCATCTGAAAACCATCCCTGTCTTTTTGTTTTAAGAAATTCCCCATTATCTTGTTGTTGTTGTTCTGCCTCTCCATCGTGTCCAACTCTTTGCAGCCCCATGCACTGCAGCACGCCAGGCTTTCCTGTCCTTCACTAACTCCCAGAGTTTGCTCAAACTCATGTCCTTTGAGTCAATGATGCTCTGTTATCTGAATCTGGGTAAAAGACAGGACCCTGACTTTCACCAGGGAAATACCATCTCCCATCCATGTCAGCTAGAACATAGGTCAATTTAGATGGGCCAACCCTAGACTTTGCATCTCAGTGCTGCTGCTGCTGCTGCTAAGTCGTGTCAGTTGTGTCCGACTCTGTGTGACCCCATAGGTGGCAGCTCACCAGGCTCCACCATCCCTGGGATTCTCCAGGCAAGAACACTGGAGTGGGTTGCCATTTCCTTCTCCAATGCATGAAAGTGAAAAGGGAAAGTGAAGTCACTCAGTCGTGTCCAACTCTTAGTGACCCCATGGGCTGCAGCCTACCAGGCTCCTCCATCCATGGGATTTTCCAGGCAAGAGTACTGGAGTGGGGTGCCATTGCCTTCTCCGTTGTGTCTCAGTGGATTGTTTCAATTTTACAGGAATCATTAACTATTATTCATGTGGGAATGACAGCAGTGGCAGCTGGAGTTGTTGGAGGTGTGGTGGACGTGGCAGCACCAGAAACACTCAGGTGTGCTAGAGCTGAGTTTTGGTGGCTGCACCTCAGGGGTGGTCCCAGGAATTCACCTAAGGAGGATGCTCTTTTGGGGTGATCTTGCCTCTGCTTTTTTCCACCTTGAGTAATACTCATTTTTCTTTCTTATACTGGTGATGCACTATTTATGTACCAGGTTTTCCAGGCTGTGAGATACCCTGTATTCCTATAATCCATCCCCTTTCTACTTAAATTAGCCATGGTCAGATTCTGTGTCTTGTAGCTAAGAATCTTCACTGACAAATATTATTTTGGGTTGTTACTGTTCACGTGCTAAGTCATGTCTGACCCTTTGTGACCTAGTGACTGAACAATAAAACCCAAAAGAATCTACATCAATGAAGATTCTTAGCTTTAATTTCTAAAAAAAAAAAATCATTTCCCATGTCTTTCAATCTGTAACGCCACCTGACGTATAGATTAGGGGATTCCAGGAACACAAAACAAGCTGTCAGAATGATGAGATGGTTTCATTGGCCAAGTAGGAACTAAGAGACACTGATTAAGGAGGACCCTTTATGGGGGTGAGAGAAGAGGTCGATATAGGAGCTTTGAGACAGTGGTAGAACTAAGACTGAAGTGGACTAATTTCATAGCTAAAGAGGAGAATTTAGGATGCAATAAATTGCACTAGGAACCTGGAGGGAGAAAGATCGCTTGAGGTGAGGCTCTCCTTCTTGATAACTGTGTAGTCTGCAGAAGGAACGCTTCGTTTAGAAGCACAAGGAAGAATCCAGGCACTTGGAGGAAGTGGCAGCTGAGCGTGAGATGGAGGCACTGCTTAGAGTCTGCAGTGACCCAGACAGTTTCGACAAAACCAGGGAGAATGTTCATCTCGTGGCATCAGCCAGCAAGCTGGGGGTGCAGAGGCTGGTGGGCTTGCCGGGATTGGTCACAGTCAGAGGGACTGTGGGTAGGTAGACGCCAGGTAGACTCATTAGGTCCCTTGAGTGACTGATTCTGTGCAGCTGGTATTCTGAGACTTTGTGGGACTGTCTGTTTTTTCAGGGATTTTGGATGTATTTTTTGCTGGGACTTTGAAATAGCGCAAAGCTGAATGCCAGATGAAAGGTGTTTATCATTTTGGCCAAGATTTAAGAAGTGAAAGTGTCAGTCACTCAGGCACAAGGGCTCTCCCTGGCCTGTGAACAGAACCATGTCTCCTGTGTTGGCAGGTGGACTCTGCCACCCAACCACCTGACAAGCCCTGACGTCCTTAACTCTTGGTCAGACTTTGTTCTTCTTTTCTTAGTCATGCTTTATTTCTCAAGCTCTGCAAAGCAGCATTGTTATTTTTTTCCCTTAGCCCATGGGATCCTCTGCCTTCTTTGGCCTGGGTTTTCCCTGGTTGTGTGTTCAGGATATTCTAAAGGACACAAACAGTCCCACAACAGAAGGGGATGCGTTCCTCACTCACGTTCCCACTAGGTTAGATGCCCCTCGGTTATGTTTCTTGTTTTCCTGTTGTCTGTTATTATTTCCTGTGTTTGTTCCCAGACACCTTGAAAACATGTGTCAAAATTACTTTTTTTAGGTGTTGGAAAGGTGGGAGAGGGGAAGGAGAGTTGCTAAGAGGGCAGGCAGAGTAGTTTTGCCTTATTTCCTGTGTCAAATTTATTGGACTTAAACTTTATCCCAGGGCTTACGCTTTACATATGCTGCATCTGTTCTTCAAGTATTTAATTTTTGCACCCCAGTGTGACAGAGGATGAGATGGTTAGATAGCATCATGGACTCGATGGACATGAGTTTGAGCAAACTCCTGGAGACAGTGAAGGAGAAGGGAGCCTGACGGGCTGCAGGCCACGGGCTTGGCAACTGAACAACCATGCACGTTCTCCCAGGACTCAGGCTACGTTACTTTTATCATAATAACTCGTTTACTCTTTTATCATAAAAGGACTTCCTTCTCTATGCCCCTAAAATCCCCTCTTTCATGGTTGTTGGATGATTCCTTGAAAGTAAATCTGTTGCTTATAGAACATGACCCTTAGATTCTCATTTACTAGGAATGAATGCACATCTCTCGCCCTGGTGTGTATGCACAGGTACATATGTTGTTAATAACAGATCACGAAACCATGTAGTAATTGTCCCTGATCACAGGGAATCTTGCAAGGGAGGGTGTTGCCTCTAGATTTTTGCCATCATCTTCACCTGGGCAGCAACAAAGGTAGAGGCCAGATAGTAAATATTCTCAGCTTTTCAGACCATATGGTCACTATAGAAACAACTCAACTCTGCCATTCAGTGTGGACGCAGCCTCAGAGCCTGCTTACCTGAACAGGTGTGTCTGTTACACAAACAGGCGGCAGGTGAGATTTGAGGCTGGCTCGGTGTTAAAGAATCTGCCTGCCACTGCAGGAGATGCAGGTTTGGTCCCTGGGTCAGGAAGAACCCCTGGAGAAGGAAATGGCAACCCATTCCAGTATTCTTGCCTGGAGAATCCCATGGACAGAGGAGCCTCGTGGGCTGTAGCCCATAGGGTTGCAGACAGCTGGACATGACTGAGCGACTAAGCACCAGAGCACGTCCTGGGGACTAGCCGGTAGGTGCAGCCTCTTTAGGTAAATAGTCCCGAAGTCCACCCCCTCAGATGCAAAGGAGTCTGGTAAGCTCCTTTGATTACTCACTGGCCAATGCGTGTAGGATCTCCTCTCACAAGTCTCCTCAAGCAGAGAGAAGTCCGCCTTGGCCTTGCTACTCAGAGTGAGCTCAGTGGACCAGTAACCCTGGAGCGTCTGCTTGTTAGAAATGTCAGATCTCAGGTCCCATCTGGAACTACTGGAGCATCATCTTTAGTTACAGTCCACCGGGTGGGGGCTTCCCTGGCAGTCCAGTGGTTAAGACTTTGCCTTCTAATGCAGGGGTGCAGGTTCGATCCCTGGTTGGGGAGCTAGGATCCCACAGCCTCATGGACAAAAAAACAAAACATGAAACAGAAGCAACATTATAACAAATTCAGTAAAAAGCATTACAAAGCTTTTAACAAATAAAGCTTCCCAGGTTATTCATATGTACATTAAAGCTCAAGTGATGCTAGTCTAAATAATCCAGATTTCCAGCTATGTTAATCACAGACAAGGCAAAATAATATAAACAAGTAAATGGATTAACCAAAGAATGGACGCATGAATTTTGTCTTGATGAAATGGACACATGCTTTTATGAATATATAAATGTGTGAGTGAAGAGATAATTTTCCCTGAAAGAGATGGTCAAGTTTATAGAGGGACTGGGTAGCTTTATTACGATGAAGTGAAGTCTGTTATGTGGAACTTGTTACTATACTGTGACGACCTATACGAACGGACAGTAAGACCTTAATTGTACAAGCCATCTGGTGACTCCGTAGTGACAATCGTAGAATCCAGTGACACATTCTCAGGGAGGTGGGCTGACACTTGTGCGTATTTATCTGGCACAGAGTTTAAGAGTTTCAGCCTTCCCTGGTAAAATGCCTGGGAAAAGTGCACTTGAAGGACATTGGTTGGCCACTACACAAGTTATTGTGTGTATGACCATTTCCGACTATTGTTTCTTCCGTGTGAATTGAAGAATGTTTTCCTGTGAGCACCCTCTCCTCTCTCTCACTCACTCACACATGTTCCAACAAATACACACAACTGAGCAGGACTCGGTAGCCCCATCTGGGTGGACAATAGACAAATCTGGACTTGGCAATGTGGTTGGTTGAAAAACGTCAGTTTCAGGAGACGACATTTTCAGTCCTTTGGGATAAAACGTATATACGGTTCAGTTCAGAAATACCATGATCTCCAAAACCACATTTCTCCTGATATGAGTGTTTAGGCAGAGTTTAGTTCAGTGGTAGAGATAAAACTGCAGTAACTCTTTGTGAAGATATTCAGCTTACATTGATAGATTTGAGAACCACTGGATTAAAAATGGACAAAGTGGCAAAGGGTTAGTGTGATGTGAAGGAAATTAGTCATGCAGCTGCAGCCAACTCTTTGTGACTCCGTGGACTGTAGCCCACCTAGTTCCTGTGTCCGTGGAATTTTCCAGACAGGAATATTGGAGTGGGTGGTCATTCCCTTCTCGAGTATCTTCCTGACGCAGGGATTGAACCCCTGTCTCCTGTATTGCAGGAAGATTCTTTACTGTCTGAGCCACCAGGGAAGCCCTTAGTGTGATATGCCCAGCAGTAAAATGAAGAAATAGGTTATGTCAAAACTGACCTTGATTGCATTAATGTAGTCAGGTGTGTAATAAAGAGCATTTATTCAGGGTTTTTACACTAGAGCTATGGTGTAAATTTCATTCGGCCTGATGAATTGGTTGAGCAGTGTTTCTCTCTCATTGACAGTTAGCTGAGGAAGGAACCCAGCTTCACAATACACTGAAATAATTCACGTTAGCAAATTCTCCAGGTTATTTTTAAGCCTGAGAGAATCCTATAGGAATTGGAGAGCAGTAACCCAAAAACATGGATGGATATTTGTCATCAATAAGGGCTAAGGATGGAGACTATATTTCAGTATGAAACTAGAATCATATATTTGAAATATAAAGTAAATGATGCATCTCAGAGCACATATTTTAAGTGAAGGTACTGCTTTTATAGCTATGGGAAATGTCAGATTTTTAACACAAAAATATTAGGTAAATTGGATACAGTTGCTAGTCTTTTGAAATTACACTGGGCACAATAAAATGTTTATAAAAAGAGTTGGTAATTCAAACTACAACAAGTAAAATTTATAAATATGATAAGCATTTGAAATATCAAAACTATTCAAAATTAAATTTAAATGACTTTAAAATTAATTTGCCCTTTTCAAATTAACCACATTTAAAATTTACCTCTGATCAATTCTAAAAAAGGATATGATAAAGCTGTCAAAGTTATTTAATTCTGCTAACACTGTAAATTGATTCAGTCATTTAAGAAATGCATTTTGAACTGTACTTAAATAGTAACCCCTTTCTGGGGAATTACCCTAAGGTAAGAAAAATATACAAATTGAATAGACAAATAAATATCATAGAAGGCATAGTTCTTTCTTATAGGAGAATTCTATGAATACATATAAAAAGAAGGAAATGGAATATCCCCATTGGGCAAATACCACAGTAATTACAGTTGCAGACAAGATCTACAATGAACACTAAAATGAATGAGCCTATTTTGGAGGAGAACAGGATATTTGCATAGCCTCAGAGTATCTTCCCTGGGATAGCTATGCACTTCCCTAGCATACATAGGGGAAAATAATCATTGTAGAGTGGATAAGCAGCAGTCTTCATCTTAATCTAGAGATCAAGGTGAAATCACCAGAATAACATACAACTTCACGTAATGCTTGAGAAGGACATAACTTCTGTGCTGTCTTTGCCAAAGATGCATAACTTTTTTCTAAGCAAAAATGAAGAAAAGGCTTTCAGACAACCCCAGTTGAGAGACCTAAGACAGAATAACTGACCTGATGTCATCAAAAATGTCAAAGTCTGTAAAACAAGGACTAAGACATTGTTACAGATTTAACTCAACCAAGGAGACACAAAAACTAAGTATGACCTGGGGCCCTCAGTTCGATGTTAGAATGCAAGCAGGACGTATGAAGAACTGGTAAAATTCAAACAAAGACTGATTTGATTTAATTCTGTACTGATGGTAGTTCCTGATTTGGTCATTCTAACATCTATAGAAGATGCTAGGACCGCCATGGTGGCTCAGTGGTAAAGAACCTGCCTGCAGTGCATGAGACACAGGAGGCGTGAGTTCGATCCCTGGGTCGGGGAGATCCACCGGAGTAAGAAATGGCAGCCCACTCGTCTTCTTGCCTGGAGAAACCCGTGGACAGAGGGGCCTGGAGGGCTGCAGTTCGTGGGGTTGCAGAGAGTCAGACATGACTGAGCACACGTACACACATCAGATTATGTACATTTCCATGGAGAATCCAGTATTTGGCAATTGATTGTTAATGATAGAACCGTAAGTTACCATAATATTTGGCTAATGTAGATTACTGGGAGGAGGAGTTAATCTTGAAATTAACCTCAAGAACACATTTACACATAAAAAAAAAAAAAGCTTCTGTTGCTCTCTTTTTACTGAAAACCTTCCCCACCAGTAAAACAGAACAGCAGTAGAATGACAATTTCTTTAGGAAAAGTGAATTCTGGAACATTACATTTATAGTTCATGAAAGCAGAAATATTTCTAAGAAAGCGTGACAAAAAATCTATTTTGTTCCCTCAAAAGCAATCACTGTTTATTTTGTCTGGTTAAAAAACAAAAAGTTGACCTATGAAAGTGACAGGGAAGAGGGGGAGCTCACAGCTCCACCCACTCTCCCCCCCAAATGCATGGATGACGCTGCATGGGTACATTTTCTAAGTCACCTCTACTTCTCCAGCTGTGTTCTGGGGCTTTTTCTAGTAGATTTTCCTGACACTTGGCCACATAGATTTAATGTCTGGGAGAGATCAAAAGAAAACCAGACCTTGCGTTGCTTTTGGGTATTGTGTTGTGCATAACCAGACCTTCTGTTGCTTATACCTTGCTTTCTGTCATTACATGGCGATGCTTCTGTTGCTGCCAGATCATACCCACTCCTTCCAGCTGCCATGGGATCCCTGTCTTTGGTCGATGTGCTAACCTTACCGACTTCCTTCTCATTCCTCTGCTCCGGGAAACTTACTCTTGTCCCAAGCCTTTCACACTTGCTGTTTTCTTTGCCAGGACTGATCTACTTGCCCTTCCCCTACTTTCCTCCTTTTCCCATCCTTCAAGGGAAGCCCAAATACAATTTCTTCAGACTGACACTCTTTGCATATTTCTCTATAAACTAGCCCCCAACCTCATCTTTAGAAGTAGCTTTCTATCACTGAGAAGATATTGTCAAGGTGCTTGTCCATTCCAAAATCATCTATGTAGCTTTGATATTTTTGGTTTAGTCCCCCCATGAGAAAGCAAGCCTCGTAAAAGTGGAAGCCCTGTCTGCTCACTCGAGTTCAGACGCTGTCCTAACAGCCACTCTTGGAGTTGAAATTCTTTACCAGTTGAGAAACTGTTTCAGAGGCTAAAGATATGCCCAGGGTCATAGAGCCACTGACTAGCACAGTCAGAATTCAAACTCAGACGGAGAGAATAGAGCTCTTAACCACTTTATTAAACTCTCAGAATTCAACAAAATCAAGTACCTAAAACATGTTGGAGAAGGCACTGATGACCTCTTCCAGTCCTCTCGCCTGGAAAATCAGACAGAGCCCGGTGGGCTGCAGTCCACGGGGATGCTAAGAGTCGGACACGGCTGAGCGACTTCACTTTCCCTTTTCACGTTCATGCACTGGAGAAGGAAACAGCAACCCACTCCAGTGTTCTTGCCTGGAGAATCCCAGGGATGGGGGAGCCTGGTGGGCTGCCATCTATGGGGTCGCACAGAGTCGGACACGACTGAAGTGACTGAACTGAACTGAACTTAAAACACTTAGCACAGGATCTGACTTATAGCACTTCATAAATAATATTTGATCTCATAAAATCTTCAGAATCATCCTAGGGAGGAAGACAGTATACTCTACCTTCATGTAGTAAATAAGTCACTAGTTGCTACTCAAAGAGGTGTAATAATCTGCCCAAGACAGTGATACGGATAGAATGACTAAAATCCTGGTTTGCCCAGCTCTTTCCTGGGACACTTAATCTCTGATAAACCAGGACAGTGGGCAGCCTAGCAGGGTCCATATTGAAATCAGCTATGCTTAACTGTAAAATCCTTTCTGTCTACCTCTCAATGTCATAGTAGACAGGCTTGTGTCTCAGAGCCTATGTTGAATTTATTGAACTTAATTGCTTCCCTTTGTTAAGACGATGGACAGCAACTCCTTCAAAATATTGGAAAATTTGAGATTGTCATTTTACAACAGGTGCATGGGAGCAGTCCTGTATTAAATAAATCCTTAGAACCCTGAAAGTTCTAATTTTTCAAGCACAGCATTAAGTTCCAGTGAACAGCCAGTCTGTTCTCAGAGCCATGGAATCTTCCACAGTGAAGGGGCCTGGCCGATTGCTTTTGCATCCCCGATGTTGAACTGATATCTTTTCAGGAAGAACAAGACTTGCTGTGAGCTCTGTGAAAACCTACCCCAGGACATTACAGAAATGAGCACGGTAGCTCCAGACAACAAAATACAGCCTCATCACAGTCCTCATGGCTGAACCTCCACGTCACTGTCCAAGGGACCGTAGAGGTGAGGAGTGTTTTCTTGGGCAGAGAACTAGATCTTCCACTGCTTTCCCAAAAGATTGAAGAACGGAAAAGGAGGAAGCAGGAAATCACTTAGAAGAATTTGTGTCTTGATAGTACCTCTTCATGCCGCTTAAGTCATTTTTCAATATCCCAGCAAGATGAATTAAAGACTTAAAACTATCATATATGGAATTCTGCACCAAGACTAAATTTTGATGATCAAGAATGCAGTCTAAGAGCACTGAATGTTCAGACTGATTTTCCTCACTGTTTATAAACACAGGATAATCTCAAAATCTCACATTGGCTTGCTTAGAAACGATCAGAATACTCAGTTTCTAAAGGATAATCAGTACAGTCAGGTTCTGGAGGCTGCTCGGTAAGCGGCTCTGCCTCTGGCATTACCCAGGGCATGGGGACCTTATTGTCACATGCTGACTCATCACCATCATTTGCATCCAACTAACCTTTGTGACCCTGGGCTTCTCTGTGCACCTAACAGGCTCTCCATGGGCTTTCCAGTGGTAAAGAACCTACTTGCCAGTGAAGGAGATGCAAGAGACATGAGTTCGGTCCCTGGGTCGGGAAAATCCCCTGGAGGAGGGCATGGCAACCCCCTCCAGTACTCTTGCCTGGAGAATCCCAGGGACAGAGGAGCCTGGTGGGCTGCAGTCCCTGGGGGTCGCAAAGAGTCAGGCACGACTGAGCACGCACGCATGCAACAGGCTCTTCGTATTTGAAATCTACTGAAGAGTTTGGAATTCCAAGATTCTCAAGGGTTTTAGGTTCTTAGGAAGAGAGATTTCAAGTAATTGTATAATTACCACTCAACTTAGCTTTGCTGAACACGTTTTAAGTTGTTCTAGCACTTTTTAGGGCTTCTTTCTTGGGAGTATTAATTCTGGATTATCCAGTGAAGAAACTCATCATAAACTTCTATGGTATTTCTGAGAAAACTGTATGATGTAAGGTGTTCAAGAACGAGAACCCAGCATGCGAGACAGCAAAAGGAACGCAGATGTATAGAACAGACTCGTGGACTCTGTGGATGAGGGCAAGGGTGGGATGATATGGGAGAATGGCATTGAAACATGTTAATTATCATAGGTCTAATCAATCGCCAGCCCAGGATTGATGCTCGGGGCTGATGCATCGAGATTTCCCAGGGGGAGGGAGGAGGGAGGGGAGTTCTGGAGGGGGAGCATTTGTAAACCCATGGCGATATCATGTCATTGTAAAATTAAAAAAAAAAAAGAATATCACCTATAGTTAAATTGAAAGTGAAAGTGTCAATCACTAAGTCCTGTCCAGCTCTTTCATGACCCCATGGACTATAACCCATCAGTCTCCTCTCTCCATGGATTTTCCAGGCAAGAATACTGGCGTGGCTTGCCATTCCCTTCTCCAGGCGACTTTCCTGATCCAGGGATCGAACCTGGGTCTCTTGCATTGCAGGCAGATTCTTTACCATCTGAGTCACCAGGGAAGCCTGATATGTAAATAAATGTTCAAAACTTGGCAACAAAATCATGTTGCAGGTATAGATCACGTGAAATAGATTATATGTAATGTTTGCTATTTTGATGCACATGTATTAAAATGCACCCTATAGTTATAGAATATGAAAATGCAGTGCATTTGATTTTTATATGAGTTAGAGAAAAATACTCAAATTATTATGAGGTGAAAGAAAAACATCGAATATTTTCCTGAAAAAAAGTCACTTATATCACCCAGTGTATGTCATGATTCATAGTCTTCAAATGCTGATTAAGTCCCACACTTGTTGGTGTTCAGTTGCTAAGTCATGTCCGACTCTTTACGACCCCAGGCTGCCTGTCCTTCACTATCCCCCAGGGTCTGCTCAAGGTCATGTCCACTGAGCCAGTGATGCTCTTTACGTAAGTGCATATATGCACATATCGCCCTTGAGACTGAAGCATTTTGCTTGTATACCACTGTGTGCGTAAAATAACAGCGGATCAGAATGTCAGAGAGGCGCAGCTCTGTCCAGTTCACTGTCGCTCTAGCTGGGTCATGACCTGTGTGCAGACCACTGCGAATCTGTCTGGAGATTTCAAAACACTTTATATCATTCTTTCAGTCTTGCTTTCATCAGCATCTACTGGTATTCCTCAAATCGGGACTAATTTCTAAGAGACAGGCATATTTCTGCGCGTGATTTTTCCAATTCAGTCACTGATAGCTTGTGACCTGGAATGAGATGCTGATCCCTAAGGATGCTCTGCAATTCCTAAACTCCTGTCTAGACCAAGTAGAAATTCACCACTATCACTCTTGATCAAGAGAAGAATCTAAATAAAGTTAAACCTGAACTTGAGTAGGGGATGTGAAACTCTGCCTTAATCGTTTTCAGGGTTACCGCCCTCTGTCAGAATAAAACTGGGGAAAGATTCTCTTAAACAGTTCAGGGAGTTGAGGAAGGCTCCCCAGGCTTAGATGCAAATGCAGCAGATGAAACACAGTCACTCTCCAAGCTGGTTCCCTCCTGTCTTAGCCAGAGTCACAGCATTTTCCATGAGCAAGAAGGTCTGTCATAGATAAAAATATCAATCAAATATGCACCAAATGTGAGCAATCTACATATTTGAAAAATATTTAAAGAGTATCAATATTCGATATATATATGAGTGCTTGGCCTTCTGTAGCACAAAACTGAACTCTGAACCCAAGTAACTACTAAATAATTAGAACTACTTGCTTGTTTCTCCCACCCCCAAAAGGAAAGCTGTTGATAGTTGATGAAGAAAAATCCGCTAACCAGATGGGCCAAAACTCAGATCAATTATACTTATCATTTATGGACATTGAAATGAAATGATTCTATATTTTTTCTACACTTTGAAAAAGATATCCATTTAAGTGTATTTAAAATTGTCTTTCTGTTGATTTTGCATGGTTACCCAGAAACAGTTCTTTTTTTAATTTTATTTTTAATTGGAGGATATTAGCTTTACAATGTCACATTGGTTTCTGCCACACAACAGCATCAATCAATCATAAGCATACGTATGTCCCCTCCCTCTAGTCAGGTTATATTTTCTAAGAGGAAATTATGAAAAATAAAACATTTTGCAGATGTTCTTACAAATGGTATCCAAAGCAAGTTAGAAATACATTTTGAAGGAAAATAGAAGTCATCCTCTTCTGATTGAGGAAACAACAGAGCAGGTTCAGCATTAGAAAAAACAGGGTAGGGCTTCCCTGGTGGCACAGTGGCAAGGAATTCTCATGCCAGTGTGGAGGGCACGGGACTGATCCCTGGTCCGGGAAGATCCTACAGACCAAGGGGCAAGCGGCCCCAGGTGCAGAAACTGCTGAGCCTGTGCCCTGGAGCCCAGGAGCCACAGCGCTGAAGCCTGCATGGCCGGAGCCCGCGCTCTGCAGCCAGAGAAGGCACTGCGCTGAGACGCCTGCACACCGCAGCCGAGAGGAGCCCCACTCGCCACGACCAGAGAAGGCCCCCATGCATCAGGGAAGACCCAGCGCAGGCAGACAATTAAAACAACGTGTGTGTGTATAGGTAATGAGCTTTGTGAAAGAGGGAAGACAGGACTTCCTCTGACTTTCAAATTTAAAGACTGTAGCCTGAGGACTCTAAGTGCAAATGAATCTCTGAAATGAGCAGAGAGCCGGACCCATGAATGTCACGGTCAGCAGACAGGAAGAGATTTAAACAGATGCAGAAAGTGCCAAGGCTGCCCCTGCAGCTTGTGTTCAGTCCAGTTCAGCCCCTCAGTTGTGCGACCCCACGGACCGTAGCACACCAGGCCTCCTTCTCCATCACCAGTTCCCGGAGTTTATTCAAACTCATGTCCATTGAGTCAGTGATGCCATCCAGCCATCTCATCCTCTGTCGTCCCCTTCTCCTCCCACCCTCAATCTTTCCCAGCATCAGGGTCTTTTCCAATGAGTCAGCTCTTCGCATCAGGTGGCCAAAGTATGGAAACTTCAGCTTCAACATCAGTCCTTCCAATGAACACCCAAGACTGATCTCCTTGAGGTTGGACTGGTTGGATCTCCTTGCAGTCCAAGGGACTCTCGAGAGTCTTCTCCAACACCACTTGTGTCAGCAGTGGTTAAACACCAGAAGATGGTAAATACCTAGGAGAAGGCTCACTGCAGCTCAGGGCAGCACCTGCACCCTTCTGAGGTGCACCTGCACCCTTCTAAGGTAAACCTGCAAGAGGGGCATGGCTGAGAGGCAAGGAGTGTTCATTCCCTTTCACATATTCCATTTGCACAGAGTGACGAGTGATGAAAAGAGCATTTTTTCTTGGAATAGCCATTATTGGCAAAGAGCTCACAGCTGTGAATTTACTGCTCCCCCCAACAAGTTTGTGCAGGTTGAGTTTTGTTTTCTCCATTTTATAATAAACAAAACTGAAATTTAGGTGAAATGACTTACCTCACCTCCTCCATCCTCTACAAACCCTTCATCCAAGGGGGAAAATAATACAAGGAAGAGATTGAGGAAGCAATATTTCCAGCTCAGACATGCAAATCTTAGGACATTATTCAAAACTTGTCAAAATCTTGTGCTATAGGATTTTTTCTTTTTAACATTTAAGGTTCAATAAATAAAATTTTCTGTGTCATTAAGCAGCTACATGCTTCTTTCAAGTCTCAGCTATGCCTACAGAAAGCCTCTGTCTTCTAATTCAAATTAACACTATTATCCAAACAGTAAATGAACATGACTTACCTGGCTTACAGGGAAGGTCACTGGCAGGGAGTATACTTCCCTGCTAACTTAAATCATTCATGAAAAGTACAGAAGAGACAGATTGTGTGAAAACTATAATAACTAGAGGGAAAACTTGCAAATTTTAACTTCCTCTCTAGTTTTCAAATCAGAAACTTTTGGCAGAAAACAAGAATGATGTTATGGACCACCCCCTACCCCAATATTTAATTTTCATCACAAACACATGTATTTTTAAATTGCTTTTTAAAAAAATTTTTTTTATTTTTTAATTTTATATAATTTTTTTCTTTACTTTATTGTGTTGGTTTTGCCATACAATGACATGAAACCGCCATGGGTTTACATATGCTCCCCCTCCAGAACCCCCCTCCCTCCTCCCTCCCGATTCCCTCCCCCTGGGACAGCTTGGTGCACTAGCCCGGAGCATCAATCCTGGGCTGCAACTGATTTCACATACGATAATTAACATGTTTCAATGCCATTCTCCCATATCATCCCACCCTTGCCCTCATCCACAGAGTCCACGAGTCTGTTCTATACATCTGCATTCCTTTTGCTGTCTCGCATGCAGGGTTCTCACTGCCATCTTTCTAAATTCCATATATATGCATTAGTATACTGTATTGTTGTTTTTCCTTCTGGCTTACTTCACTCTGGATAATAGGCTCCAGTTCCGCCAGGGGATTTATTAGTTTACACAGTTCCTGAGATTAACTTACACTATTCCTGAAATATATGCACTGATTTCACTAAATTTGCATCTAAATTTAGTATATCTTCTTTAGTGAGGTGTCTGTTCAGGTCTTTTGCCCATTTAAAAATGTTATTTTGTCTTTTGTTGCTGATGAATTTTAAGAATTCTTTGTATATTTTTGAGTGAGAAATGTTGATGTAATTCTTAAGGATGTGATTTGTGGGGTTGATTCACATCATTTTGAGGCTAGGAGATCAATGTTCTATTCTATAGGTATATTATAGTCTTAGCTGATATAATTCTAGTAACAGAAATAATTCCTATTTGCATAGTTCTTGCATGTTCTTTCAATACTTACAAAAGGACCCCCTCAACACATGACCAAGCTCTTTCTGGGGGAAGTGATCAAAATATGGGTGTGTGTAACCTGGATGGAAAATTTCCCTAACGGTGCTTTCTGATGGCTTTGTAGTATATTTTCAAGCATATACATTTTTGGGGGGAAAAAACTGAACATATTTTTCTGTATCATTCTCCTTTTTTGTTTGAAATTGGTGTTGCTTTTATGTTACTTTTCTCCATTAAATAAAGAAAGTGAAGTCGCTCAGTCGTGTCTGACTCTTTGCGACCCCATGGACTGTAGCCCACCAGGCTCCTCCATCCATAGAATTTTTTAGGCAAGAGGACTGGAGTGGGTTGCCATTTCCTTCTCCAGGGGGCCTTCCTGACCCAGGAATCGAACCTGGATCTTTCACATTGCAGGCAGACTCTTTACCATCTGAGCCACCAGGGAATCCCAGATTCCCACTCTCCATTATGGAGGAGTTATTCATGATCAGGAAAACAAGAGTCTAAGACCTTGAGTGAGCCACAGACTGAGTCAGCACAGCCGTTCTTATGTCCATCATTAAAGATCATTTATGGAGGTATTTCTTTTAGGTTGAAGATGCTGTTCTTCATGTAAAACACTTTCGAATTTGAAGGTTTTCAGTCAACTCTCATCAAGGATGCAAAGCAAACTGGTTTCAAATCCCAAACAGCCAAGCCAATATGACCTGAATTTCTGAATCTGAGAGGAAAAGAAATGTATCCTGTACAGTGCTGTATCTACTGATCTGCGATCATCTCTTCATTCTATGTAAATATGCACACCAGGAATAAGAACAGGGTAATTCTATAATTCAACATACACTCTACTAAGAAAAAATTTTTCTAAGTAGAAAAGAGGCAGAGTTTGGCAGCTTTTAGGATTCATTTTTGGTACTTCATGTCTGGTCAAACCTAAGCAAGAATCATTTCCCATCTTATTCCAAAATGATTTCGTTTGGAAAAGCAAATGTAATTATGATGGCAGTGGGGATTTCCCCCACGGAAGGCATGAAGTTCAGTTCACTCACTCAGCCGTGTCCAACTCTGCGACCCCATGGACTGTAGCACACCAGGCCTCCCTGTCCATCAGCATTTCCCAGAGTTTACTCAAACCCATGTCCGTCGAGTCGGTGATGCCATCCAACCATTTCATCCTCTATTGTCCCTTTCTCCTCTCGCCTTCAATCTTTCCCAGCATCAGGGTCTTTTCCAATGAGTCAGCTCTTCGAATCAGGTGGCCAAAGTATTGGAGCTTCAGCTTCAACATCAGCCCTTCCAATGAACACCTAGGACTGATTCCCTTTAGGATGGACTGGTTGGATCTCCTTGTGGTCCAAGGGACTCTCAAGAGTCTTCTCCAACACCATAGCTCAAAAGCATCAATTCTTCAGTGCTCAGCTTTCTCTATAGTCCAACTCTCACATCCATACATGACTACTGGAAAAACCATAGCTTTGACTAGATGGGCTTTAACTGGCAAAGTAATGTCTCTGCTTTTTAATATGCTGTCTAGGTTGGTCATAGCTTTTCTTCCAAGGAGCAAGTGTCTTTTGATTTCATGGCTTCAGTCACCATCTGCAGTGATTTTGGAGCCCAAGAAAATAAAGTCTGCCACTGTTTCCACTGTTTCCCCATCTATTTGCCATGAAGTGATGGGACCAGATGCCATGATCTTAGTTTTCTGAATGTTGAGCTTTAAGCCAACTCTTTTACTCTCCTCTTTCACTTTCATCAAGAGGCTGTTTAGTTCCTCTTTGCTTTTTGCTGTAAGGGTGGTGCCATAATGGTGGAAGGAAGGAATGGCTGATGTAATTGGGGAAGTCCCGCCACCAAAATCCTCATCAATGATGTTTTTGCCTTTCCTTTGTCTACAGGACACATTCTTGACAATGAGCTCAAAAAATTTCACTCCAAAATAGATAAAGAACTCTCAGGACTTCCCTGGCAGTCCAGTGGTTAAGGCATGGTCTTCCAGTGCAAGGGGTACAGGTTTGATCCCTGATTGGGCGCTAAGATTTTACGTGCCTTGCAGGCAAAAAAAGCAAAAATAAAGCAGAAACAATATTATCACAAATTCAAGAAAGATTGTAAAAATGGTCTGCATAGAACGTATTTTAAAAAAGGAATTCTTAAATCTCAACAAAAGGAAAATGAACAACTCAATTTTTAAAAATGGGCAAAAGATCTGAACAGACACCTCACTCAAAAAGATGTGCAGATGGCAAATAAGCATATGAAAAGATGCTCTACATCACATGTCCTTAGAGAAATGCAGATTTGAACAGCGAGATGCCCCCCTGCTCGCGGATGGCCACAGTCCAGAACGCTGACAACACCAAATGCTGGCAAAGAACGGAGACAGCCGCAGTTCCCATTCATTACTGGTGAGGATGAAAATGGTCCAGCCGCTTTGGAGAACAGTATAGCAGTTTATTACAAACTCAACACACCAAACCATCTCACTACTTAGTATTTACCCAAAGAACTGAAAACTCATGTCCACAGAAAAACCTGCACCTGGACACTTTTGTGTGTGTGTGTGTGAGTCTCTGAGTCGTGTCTCACTCTTTGTGACCCCATAAACTGTGGCCTGCCAGGCTCCCTCTGTCCATGGAGTTCTCCAGGCAAGAATCCTGGCGTGGGTAGCCATTCCCTAGAGGAACAGACAGGGGTAGGCTTGTGGGCTACAGTTTATGGAATCGCAAAACAGTCAGACACAGGAATACTGGACACAGACAAGAATACAGCAGTGGGTTGCCATTTCCTCCTCTAGGGGATCTTCCTGACCCAGGGTTTGAACCCACTTCTCCTGTATTGGCACAGATTTTTTTGTTTTGATTTTTTTTTTACCAGCCACCAGGGAGAGAAGCTGCGTTGGGGAGAGCAGACAGCTTTCCCCAGTATACAGATTCAAATGCTAATATCTTCCTGAAACAGCTTCACAGACACACTCCAAAACACAGGGTAACCCGTTTTCTGGGCACCTGTGACCTAGTCAAGGGGACACATAAATTAACCATCACCGCTTGACGGACGATGTTCAAAGTCCTGGATGTCCTCTGGCTGTGACCACAAAGCTCCGCTGTTCCGAGCCTGACCCTCCCGGGTTGAATTATCGGGAACAGAAAGAGTCTGGTCACGGGAGCAGACTCACGCTGCCCTAACCCAAGGTTCAGCAGCATCGTGTGAATCCTGCTTACATTGATGTTCAGCACTGGTGGAGTTCTGGATTGTTTGGAACCTGCAAGGGTTGTTTTTGACAGTTTTGTCCAGTTTTATGGTTGCGCTTGGTCAGAGAGAGGGTGAGCCAGCTACCCAACCCCACCATCCTGGGACGGAAATCTTATGACCTACAAATGTATCTGCTGCAGCTGCTAAGTCACTTCAGTCGTGTCCGACTCTGTGCGACCCCACAGACCGCCGCCCACCAGGCTCCCCCGTCCCTGGGATTCTCCAGGCAAGAACACGGGAGCGGGTTGCCATTTCCTTCTCCAATGCATGAGAGTGAAGACGCTCATTCGTGTCCGACTCTTAGCGACCCCACGGACTGCAGCCCAGCAGGCTCCCCCATCCATGGGATTTTCCAGGCAAGAGTTCTGGAGTGGGGCGCCATTGCCTTCTCTGACCAATGTATCTAGAGGGTATAAAATAGCTCTCTTTCAACAGATTCCCTCAACACTCCAAGCCTGCAAGGCAAGATGAGAGAGAGGTACGGAGAGAGACTGACTGACTGAGCCATGTAGGATCCAGAAAGTCTATGACTGCACAGCAGAGTGAAGAGCCTTGTACCTTGGACTCAAATGAACCTGGGTTTGGATACTGGCGTTACAACTTCCTGCTATATGAACTCTGGGAAAGAAAAAAAACCACTTAAACTCTTGGAGCTTCCACTACAAGATAGAAATCCTAACTAGATGACTAAATGCCTGGACTGTTCTCTGTGCTTAATGGATGCTAGTTCCCATCATTATAGCTTTCCATAGCAAGTACTATGTGCAACTGCCTGGTTTGATTTTTGGTGCTTAAAAATTCCTTTAAAATGTGCATTTAGCTAAGGGTGTTTTAAAAGGGCATATCTGGGGTTCTTAGTAATTTAAGAGACATAATGTAGAAATAATTTCTAAAGCAACCAATACCCCTCTGATTTAAAGCCCAAGAATTCAGCCCTCTTTTGTGTTTTTACAAGCCTTGCACTGATTTATGTTTGCAAATGCACTTTTGGTAGTTTTCTTAGGCTGTATTCCCAGTGTCTTTCTTTAGATAATTATTGTATATATATTTTTTGCACTATTTTCAAAGTAATGAGGAAGAAAGAATGAAGAGGATAAAATGCATGTTAGTTTTTGTGGGATAAATTCCAAACTGACTTATTCTAGTAGAAATTCTTCTTTTTTCCCCCCATTTTTCTTTTGGTCAGGTTATCTGCATTGATACCATTATAGTACTCTCGCCATTTCTACTTTGAATTAACTCACAGGACCACAACTAATTATTATACTAGTATTGCATTTCTAAGTACCGATCACGGCCAATATGCAAAACAAGATAATACTTAAAAGGTTACAATGTAACTCAGGAAAGGAATTCAGTTTCCTGGATGTTGCTAATATATTTGTTACACTTACATTTCTATTTGCTTGAGGGCCCAAATAGTAAGTTTGAGAGCTGAGTCAGGGTTTCCCTTTGCCTATTAAATCTTAACAGTAAAACCTACTATGTAATTTCTCCTTGGTTACCTACAAGTACCAGATATCAAAGATTCTCCTGGTTTTTGTGAAACAACATTGGAATCCGAGTAGAAACAGGGCATAAATTTTGCTTTGCTCTTCAATAGCTATAGGCTCTTAAGTAAATCAACTCTGACTTTTGGTTCCCTTGCTTTCAACAAGGCAGTAGTTTAATCCCTAATTTTCTAGCACTTTCTACATGGTATGACTGTGCAGTCCGCTTACATCAGTCTGAATTTCTCTCACGCCTTGTCTGAATACTTTATACATTAAGTGCCGTTATTGGCCATCTGCCTATTTACACTCTAAGAGTTGTCTGGTGTATTTGTCCCGTTAGATGCTGGATATTGTTTTCAGAGATGTGATTTAAGCTTCCAGGCAGTTAACCTTGTCTCAGTTATTGAGACCGGGACCTCACTTTTCTACAGTCTCATATTAGTAGTCATTCTGGAATGGTGTGAACTTTATGGCTCCAGCGTCTCTGTCTGTATAGATACAAACACACATGGGTGTGTATCCACACATGTGATCCATTCCATGTACACACACTCTAGCTCTGGTTCTGTTCTTTCTTAATTATTTTTGTGTCTTTTTGGCCAGTCTTTTTGGCTGGACCTTCTCTGCCTGCTGGCTTTTCTCTAGTTGATGCGAGTTGGGGCTACTCTCTGGTTGCGGAGCAGGCGTCGAGGGGCGCAGGCTGGGTAGGGGAGGGGTGGCCCCCGGGTGCCGAAGCCGCGCTCCGTAGTTGTGGTTCACAGGCTTAGTTGCTCCGTGGCATGCGGGATCCTCCAAGACCAGGGACCAAACCCTGTTCTCCTGCACTGCTGGGCTGATTCCTTACCACGGAGTCGCAGGGAAGACCTGATCCTGCTTTTAAACCCAGAGCATCTTGGGTCTACCTCAGCAGTCCGGTGGCTGAGACTTCATCCTCCAATGCAGAGGGTGAGAGTTCGATCTCTGGTCGGGAACTAAGATTCCACGTCTTTTTGGTGGCCAAAGAACCAAAACGTGAAACAGAAGCAATATTGTAACAAATTCAATAAAAAACTTTAAAAACGGTTCACATCAAAGCATTAATTAAAAAGAAAACCTAGAACATCTTGAGATCTCTTGCTTTCTTTAGAACAATTTCTCCCAATGCACTAAATTATTGTGCTCTCCTGCCTAAAGATATTGAAAATATCCTGAGTGTGTTCATTACGCATCAAACGAGCAGGATGGTCAAAGAGAAAATGAGCTATTTTCATTTTTTAAGGGCTGAGCTAAAAAATCGAATCCTTAACTCACTCACCTTCAGTGTTCTGTGGGAATGATTATAAAGAAAAATAGTATGTTATAGGTCTCACCCCCAAGAGCAGGTCAGGTTCGCACATTGTAAATAGGGTCTCTTATTAATGGTCTCACTTTGGCAGCTACACACCTAAGAATGAAACGCATAAAAGCCCCACTCTTACAACAGCTGCTTCCTACTTTCTCCACAAAATTATTTTAAACACCTTGTGACCTGGGGGGTTGGGAGTGAGTGGATGACTTTCCAAGTGAATTATCACCTATCTGCTATGTCATTTCAGAAGCACTTACTAATTCACAGGAGGATTTTTCACAATTATCTTTTACAGTATGGATATCTTAAAACTATACTCATTTTCCATTCTTACGTTTCATTCATAAAACCTCAGTGTGCACAGAATCATAACTTCTGCAAGAAATATGGAATTGTGCCTCATTTTATAAAACATGGAGGATTTACTAAATACTCTCAAATCCTTTTGAAAACCTTGTCATCAGGAGAGAGCTCCAGGATTAAGTCTATGGGATTTGAAAATTCTAATGGTGCTGTCAAAGAGTTATCTTTTTTTTTTCTTTTTTAAAGATATAAAGAAGTACCCAAACATATGTTTTAAAATACCATATTGAGGATAGGAGTAGACATTTGTACTAAAATCTAAAACAAACTGAATTATACAGCTGCAGTGGGAACCCTCTCTAACTGGTTGCCTGCTAATACTTCCATGATCAACATTATCTCAGTGACAAATCTTTGTCCGAAAGGCCATACCCCACCTCTGCAGCTATAACACACACACACAGAAGTGAGGAAATGGGAAAACCTGAAACTTGCTGATATGGTAAGTCAATTTGCACAGTATTCAAGTGTCAGTCCCTTGGACAAAGGGAAGCAGGCACAATCACTAACTTTAGCTCCAAAGTAATCTTGACTGTCTCTTCTGCTGATAGACTGGGACACTGTGCACGCAAATATGCTCAGTTGGGTCCGACTCTGTGCAGACTGCCATTCGTCTGCCAGGCTGCTCTGTCCGCGGAGTCCAGCAAGAATCCTCGAATGGGCTGCTGTTTCCTTCTCCAGGTGATATTCCCAACCCAGGAGTTGAAACTGTATTTCCTGCATTGGCACGGGGAGTCTCTACCACTGAGCCACCAGGGAAGCCCATATTCTAGCCCTACTGTGTTCTTAATAAATTCCTCCTCTTAAATGAAGTAAAGTCAGTATGGACACTTACCTCCACACATCCCTGCCTAGCACAGGTGATAGCAGAAAATAATAACTGTCTTCATATAACTAAATCTGATTTTATAAATGAAAATGTAATGATGTGATGGCAACTCTGAGGAACAAAAGTCCTAAAGAGAGTATGATTTTTACAGAATTAAAATTGTGCCAAGTTAGAGATTACTGAATAATTCTGGAATCATATTAACCTGCTTTAGAGTAATAATTTAAAATACTGTATTTGCATAGGATAGCTTGAAAAAGTTACAATTTAATTGGCATGTCAAACTGGGAATTTCTTTGGGGAAATATCATTGTAATATTAATCTGGTTTATGCCTAATTAATGTGAAGAGTTCTTTCACATTAAAGCCATCTTCTTCTTCTCAATCCATAACCCCTTAAGTTTCCTGCTCTCAGAATTTATAGAAAGAAACTGTATAATGCTTGTCTCTAACTGCAATCACCATAATGTTGGTTAGGCTTTTATTTCTCCCGTAAAATGTCTTTAATTTAGTAGAATCTATTTTCCAGGTGTTAAATTTTCCACAAGAATAATTTCCCTTGTTTGAAGTCCTGGCTTCTCTGGTATTGGTCTCTCTTGACTAGTTACTTTCAAATAAAAAGAGTTAATTTAAATTCAAGTCCATAACCTATTTTCCACTGTTTGTAGATGATACTGCATGGTAAAAACTAATATAGTTCCTTGTGTCTTTTTTCTACTTCAAAAGTGATGTGACTTTGAATTCAGTTGCTCAGTTATTAATGATAACATCTAATTCAAAGATGCTATGTCTTAATAGACAACAAAGTTAAGTTGATTTAATTGGGACAAATTTCTCTTCCAGAAGACTGGGGTAAAGATTTTTATATAGGTAGAGTTCTGTTGCCATTTTAACAGTAACTCATGTGGTGTCATAAAATTTAGATTGGTACAAACATTAATCACTAAGCCACACACTTCCTTTTTCATTTTATGCAGGCTTCAAAGTCCTGCAGAATGTATTATACCAGGAGGTACCTGTTTATACTTCTGGGTCACCGTTTATTGGGAGAGAGGACATTGGGATAAATCTTTTACCCTAAGTCATAAGGAAACAAGATTTCTTTCTTTCCTTCTTCTTCTTTTTTTTTTTTTTTTAATATTGGCTACAAGTATGAAAGCTTAGCCAAGAGGGAATTGAAAATACCTTCCTGTTACATTTTTTCCCACATCTGCAAGGCCTATGCTTAGAGGATTTAATTTTAAAAAGATTTCCCCTTATCATGAATAGGTTATGACATAAGCCAATTCTAGTTTAATATCTTCTTAAATAGAACAGAGCTTTCTTAGAATTCCTATGAATTTCCCTGTTTTATTCTCTTCTTGCCTGCCACTTTCCAAGGCTTCCTGTCACCTTTGCTCTGCTGTCTGCAATCTGTATGGTCCTTCAAGACCTGTGCAAGCGCCTCAAAACTTTCCTCAAAAATTCAAGCCCACAGCTGTGTCTTCCCACCCTTGATTTACCAAGACAGAGTTATGGTTTGCATTTGTAAGTATTAGGACAGATCATGTATTGACAGATAGTTCCTGTATGGTTGATATGTGTAAGCTTTTATAATTATTGAAGGCAAGAAGAGAAGGGGCTGCAGAGGATGAGATGGCTGGATGGCATCACCGACTCAATGGGCATGAATTTGAGCAAGCTCTGGGAGACGGTCACGGACAGGGGAGCCTGGCGTGCTGTGGCCCATGGGGTTGCAAAGTCTGCTTGACTTAGACTGCACGAGAGCAGTGGGCACTTCTCCTCTCCAGCTACATCCAGGTGGCTACAATGGCAGAAGCCGAGGCCACGCTGCTCATTCAGTTAGTAACCCAGAGGTGAGCTTTCCAGTGAGGCATCGCAGAAGACCTTAGTCATTAAGCATGAGCGTGAACATGGTCCTGAAGTACCTCCTCTCGGGGCAAAATCATCTGGATTCGGGGAGTCAGAGGAGAAACAGGAATGAATGAGAGGAATTGAACCTGGGAATATCTCCCAGATGCGTGCGTGCATTTCAGGGAGACTGACAATCTAATCATTCCTTTATTGCAGTGAAAGGTTATCTCTGACTTGGACTGATAGGAAGTCATGAGCAGTGTTCTGAAGGATTTGCTAAATATATGCTGCTGTGTGACACATTCGTGATCTGGAAGAGGGCTTCCTCTGCTACCAAAGTTCAGGTGGCTGTGCCAGCAGCTTGCTTCTCCAGATGCTCTCCTCCCCTCCTCTGAGGTCTGTTCCCTTTGTACACACTGGGCTCATCCAGGGGAAATTGCGTCTGATGGCTCCTGCACTGAGGAAGCAGAACCATAGTGGTTTAATGGCTTTGACATTTCAAGTCAACTCGCTGGTTCACATATAGACCAAAGTTTAATACGATCTATGATGGTTTTATTTCATGTTATTGCTTTAAAAGACAAAAAAAAAAAAAAAACCTTCCACCCCTTGGAAACTCCTAATTAATTTGAAGATAGGTATTAAATCTGTCCATTGCATCCTGCTTTAATTAAAAGCACTAAGAATAAATAATAAAATAACCTACCATTCTTGCTTTACCTGTCACCTCACGGTACATGTTGATGTCATATTTAGGAGCATAATGTGAGCGTGTTAAGGCAAAGAATGTCAATGTATAACATTAATCTATAAGAAGGCTAATGCAAAACTGGTTTAAGCGGTGAAAGAATCCAATAGATGAGTTTCAGGCTTACTGTTATGCTAACAGCAGAGAAAAAATGTACCCTGTGACACCCTGTACAGAAGAATCTCCAAAGACGTGATTTTGGCCCTCCTGACCTTGGCAAGGTCTAGAGTGTTTTCGTCAGCTGGATGGAGGGGGGTTGCTACTGACATCTAGTGGGTAGAGAGAGGTCAGGGGCGCTGAACACTGCCCGCCTTGCTCAGGTCTGCTAATGCCTGCCCCCAGCTCCCATCACAGAACCAAAGAATCACCAGGTCAAAACATAAACAGGCCAAGGTTTAAACTCCTAAACTACAGGCAAGCGCTTTTCTTCCCCTGATATGATGAAGGCATTGTTTCTATTTTAGAGTGTTTTAGGGGCTTGTGTGGGTATGAGTGGGCGATGTAGGAGGGAGGGAGGGAGACTTTTTGGATGAGAAGTATACACACTGAATATGAAAATGCTTTCTTTGGTAAATTGTGCAGGCATTGTGGAAAACAGTTTGGAGACTTTAAAAGACTAAAAATGGAGCTGCCATATGATCCGGCAATACCCTTCCTGGGCATATACTCAGGGAAAACTCTTACAAAAAAGGACACTTGCCCTGCAGTGTTCTTTGCAGCATTATTTACAGTGGCCAAGACGTGGCAGCAACCTGGATGTCCATGGACAGAGGAGAGGATAAAGAAAACACAGCGCATATATACACAATGGACTATTACTCAGCCATAAAAAGAATGAAATACTGCAGCAACTCAGAGGAACCTAGAGATCATCATAGTAAGTGAAGTAAATCAGAAAGAGAAAGCCAAATACTACATGATATCACTTATATGTGGGATCTAAGATATGACACAAATGAGCTTATTTACAAAACAGAAACAGGCTCACAGACATAGAAAGTAAACTTACGATCACCGAAGGGGGAGGTGGGGGTCGGATAGAACAGGAGTTGGGGACTAGTGGATACCAACTTCAGTCACAGCCCAGGTGTTTCTGGCTCTGTGACCCCGCGGATCGCAGCACGCCAGGCCTCCCGGTCCATCACTGGCTCCGGGAGCTTGCTCAAACCCATGTCCATCGAGTTGGTGATGCCATCTAGCCATCTCATCCTCTGTCATCCCCTTCTCCTCCTGCCTTCAATCTTTCCCAGCATCAGGGATGAGTCAGCTTTTCGCATCAGGTGGCCAATGTATTGGAGTTTCAGTTTTAGCATTAGTCCTTCCAATGAACATCAGGACTGATCTCCATTAGGATGGACTGGTTGGATCTCCTTGCAGTCCAAGGGATTCTCAAGAGTCTTCTCCAACACCACAGTTCAAAAGCATCAATTCTTCGATGCTCAGCTTTCTTTATAGTCCAGCTCTCACATCCATACATGACTACTGGAAAAATCATAATTTTGACCTTAAAAATATTCATTGTAAGTCAAAACCTAAATATCGATTTATACAATACGAGCACACATGTGTGGTGAAGAAACATACAAATCTAAGACACAAAGGATTTGCGTGCATGCATACATATGTGGAAATAAATGCACAGAAATGATGACATTGCCTAATTCTGGATATGAGAATTACAGGTAACATCTCATTATTATAATTTTATTTTTCTGTACCTTCTGAATTCCCCACATGACATGACTATGATCAGTCAAAATAAATAGTTTAATCTCTTTTATGAGAATTTCCTGTTTTAAATTATGTTGAGCTGTCCTTTTACATTATTTGTGCTTCTGATATAAAAAAATACCTCAGTGGAAGAACACATTTACTCCTGGATAATACGTTGTATTTATCCACTGCAAACGCCCCAGAGAAGAGCACTGAAACTTTGTGTGTTCCTTTCGTTTTCGTAGTAAAATGGAAATTGTTTGTAGTCACTGCCAAGAATAAGGCTTTGTACCTTTGAGTTTGGCACTAACCATATACTGCGTATCACTATCCAAATGTTGCTGGAAAATCTGAGACATTTTTAGATGCTTTTGTACGAATGAGTGAAGGATTATCTTATCACAATGACCAATTATATGCTGGTTCTTTTGAATGGGTACGAGGTGGGTGGGACGTCAAGGGACATTTCTGGCCTGGCACCTCGACTCCCCATATTTGGCAAAGGAGTGATTTTCACTCTGTAACTTTCTATACAGGGAAAGGAGAAACGGCTCATGGTAGGGGCTGTGCACTTGGCATCGTTTAGACCATTTCTCAACATTTCAGTCACTGGAATGCCTCATTTCTCTGTGTCGACAGTCCTGAGTAACATAGTAGTACCCAGGAGATCATTTAAAGTCTCATTTTTTTAAAAAATAGGTAGCTTTTCCAGACAAGCGTAGCACTTTGAATTTTAAGTCCTGTCATCACCCATAGGGGAAAAAAAATATATGATGTATTTCCTTTCCTGAATCTAAGTTCAAATTTTTGAGGTCTTTCTTTTTTCCAAATAATCTCTGGGTGCAACCCTTTTTTCCCTGTTAGTTTCAGTAACTTACCCTTGAAAGATATAATGGATTAAAGAAATGCTAAGATTTGCATTTTTTTTCTGAAACTGAGATTAGCACACACTTTATGAAGCTGATATCCTTCCATTGGAAAATATAGTAATAATTTGAGGCTTTCTAAGTTGCTGAATAAGAACATTTTTTTAAAGTGCCTTCTAAGTTATCTAAGTTATCTAAATGCTGTTGTTCAGTTGCTAAGTCATGCCCAACCCTTAGTGAACCCGCGGACTGCAACATGCCAGGCTTCCTTGTCCTCCACTATCTTCCAGAGTTTGCTCAAGTTCATCTAAATGTACTTTGGTGGCGGCGGTCTAGTCACGAAGTCATGTCTGACTCTTGCTACTCCATGGACTGTAGCCTGCCAGGCTCCTCTGTCCATGGGATTCTCTAGGCGAGAATGCTGGAGTGGGTTGCCATTCCCTTCTCCAGGGGATCTTCCCAGACCAGGGATCAAACCCAGTTCTTCTGCAGGCAGATGATTTACCAACTGAGCTATGAGGGAAGCCCATAATATATATAAGCTCCATATAAATGTTAATAATTATTGCCACTGCCATTGAGGCATTGGCTGGAAATTCAGAGAAGGGTCAGATTACAGAATGTTTTAAAAGTTAATAGAGTTTAGAGATCATGTGACTTGACAACAAATCAAAACAAAACATTGTAAAGTTAACAAAGAAGAGAAGAGAGTCAACATTGCTTGTTTCAGTTTGAGTTTTCGCCACAGGCATAGAAGGAGGGTCAGCTGGAAGCATCTGATCCCATTTTTTCACTGAGGTATTCAGAGAATAATGTTTGGATTCTATGTTGTTGTTATAGTCACTGATTCATGTCAGACTCTCTGTGACCCCATGGACTGTAGCTCACCAGACCCCTCTGTCCATGGGATTCCCCAAGCAAGAATACTGGAGTGGGTTGCTGTTTCCTCCCTAGGGGATCTTTCCGACCCAGAGACTGAACCCTTGTCTCCTGCACTGGCAGGTGGGTTCTTTCCTACAGACCCACCAGAATGCCCCACAGTTTCCATGCCTCTGTGCTAATTACAAAAGAAGCGAGTGTTCTTTGTTGCTCCGTCTCTTATCAGACATCAGATTAGTCAAGACAACCAGGAATATGGAGTGAAAACTCCTAGGAGTAGAATCAACTGAGTCAAATCATGTTTTTGAGTTCTTTCATTTATCTCCATCTGAAACGTGGATAACTGTTGTCACTCACACAATCAATGATTAAAACATTAAAAAAGCTTTTTTAAACTTCCTTGCACACACGTTCACATACTTCCACACACACCTCCACATGATTATCTATTGGAGTAACTCAAGACAAAGAATGGGAAGAAGCTTCAACGTATCGGGTAGACTTTAAGACTAGAAACTATAAAACACAGCCGTGTTCAACCTGTCAGCAGCCATATCTGTCCCAAGCAGGGGCAACGTGCATTCATTTTGGGGCGGCTTACTTTATTGTGGAACAAGTTCATCCACAAATCTGACTTATGGAAGTCCAGGTCCAATATCTGTCATTTGACTCAGGCTGGGGAGGATGTTCAGGACGCCTGCGATGGACTTTCTGGGACTTTCCGCGGGTGGAGCTTACCAAACCTAAGTCTGTACAGCCTTTTTGTTTGCTTTTGCACTCCCTTTCTGGAATTGGAGTGTTTTTATTAGAGAAGGTGTACAAATGTGAGCTGGCTTCCCTGGTGGCTCGGCATTAAAGAATCCGCCAGACAAGGGTTCAACCCCTGGGTTGGGAAGATCCCCTGGAGGAGGAAATGGCAACCCACTCCAGTGCTCTCACCTGGGCAGTCCCGTGGACAGAGGAGCCTGGCAGGCTCCCATCCGTGGGGTCTCAAAGAGTCGAACACGACTGAGCGACTCAACAGCAGAGTCTACCTCAGTTGCAGAGTAACAGCAGTGGGGTCGGAAGTATTGGGTTGTACTTCACCAGAGCTAACAATGTCTCTTAAAATCAAGATGTCTCAAGGATCGGTCTGTGAATGAGCTGTGACGTTTTCTTGGTAACAAGATGTGGAACAAGTACTAATATTAGGTGGGTAAGAGCATCCCACCTGGATGAGAGTTACATTCTTACCATTTTCAAGGTGAATGTCTTGCCAGTTTTTATACATGTTGAATGAGACATAGCTCAGGGGATTAACGCCTCAAAGTGCCCGTGTTATAATGACCGTTAGTAAGTGTGTTTGTATGCTTGACAATTCTGACTTCAGTTTTATCTCTCAGCCAGGCTAAATTAATGAATGTAAACCTGTAGTTTACTATTGCATAGCAGCATGCAATTTTCAAACTTGGGAAAATATTGAATAAAATAACTATTTAAATGTGGTTAGTGCATTTTAGTTCTAATTATAGATTCAGTTTCTACTTCTCTTGTTCCTTGCACACTGGCTTCACTTTTAACTTCATTGCCTTCCAAATTATTTGAAACGTAAAATCCCAGCTCCTGACACATGTACTATTTTAAAATAGTTACTGGTGCTATCCTTTCAAAAGAAATTTACTACCATCACATTTGACATTTTATATCATCATAAATAGCCCAGAAATCTGAATTCTGCCTGACACTGCTTTGTTTCCTAGGTAAAACATTGGTGGCCATAATAATCTACCCATGCCATTCTTTCTGAATATTTTGAGAATGTTTGTTTCTATTGATTGGGAGAAAGTTTTCATATTTTTTCCCAAATATTCTGAATGCATTCAAGAGAAATATTGTTAACAGCTGGTGGAAAACTCCCACCAGAAATTAGTTCCATAATGAGACATTACATTTGACTGTTTCCAAGAGCCCACAATCTTTATCTGCTGATAATAGGCAATTGGGCAGGATATCAGGACCAAATGATTTCCTAGATGTTACACGAGGGAGGAAAACAGATTTCCACTGGGCCTACTGTTGGAGAGGAAACAAAGAATAAAATTTCCTATACTCATTCTCACTCTGAAAATGTTAAAAACCACAACAATTTTCTATCACCTTTACAAAGTGTTATTTCGGTTCAAAATACATTATCTACATATCTTTTATACATTTACTGATTTCCTCTCTTCTTTTAGGAATTATTGAGAAAGGAATATTTGAAATTTTCTATAAAGGCGTTGGAACAACTGGATGCTCATGGTTGGGGGGAGGAGATGTGATCCATGCTTATACCATATGCAAAATTTAAAAGAAAATAGATCATAGACCTAAACATCAAATGTAAAATTATAACATTTTTAAAAGTATACTTAGGAGAAAATCTTTGTTCCTTTGTATAAAAATGTATTAAACTCTTAACAACAAAAGCATGAACTATTAAAAAAACAATTGATAATCTCTCCTTTATCAAAATTTAAAATCTCTGTTCTCATAAGACATTGCTAAGGAAGTGAAGTCACCATAGACGGACAGAAGAGCTCTCAGATCATATATCTGATAAAAGGCCTACATCCATACGACATAAGAATGTTCAAAACTCAAAAATAAAAGCAAATGATCAATTTGGAAAAGATGGGAAAAGTTTTAATAGCCACTTTGCCAAGGAACATAAATAAGCACATGGAAATTTGCTTAACATTATTAGTCATTTGGAAAATGAAATTTAAAAACACAATAGGATATGACTCCATAGCTAATAGAATTGCTGAAATTCAAAAACAGACCATACAAGATTTTGACCAAGGTGTGGAGTAGCTGCAAACCTCACGCGCTGCCGGTGGGACTGTGAAAACTACAACCCCTTGGAAAAATCCTGTGGTAGTTATTTAAAACTTTAAAATAAACCCACAGAGTAACCCAGCTGTTCTGCTCCTTAGTATTCATCTAAGGGAAAGCGTGTGTTCATATAAAAACATGGACAGAGTCGTTCTCAGCGGGTTTGCATGGGTAACTATCCCAAACTGGTGAAAACTGCATTGGTCCAGTTGACAGGTTGCTGCTGTTACTCAGCTGCTAGGTGAAGTCTGACTCTTTGTGACGCCATGGACCACAGCACACCAGGCCTCCCTGTCCATCAGGGTCCCCCAGAATCTGCTCAAGTTCATGCCCTTTGAGTCGGTAATGCCATCCCATCATCTCATCCTCTGCCGCTCTCTTCTCCTTTTGCCTTCAATCTTTCCCAGCATCGGGGTCCATCAATAGGTAAATGGATAAAAACTTGTTTATCCATTATATACTAGAATATACTACTTACCACGTAAAACAGTGGACTATTGATGGCCCACAGAGTTGGATCTCAGAACCGTTGTGCTCAAATGAAAGTAGAGAGACAAGAAAAAGTAAAATTGTATGATTCCAGATATTTAAGACCCTAGAAAATCCAAACTAAAATATAGAGACAGAAAGGAGATGATTGGGTACCTGGACGGGAATAAGATAGATGTAGAAAGAGGAATTACAGCGGGGTACAAGGAGAGTTTGGGGACGAATGTGTGTGTTCATTGTCCTGATGACAATCGTGGTTTTATTAGCATTGAAATATGGTGAAATGGATCAAATTGCAGACTTTAAATATGTTTGGTCAATTATGCCTCAAGAAAGCTACTGAGAAATCGGGAAAGTGGTTGCCATTAGGGGAGACAGAGCCGTTATGACAGAGAAGAGACATGAAGAAGCTTCTGGGGTTCAGGAATGTTCTGTTTCTTGTCTCAGTTGCAACACAGATGTTCTTTTTATTACAGTGCATTCAGCTCGATAGAAAACTATTTGTCGCTTTATGTGCTATTTTTATTTCACCATTTTAAAAGTTAAAACATTTTAGGTATATACATGTATTATATCTGGAAACTATATAATTTCTAAAAAAAAAAAGGTAGTTAGACCTGACTCATGAATTTGATCATTATTCCTTAATAATAGCCTTAATAGTTCCTTGATGATGATGTATTATTGTGCCTTAATTATTGCATCATAATTCCGTAATAATAGACAATTTGAGTGTGAGCAGTAGTGTATAGACCCTTGGTGTGTGTGCTCAGTCACTCAGTCGTGCGTGACTCTTTGTGACCCTATGGACTGTAGCCCGCCAGGACCCTCTGTCCCTGGGATTCTCCAGGCAAGAATACTGGAGTGGGTTGCCATTTCCTCCTCCAGGGCATCTTCCCAACCCAGGATCAAATCTGCGTCTCTTGTGTCCCCTCCATTGGCAGGTGGATTCTTTACCACTGTGTCACCTGGGAAGCCACATACCCCCCTTAAGTGACTTTATAAAGAAAGTGTAGTTTAAGTTGCTTTGGAAATTGAAATCAGTTTCTACATTGTTCACAATCATGTTCCTACACAAACTGCTTTGAAAAGATAAGCCGGTAAACTGAGTTAGATCGCGTCTCTCTGAGCCTCACTGGCGGCCCATACGTCATGGAGACTTGTCTGTTCATCTGTTTCTGTGGTGCCGCTGGGTCTACAGCAGCATTCGGGTGGCCGCCTACTGGGAGCAGCGCAGCCTTCCACTGTGTCGTTTTTATGGCTTTCCTACCGTCTGCCGTCGCTGGGTGCTGTGCCTCTACCATCCCCTGGGGTAGAGCGGTGCATTATTGTACACGTTTCTCTCATCTCGGGTGGTTCATTTCCTTTCCCATCCGCGAGGGTTTCCTTTCTGCCGTCCACATGACACTGACGAGTCTTTCCATTCAATTGCTCGACATGCATCACCGTGGAATGCAATCTGTATGAAGAATCTAGGGGGAAGCGTTTGAATCTATGTCTCCAAGAATATGTCCTCAGCAGTCAAGGGGAACAGTTGTCATCTGTATCTCAGAGGATGAGAAATCTGGGACAGGGTTCAGAAAGGGGAAAAAACTCTGATATCATTAAAAACAGTAACGTCCATGTGGAAAAATGAGAAGCATATCCTAACATTAGGAAGAAAAGATAAAATGGATGAAAGAAAGACAGCGTTCGAAGCAGTAAAGGGGTGGGGGCTGCCTTCTCAGTGGTAGTCATGATCTAGGGAGGTAAAAAGTATCTTTTTTTCCCCTTTTGAAAAATCCCTGGGTTAATAGCTGCTTGATCATTTCCGTTTTCAAACAAGGGGGATAAGCCAGAGTCTTAACACTAAATCCAAGACCACAGAAGGAATCAGGTTTGAAGTGGGAATTTTCATTTTGTTCTATTTTGTGCACACAATAAAAACCTTAGTTGCAATAAAACTCAACCTGATGTGGCCTAGCACTTCCCAGGTGGCTCTAGTGGTAAAGAACCCGCCTGCCAATGAAGGGGTCGTGAGTTCAGCCCCCGGGTGGGGAAGATCCCCTGGAGGAGGGAATGGCAACCCACTCCAGTATTCCTGCCTGGAGAATCCCGTGGACAGAGGAGCCTGGAGGGACTTAGGGACTAAACAACAGAAGCATGATTAGTGAAGACTCACCTACATTATTTCAAACCCTGGAAACATCACAGGCAGAGTCAGTCTTAATATCTCAGGTTCACGGATGACCAAACAGGGTCAGAGAGGTTACTTGGGTGCTAGAGGACTGATCTGGGCTTCCTTCCGGGTCTGTCCGAGCCCTGCCTTGGCATCCTTTCCCCATTATTGCTACTACTTTTCACTTTGAAAGCAGCCGGAAGAACTCTTCTTTTTTTTTTTTTTTTTAATTTTCTTTACTTTATTATGTTGGTTTTGCCATACACTGACATGAATCCACCATGGGTATACATATGTTCCCCCTCCAGAACCCCCCTCCCTCCTCCCTCCCGATTCCCTCCCCCTGGGTCATCTCAGTGCACCAGCCCCGAGCATCAACCCTGGACTGGCGATTGATTTCACATATGATAATTAAGAGTCGGGGAAGAGCTCCCTGTCCAGGGGGCTCAGCTCCCTGCTCTGTGGTGACCTAGAGGGAGGGGGCTGGGAAGGAGGGGACATATGCTTATATGTGTCGCCGATGCACTTGGCTGTACAGCAGAAGCTAACACAGCAGTGTAGAGCAGTTATACTCCAATTATAAACTAAGTAATTAAAAATGATTTTTGATATTAAACAAAAAGGAGTGGAGAGGTTTCCGCTCTCAGCCTCCCTGTACATCCCTGTGGATGCAGGAGAGATAGATTAATAATATAACCAAGCAGTGCACATTTAGAGGCAGCATCTCATGGAAGAAACACCCTAAGTGGGACCCAAAGGAATAACTCCAACTTTCTCACTGTTACTGCATGAACGTTCTTTTTATTTTGGTATGCTCTTGACTGGTAAACGAAAGTACTTGTGATCATGATGGTGACGATGTTGAAAATTTACATTTCTATCCAGCGCCAAACAATTAAAGCCTTTGAAACCAGCACTGAGGCATACGAAATCTTGCAGTGGTTGGATGGAAAACGTGTCTACAAGTCTACTTCGGTTAAATAAAAATAGAACCAATGAGTGCTCAGTGATAAATATACTGAAATGTGAAATAAGAGTTAAAACTCAAAAGCATGCATGGGTGTCATTTATGCCAAAAAAAGGTATCAAAACACTGAATGACTTCATCTTTACCATTTCTCAAAAATCATATTTTTGTGCCTGAGTTGACACGGTTTTATATTTATCATCACTTTGTGAGCACAGCCCAAGAAAATGATGAACAATGGGGCAGTCAACTCTAGGAAGCTGTTTATCTCCGAGGAACTGTGGCTCTCTCCTAAGCTAAGCATTGTTTGAATGTTGGCATTTTTTAAGGATCCTGTGTTTTTTTGAAGTCATGTTTTATCCTCTGCCAGAGAGCAGGGCTGTTGTTATTTCATTCAGTTCTCCTTTCATAATTTCAGAGAAACTTGAAAATAAAAAGGGTAATTAATTTCTGATGTCTTACAAATGATTGACATAGTACAAGAAAATAAGAAAGTACATTTTTTTTCCAAGTTTAGAGACCTGAGATGGGATTTCAGAATCAAACGTGCTTGCACACAACTTTTCAATGGTGCGCCTTGCTCTTAGACGGTCCTTTTTCCATTCACCATTCCAGGATTTTTCCCCAAAAATACCCTGTGAGGTCCAAATGGTAGCCAGCATTCTGTCTTTGGTTGATGAGTCTGTACTTTTCCTAATCCAACACTTGTCTTGAAAGAGAAACACAGAAGGTATATTGCAATTAATAGGAATGGGGGTAGCCTGCAATTTTCCAAAAAACTGAAAATTTGCCTGTTATTCTTTTTCATCCCTTGGTTGAAAGAAAAATAATCAAAACCAAGGAAGGAAAAGAGGCCCAGGAACCAGAATGTGGAACTTCTGCCAGACTGTTTCACAGCTTTCATCCTGGTGTGTCATTGTTTTTATGCCATTTAAGTGTATTTAGTAATAATAACCAAAGACTTCAAAAGTATGACACTCTTGCAGAATAGATGTTTCTACAGCCAAAGCATGACTTTCTCTTTTTCTCTCTAAGTTTCCTTCCCGTCTGCTTCTGCCCTTCACTCCGTTAGTAGAGTTCTGTTCTTTACCTTCTTATTTTGTATTGAGGTTTAGCCAATTAACAGTGTTGTGATGGTTTCAGATGGACAGCAAAGGGACTCAGCCACACATACATGTATCCGTTCTCCCCCAAACTCCCCTCCCACCCAGGCTGCCACATGACATTGGGCAGAGCTCCCTGTGCTGTGTAAAAGGCACTTGTTGGTAATCTGTTTTCTTTCTTTTTTTCTCTCTTTTTTTTTTTAAAACTTTTTATTTTATACCGGGGGTATAGCTGGTTAACAGTGTTGTGGTAGCTTCAGGTGGACAGCAAAGGGACTCAGCCCTACACACATGTTTCCATTCTCATCCAAACTCCCCTCCCACCCAGGCTGCCACATGACACTGAGCAGAGTCCCACGTGTCTAGCAGAGTTCTGATGCGCTGAGTCTCCTAACTGTTCGGATTTGCACCCACTGCCCGTCTGCCCTGACTTCCCTTACTTCTGCATTGTTTCCCTGTTCCTTTTCCCTCTGTCTTTTCTAAGAATTGAGTTACTATAGTTAACATTGCTCACAACTTAGAAACTCAAAGAAAAAAAGATCAGCAACTCATTTGCCTGCTGTGAAGCCAGAATAGGTTAATTCTACCACAGTCTCCTTGGAGGATTCTGATTCCTGCCTTTGGAATTTCAAGGAGGCTTCTTGCCCCCCGATGATTTGATGTGACAGGTGACAACCTTCACTAAGCCTCAAGTTGCTCAGTACCTAACATGAGTCTAACAGTTTGTGAGCAGCTGAGTTGAGTGCTCAGTTGTGTCCCAAGCTTCGTGGCCCCACGGACTGTAGGCTACCAGGCTCGTCTGTCCATGGGATTTCCCAGGCAAGAATACTGGAGAGGGTTGCCATTTCTTCCTCCAGAAGATCTTCCTAACTCAGGGATCGAACCTGCGTCTCTTGGGTCTCATGCATTGGCAGGCATAGTCTTTACCAGTGTGCCACCCCCGAAGCCCATAAGCAGCTGAAGGTGCTGCCAAATCATATGATAACGTCCTTACCCTCAAGGCATCATCAGTCAAGACAAATAATAATAAGATGATTGTTAAAGAAAAAGGAGGAGGGAGAGCGAGAGTGGAAGGGGAGGGGAGGGGAAAGAAATTAGATTCTCATCCCAGAGTGAGTTTTAGGAAAGAGAATCCCTGAGGTCTGAGACACTCAAGGAGGTCTTGTCACTAGGTGAGACTCCAACACGACATCAAAGAAAGGGTGGGATTTTCAAATGCAGTAAAGAGTAGAAATCTTATTGGTTTTGGAGAAATCTTATCGTTTTTATCAGCTCTTTCTTCTATACATTCTTTCTGCAATCATTTATTGAGTGTGTACTACATGCTGGATATTTTACTAAGGCCAGACAGACAAGAGGACCAGTACACAAAGTCCTTACCCAAGGGGAACAACAGTATAAAATCTTTTTGAGACTACAATGAAAAATTATACTAACGCAGCTATGTACCGGATTCAGTAGAGGAGGAAGACTTCCGAGAGCACAGTGAAAGGCGAGAAAACAGCAAAGAAGTTGCAGAGGAGGTTAATAGTGAACATCAGAGCTGGGAGAGAGGAAATAACGGAAACTATATGGATTTTATTGTATTTTTTTCCTGTCTGTGCCCTGTAGCATACTGAGATCTTAGTTCTCTAACCAGGGATTGAATGCCTGTCCCCTGCAGTGGAAGCATGGAGTCTTAACCACTGGATCCCCAGGGAAGTCCCTGAAACTAAGTTCGTTTTAAATGCAAATTAAAGCGATGAACATTGGGGTACACGTGGCTCTTTCAATTCTGGTTTCCTCGGTGTATATGCCCAGCAGTGGGATTGCCGGGTCATATGGCAGGTCTATTTGCAGCTTTTTAAGGAACCTCCACACTGTTTTCCATAGTGGCTGTACTAGTTTGCATTCCCACCAACAGTGTAAGAGGGTTCCCTTTTCTCCACATCCTCTCCAGCATTTATTGCTTGTAGACTTTTGGATGGCAGCCATTCTGACTGGTGTAAAGTGGTACCTCATTGTGGTTTTGATTTGCATTTCTCTGATAATGAGTGATGTTGAGCATCTTTTCATGTATTTGTTAGCCATTTTTATATCTTCTTTGGAGAAGTGTCTGTTAAGTTCTTTGGCCCACTTTTTAATTGGGTTGTTTATTTTTCTAGAATGTAGCTGCAGGAGTTGTTTGTATATTTTTGAGATTAATTGTTTGTCTGTTGCTTCATTGGCTATTATTTTCTCCCATTCTGAAGGCTGTCTTTTCACCTTGCTTATAGTTTCCTTTGTTGTGCAAAAGCTTTTAATTTTAATTAGGTTCCATTTGTTTATTTGTGTTTTTATTTCCAGTATTCTGGGAGGTGGGTCATGGAGTATCCCGCTTTGGGTTATAGCAGAGAGTGTTTTGCCTATGTTATCCTCTAGGAGTTTTATAGTTTCTGGTCTTATGCTTAGATCTTTGATCCATTTTGAGTTTATCTTTGTGTATGGTGTTAGAAAGTGATCTAGTTTCATTCTTTTACAAGTGGCTGTCCAGTTTTCCCAGCACCAGGTTTACAATAGCCAAGACATGGAAACAACCTAGATGCCCATCAACTGATGAATGGATAAGAAAGCTGTGGTACATATACACAATGGAATACTACTCAGCATTAAAAAAAAATTCATTTGAAGCAATTCTACTCAGATGGACGAAACTGGAGCCCATTATCCAGAGTGAAGTAAGCCAAAAGCAAAAACAACAATACAGTATATTAACGCATATATATGGAATTTAGAAAAACAGTAACGAGAACCCAACATGGGAGACAACAAAGGGAACGCAGATGTATAGAATAGACTTGTGGACTTTGTGGATGAGGGTAAGGGTGGGATGATATGGGAGAAGGGCATTGAAGCATGTTAATTGTCATGTGTCTAATCAATCGCCAGCCCAGGATTGATGCTCGGGACTGGTGCAGCGAGATTTCCCAGGAGGGAGGGAGGAGGGAGGGGGGTTCTGGAGGGGAAGCATATGTAAACCCATGGTGATATCATGACAATGTATGGCAAAAACAATAAAAAAATAAAAAATAAAAAATAAATAAAATGTTTAATAGTTTCCAGAACAAACAGAGTTTAATTTAATTATGGAGTGAAAACCCTTGAAAATAAAATATGAATAAAATTTAAGTCATTAGAGTTAAATTTTAAAAGATAAAACAATCCTATATTCAGAGTAACTCTAAAACAAACAAAAAAAAAAAATGCAAATTAAAGAACTGAAGCCAAGTCAAAACTCCAATGAGCTGTCACCTCACCTAGTCAGAATGGCCACCATCAAAAAGATCTATAGATAATAAATGTGGAGAAAAGGGAGCCCTCTTGCACTGTCGGTGGGAATTTAAAGTGACGTAGCGACTATGGAGAACAGTATGGAGGTTCCTTAAAACCTAAAAATAGAGCTACCTTGTGACCTAGCAATCCCACTCCTGGGCATGTACTCAGAGAAAACCATAATTCAAAAAGATACACTCACCCCAGTGTTCACTGCAGAACGACTCACAACAGCCAGGGCGTGGAAGCAGCCTAAATATCCATTGACAGAGGAATGGATAAAGAAGACGTGGTACATATACAGCATGGAATATTGCTAAGCCAAAAAAGGGAACGGAGTTGAGTCCTTGAGTTGGGGCTGAACCCAGAGTCCGTCATACGAGAGAAGTCAGAAAGCGAAAAATAAGATATATTAACGTGTATATGTGGAATCTAGAAAAAATTGTATAGACAATCTTATTTACAAAGAAGAAATAGAGACAGAGATGTAGAGAACAAATGGATGGATACCAAGGGGGGAGGAGCACAGGATGAACTGAGAGACTGGGATTCACACACGCATGCACTCGCGCACACACACACACACACACACATATGCATATATATCGCTGCCGCTAAGGCGCTTCAGTCGTGTCCGACTCTGTGTGACCCCGTAGATGGCAGCCCACCACGCTCCCGCGTCCCTTGGACTCTCCAGGCAAGATCACTGGAGTGGGGTGCCATTGCTTTCTCCACATATATATATATACTACTGCTGACGCTATATACAGGCTAGATCACTAACGAGAATGTACTGCATAGCACAGGAACTCCACTTGGTACCCTGTGAGGACCTGGATGGGCAGAAAACCAGTGGAAACTAGCAGAGCATTGTAAAGCAACCATCGTGCTGCGCTAGGACACTTCAGTCGTGTCCGACTCTGTGACCCCGTGGACCGCAGCCCGCCAGGCTCCTCTGTCCATGGGATTCTCCAGGAAAGACAACTGGAGTGGGTTCCATTTCCTTCTCCAAGGATCTTCCCAACCCAGGGATCAAACCTGGGTCTCATTATGTCCCCTGCATTGCAGGCAGGTTCTTTACCCTAGCGCAACCTGGGAAGCCAAAAAATAATCCAGTAAGAAATGAACCACAGCTACAAGGAAAAACTCAGGGAGAGCCAAGGATAATGAGAAAAACCTCCAAAGGTTTCTTTTGGAGGCAGTAATAAGGTCTTGGTGCAGGTGGACGATACTGCTCAGAGTCAAATATTCAGAGATTTACTGGGAGAAGGTATTTTACAGAAAACATACTTCTGTCTGCTCTTATTAATGGACGTGTTACTGAGTCCAAGCTCACTCTGCTCACGGTGTGTACATGCGTCTGACTCTTTGTGACCCCCTGGACCCGCCAGGCTCCTCTGTCCATGGGATTCTCCAGGCAAGACTACTGGAGTAGGTTGCCATTTCCTTCTCCAGGGGATCTTCCTGACCCAGGGATCAAACTCACATCTTTTATGTCTCCTGCATTGGCCACTCACTGCCTGAGAGGCTGATAAATCCAAGAGACGAGGTGTTTGAGGCAAAGAATACAACTTTATTCAGCAAGCTAGCTGACCAAGAAGATGGCAGACTAATGTCTCATAATAAGTGTATTGTCCAGGCCTGGATGCCAGATTCTTTATAGATTAGAGACAGTGCGAGGTGCCGAAACAAAGTAAAAAGACCATTGAACTCTTGCAAATATCTCCCCTAATGACAAGTCTCAGGCAGGGGGGGATGTGTTAATTTTTTTCTTCCTGCAACTACAGGTGGACAGGGATCTGAACAAAGGCACTTTAGTTGAACAGTCAGGCAGAGGGGCAGGATTCTCTGAGTCAGGCCATTATGTATGGTTAAAATAACAAGAGCAATGGAAAGCATGTCGAAGGAATAGTTCCAGCGTGGAGTCAGCATTGAGTTCTCCCTGCTACCGGAGGAGGTAAGCCACAGCTGCCAGTCCTCTGGATCCAGACGCCAGGTGCTTACCCTACGAAGTGTACCTTCACTTACCGGCCAATGAGATCATCCTGACAGTAGAAGCGTGATGCTCTCTCCATCATCCCTGTTTCTGAAGGAGGACCCTGCGGCCGGGAGCAGCTGAGCATCTCTTTTAAGGGTGTTCTGCTATGAAGTCTGAGGGCCAGACCACGGATGCAGGATGCTGGGTCTTCAGTTCTCAGAGGTTCTGCCCCAGTTCCTCAGACTTGAACCCAGAGAAGGGAGTAGGAGGAAGAGGACAGAAGACAGTGTTGGTTCCAAAACCGGCCCCTGTACCCAGGGAGAAAGGAGACATGGAAAGAAAGAGACAGCCCCTCCAGAATGGGAGGTGGCAGGTTTGAGAAGCAGCGGATTTGGCTGCGTGCAAGGTGGGGAGACCTCCACCCCTGCCCACCTGAATCGGAAAGCTTTCTTTGGAACCTTAACAGGATCCGGGCATGTTTTCAGTCCAAATGGCGGCTACCTATCACTTGCTCAGGCCTCCACCCACTCCTACTTCAGGGAAGGTGGGCAGCAGGTCTGTTTCAAGGCTGGGGAGGGTGGGGAGCCTCCATCACCACATCCAGCTCGAGGGTCATCAGGAAGTCACGCCCTCCCTCTCGGTAACCCCTCTAACACAGAGCTCTTTTCCTCTTGGCAGGCTCAGGAAAGCAGTGATGGTATTCAAAAGTGTGGCTGTGCTTGAAGAAGGCACTGTTGCTCTTCTGCATTTTCTCTGCAGACTTGAAATGGAGATTTTCCCTGGTTACAAATATCATTTCTTTCGACCTGCTGTTTCCTTGAAAGACAAGAAATGCTGTGTTCACAGAGCTCCCTGTGCTATACAGTAGGAACTTGTTGGTTATCCATTTTAAATATGGCAGTGTTCACATGTGTATAGGTGTGTGTGTATAATATATTTGTATCTTCCAGCTCCACCCAGACTAGACATTCTCAAGATGCAAAGCTTCTCCACCAGGCAGGTCCAAATAGAGTGTCTGGCATGGCTATGAACAGCTTCCACTGGGGTTGGAGTGAAAAAAAGGAAGATCTAGATATTTTGAGTAATTCAGCTGTCTAAATTCCCTGATTGCAGCAGGAAGCTTTGCTTCTGCCATCACAATACAAGGAAAACCCAAATAGAAACATGAATCTCACAGACATTTTGACATGTGTCCACCCTTGGTCACTGGAAATGACTCCCGTCTTGTGTTTGGAGACCCTCACTTTATACGTTGTCAAATGTCAGAATGCGTTCAGGTGAAAGATTTCTGTTTCCCTCCTGGTGTATATAAAACAAAATTAAAGACGTTTTTCCCCCTCTTTTTCATTTCAGCCAGATAAGGTTTAAGGCTTGGAGGAAAAAAGCAATTACATTTATATAGTGTCACATTTGGCTTAAAGTTTCAACTCAAAATAGAGCTGAGATAGATGGCGCTTGTATTCTCCCACAGTGTAATTGTTATCTGGGCTCTAGAAGGCAAACAATCTGAGGATGGCATTTATATCAAATTTTTTACAATGATTGATTCTGTTTCCTCTCCTTCATATGAACCTCACACATAAGTCCCACTAGAAAGTTTATAAACAATATTTAATGTATAATTCAAAACTTATTCTCACTTTTAACTGCTTGGGTGGTTAAAAATAGAGTTGATTTGTTTCTTTCTGCCCTAGAAAAGTATCTTTCAAAAGAGAATTTCATCTCCTTTGAAATGGCGATGTATAGTTTATTTTGTTTGAAATTAGTGGCTTTTCTCTAGTGGAACTGGGTTTTCTTTATCTTACCATTCAGAAGTGATTAGTAAATTAACCCAACTCTGGCTCATTAAAATTCCACAAAGCCATGCAATAAAGCTATATCAGCTAAAGTTATAGGCTAACCATCAAGAGATTTAAAAAATAAAAAGCAGGAAAAGAACCTAAAATGATGGTTGCTATTGTGGAGATAATGGGAAAATGAAACAGTGATTAGCAAGCTGGTGGATGAGGAGGAAGGCTTTGTTCATTGGCTACAAGTCCTCACTTCTAATTACTGTTTTTTAACCATATATATTTCCCTCATAGCTCAGTCTGTAAAGAATCCGCCAGCAATGCAGGAGACCTGGGTTTGATTCCTAGGTTGGGAAGATCCCCTGAAGAAGGAAACAGCAACCCATTCCAGTATTCTTGCCTTGAGAATCCCATGGACAGAGGAGCTTGGAAGACCACAGTCCACAGGGTCACAAGAGTTGGACACGACTTAGCAACTAAACCACCACCAACCATATATATGTATTGCTTCTGTGGGCTTCCCTGGTGGTTCACCGATAAAGAATCTGCCTGCTACAGCAGGAGGTGTAGGTTTGATCCCTTGGTCAGAAAGATCCGATGGAGCAGGAAATGGCAACCCTCTCCAATATTCTTGCCTGGAGAATCCCATGGACAGAGGAGCCTGGCAAGCTATACAGTCCATGGGTTTGCCGAAAAGGTGGATTTCACTGAGCAGCTAAACAACAACAACAATATTTAAAATCTCTCATCTAGACCAAGAACTACCTTCCCAAGAGCAACCAAGAGCAAGGCAGGTGCAAGAAAAAAATTCTTTCCTTTGAATCTTCAGAGGAAGCATAGGCCTGTGGACACCTTGATTTCAGAATTCAAAACTCCTAAATGATGAGCGAATAAACGTGTCCTGTTTTAGGCCACCATGTTTATGGTAATATACTATGACTTCCCTGGGAAACTAATACAGAAATGAAATCATCATCGTCATCATTGCTGTCATCATCACCTCCACAAAGAGAGGAGCTGCTCTGGACTGCAGAGTTAGGTCTAATAAGAGACTGAAGGTACTTCCACGGGAACAATACTGCCCAGGAAATGAGCGGAAACTGTGCTCTTGAGGCTTCATTCTTTGATTTCAGCACATCAGAGGCTATTTTTCCAAAACTTTAACAAAATACTCCAAACCAAAAACAGGTTCTATTTTTACTTACAGAGGTGCAGTGCAATATTTTCCAGATCATACTTTGCTGAACAGTGTTTCCAGAAGATTGGAGGGCAACAACAATGGGCTTCCCTGGTGGCTCAGAGGGTAAAGGGTCTGCCTGCAATACAAGAGACAGACGCGGGTTCAATCCCTGGGTGGGGAGGATTCCCCTGGAGGAGGACATGGCCACCCACTGCAGTATTCGTGCCTGAAAAATCCCATGGACAGAGGAGCCTGGAGGGCTGCAGTCCACGGGGTCGCAAAGAGTTGCACGCCGAGCAACTAACACACTTCTTTTTTTCACTTTCATTAACAAGAAAGGAAGGGAAGAAAGATTTCAGGATCCAAAAGCTGAAAACATTTCATGCAGAGTACTTCTCTCAGAGATGCTTAAGCACATTGAGAATTTCAAAGATCCTGAGGAAAAAGCCCGCTTTTCTTTAGTTGAGGTAGATGCCACACTTTTAGAGAAATTTGGAATGGGATTTGGGTAAACCCTGGGAGAATGGAAATTAAGTAACCAATAGACGACTCAAACCTAGCTTTGTCCCATTCAGTCATGCAATCTGATTCCACCCACAGCGTCGGTTTTCTTTGAACACAAGAGATAATACCTCCCCCATAAATGTTGTTGGAAGGATCAGCAACCAAAGTTACATTGGCTTATTTTATGCTTTTACCCACTTACAGTATCTCATATCTGGGATGTTGATAATACTTATAGTATTTATCTAAGAAGTTTGGCCCCAAATAACTGATGTATGTGAAAGCACCTTGGGAAATAAAATCCTGTTAGATAGAAGATTGAATTTATAGCTTGATTTTTTTTCTAATTTATTGATGCTAATTTTTCAGAAATTAATAGATTTTTTAGTTTGGGGCAATATAAAAAAAAATCAGTCTATACCTCCATTCCAATTTTGTATAAACTGGATGCCGCTTCTGAGACTAATGCTTTTACTCTGCCAATAATGTCTGTAGAAGTGGGGACGTGTTCTTTTTTTATTGCCACGCATCCTTCAAAGCATAGAGAAAAGGAACTGTTTCTATTGAATCTCCATTTCTCTCCCACATGTTTCTTTTGTGCTTTGTACTTCATCAAGATGTGTGTGTGTGTGCATGTCCGTGCGTGTGTTAGACTGTAGCCCACCAGGCTCCTTTATTCATAGGATTCTTCAGGCAAGAATACTGGAGTGGGTTGCCATTCCCTTCTCTAGGGGATCTTCCTGACCCATAACCCAGGTCTCCTGCATTGCAGGCAGATTCTTTACCATCTGAGCTACCAAGGAAACCCTAAGGATGTGTAATAGACTATTTATTTCAGACGAGGAGAAATAGCTACATGTCTACTAGTGAGGCACATTGAAGTACATAATGAAAACATTATTATTACTTCACTGGAAAATGAAATTATATACCCACATGAATGAGATACTGCAACTATTTGTTTTTCTCTATCACACCATCTAGCAAAAGTTATCATTATACCAGAAGTCTACAATTGGTCTGTAAAAGGAGATGCTTCATCATTTCTTCAACTGAACATTAAATCCAAAAAATGGCTATCTTATTCAGAAAATATATGACTCATAACAAATGGACTGAAATTAAACCACAGTGTTTATTACTAAGGAATCTGACAAGCCAACAAACTAAATTTCAAACACATTAACACACACCAGTTCATCTGCATTTATAGCTCATTGATTTAAGAGAATACATTGTCTAATTTTATTTGTTGTTTACCAGTTTTTTTTGAAACCAAATACAAGTCTCTACCTCTTCTGAAAATATGGAGATATTAGTGAAACCACACACACACACCCACCCTACGCATATCTATTTAAGAAGTCCAAACAGCATCATTCAAAAGAAAAGATGTTACATTTAAAAAGCCGAGTCCATTGCCTACACAATCAAATTTTCCAGTGGATTTTTTAATTCTATGGCTTACTTTGTACATTTGGAAGTGACTTCTAAACTAAAATTTTTCTGAATATTTACTACAGTTCTGTAGAGATCAAACAGGCTTTGACACACACAAACCCATCAAAACATTCCACTTTCCAAAACTTTTTCTATAATAAATGCAAAGAATGACTTATTACTTGTCATGTAAAAAAACACACATTCCCTTTAATGTTGGGCACTTCACAGAGCTGTCTGTAACATTCTGCATGTCCATATGTGGACAATGTGTGAAGTAGACTCTGGACATTTTGCCACGGCTTGCAGTCTGTGTGTTGCGGTTCCATGCCAACTTTCCATTTTCTTTACCAAAGAAGTTGTCTAAATTGTTAATGCAGAATATTTTAAACACAGTCTGTCATCCAAACATATCTTTTTCTACTATACATTTGAAGGAGAAAAGGTCAGAGCACTCCAATCAATTGCCCCTTGTTCTAATTTTTGCGCCAAACCGTGTCATTTGACCATTTTCCATTGGTCCCCAGTGAAATTAGCCATAGGTTTTTCTGAGTGAATTTATAATCTGACTTAGAGTAAAGAGTGAAAAGAAAAAAGTTTATGGAAGACAGTAGCTGTGGCAGTTTTTTGTTTGTGAGGGGCCAGTTTGAACACCTGGAAATCGAATTGGAAAGACTCTCAAGGAAAACAGAAGCGAATCGTTAACCCTTTCCTTCTCATAGGACCAAATATGAACCTGAGATTGGTGGCCTGGAGCTATTTTAAGGAACAGGGACTATTTTTTAAGGACACAGCTGATGCCATCTTTCCAGAGTAGAATACTGGCCTTGCAGAAGTGATGGGTAAATTGCTAAAAATGGATTTTTACCACTCGCTGCCATTTCAAATGAGATGATGCATTTCCAAAGAATCGTCCATGGAAAGAAAAAGGACGTTAGTGAAAATAAAAATTTCCATGTGTTTATGAATGAAAACCATGTTTGTTTGTTTTTTTTTTTTTTTGGAAGGAGGACTGGTAAAATTCCCCCCCCTCACAAAAAAAAAAAAACAATTTTTCAAAAGATGAAAGGTAAAATAGGAAGAAAAAAAAAAAGAAAGAAAGAAAACAGCAGTGTGAGTCCCACTGAAAATCAGGCTTAGCCCTGCCTGGAAGATCTAAATAAAGTCAAGCTTTTTTCAGATGCATTTAGGGTTTTGTGTTTGTCAGTTTTTTAATGTGTTGTTTCTGTTTTGTATCTGTTGCTTACGACAAAATGAACGTTAAGAAACTTTAAAAACAGCTGATAGTTTTTAACCCAAGTAGAGTATGCTACTGAGGCATTTTATTTTTTATTTATTTATTTTTTTTTCTTCACAAGTTTTATTCTTTTATTTTTGTTGGAGTTTGTAGCCCAG
>ML663574.1:2781209-2856718 GCA_007570785.1 Antilocapra americana
AAAGAGGCATTTTAAAATCTAAAAGTGGTTTTTTTAATTAATTATTTTTTATTGTAACAAATTCAATAAAGAATTTTTACTTTACAATATTGTGTTGGTTTTGCCATACATTGACATGAATCCACCATGGGTATAAGAACCCAAGGTTTTGACTATAATGTCCCTTGGAATATGGATTCAAATCTCTCCACCTCTGTCCTCTTTTTTGTTCATTTATCACAGTGACCAGTGGGAAGAGCATTTAATTACATATCAGTAGGAAGTCATGGGGCTTCCCTGATGGTTCAGACAGTAAAGAATCTGCCTGCAATGCGAGAGACGCAGGTTTGATCCCTGGGTTGGGAAGATCCCCTGGAAAAGGGTATGCCAGCCCGCTCCTGCATTCTTGCCTGGAGAATCCCATGGACAGAGGAGCCTGGTGGGCCGCAGTCCATGGGGTCACCAAGAGTCTGATGTGACAGAGCAACTAATGTGAGTTATAATTCCACTGTCTATTACCTGGCCACAGTGTAATGACTCAGTTGCATCTGTTAAGTATCTGCATCCCTTCAGGAAAGGAAGCTTTTCTGTGGATTCCTTATCTTGCCTCATCTGAAACCTGCTGGGGGGCATTAGCTGGTGTCCAGGGCCCTTCCAGCTTTACTGTCTGATCTAAGACTTCATCTTGGAGAGTGGAACAAACTCACAAACAGGATTTTATCTTCACTTCTTTACACTACATCTACTTAATTCTAATTCCAGAACTGTGTGCCTGTCTTGAGATTTCAGATACTGCAGAGATGGGCCTTGGAGAGGTGACACAGCTAAATAGCCCAGGGGAATAGGAAGGAATCGGATGACCAAGGTTTGGATTCGTATCTGTGCTGCCTGGAGCTCTGTGACCTAGGTCGGTCAGCATGTGTCTCTGGGTCTCTGTATTCTCATTATAAAACCCAGTAGGATTACCTGCTGGGACATCACTCACCAAACATGCTTTAAAGAATATTCCATCTTACTTGATCATTTGGTAGTTCCATTTCTGGTCATAAGTTAATAGTTTGCTGAGACTGGTGTGATGGGCTGGTTTGTGCTGCTGGTTTAATTAGCTAAACTTTAAATCCACTTTCACCCCTATATAAACCAAAGGAATGGATGTAAAATAATGAGACCAGCCAATAGGAAAATTATAAATAAGACAAAAATTGTCAATATTGATCCTTGTCTTCATCTTATTATTTGTTGTTTTGTTTTGGATGCACCCCGAGGCTTATGGGATCTTGATTCCTGGATCAGAGATCAAGTCTTAACCACTAGACCACCGAGAAAGTCCATTATTAGTTGTGGGGTTTTTTTTGAGTGCTGCAGTTTCCCCAGCATCCATCTGCATTGTGCTTAGTTGCTCAGTCACGTCCAACTCTTTTGACCCCATGAACTGCAGCCAGCCAAGCTCCTCTGTCCATGGGATTTCCAGGCAAGAATACTGGAGTGGGTTACTATTTCATTCTCCAATAGAAGTTGAGAACCCAGCAAAAACTAGTAAACCTAGCATGGAAACAAATAGAAGAGTGTTATTGGAATCAGTCAAATATTTGCTTAATCCCTGTAACCCTTAAAGGATCCATGGAGTAATTCTTTTGTTTTTTGGCATGGTCATTTGTTGTATTTTTAGAATGAAAACCAGGTGATTCTCTTGCCCTGCAATCCCCAGAAATCCTCAGGATGGCATAGAGGCTGCTCCTCCCACACTTTGGGGTGTCATTTACAAAGGCACCCTCAGGAGCACCCTTACCCTTTTGAAATAGGTGCTGAGCTAGGAATCTCTGGTCATGTGGTCATCAAACCACACTCTGCTGCTATGCCCCAGGAGTTAATAGGACACCCTCTTTTATTCATTGCTCCTCCCAAAGGCTGTCGGTTTAAGGACCTTGGGAAGCTTATTCAACAGAGATAGTAGCTAAATCCCTGTCTAGGGGCTTTGCTGGCTGTCCAGTGGTTAAGACTTCACCTTCCAATGTAGTGGGTGTGGGTTGGATCCCTGGTCGGGGAACCAAGACCCCACAGGCCTCATGGCCAAAAAAACCAAGCCAGAAAACAGAAGCAGGGTTGTCAACGTGTTCTGTTTACACAGGGCCTACACCAGCCTTCCCTGGGGGCAGAGTGGGTAGGAGTCCACCTGTCGATGCAGGGGCACAAGCTCTATCCCTGGTCCCGGTGGATTCCCAGTGCTCTGCCGCAGCGAAGCCCGCGTGCACAAATCCTGAAGCCTTCGCCCTGGAGGCTACGCGGTGCAGCAGGAGAGACGCCTGCACCACTTCCAGACAAACGCCTGCGGGCGGCAGCCAAGACCCAGCACAGCCAAGAGTAAATATACAAACAAAATGGTCCACATTAAAAAAAAAAGCTCAGTCTCTCTCATTGTTCCAGATTGGGTATTGAATTCAGGAAATGGAGACATGTGTAAAAATATCTGGAGTGAAAGCGAAGGTCTCAGAAAGCGAGGCGTGGGAGCGTTGGGTAGGTAGATATGCAGGGGAGTATGGGGACACCCTTCCGCCAGGGCTTTCTGTTTTCAGTGTTATGGCTGAATGTCACACGTCCCTTTTATTAAAGGCACAGCACAGGTACACACGCGGTGGGAGACTAAGTCTACCGCCACTTCCCCAAAGCAAAGTGATGGTTCCCATCAAGCATTCAGCCTCCTCTGAGTCCTCAAAATCTAATTTTCTGGAGGAGTTGGGAAAGCGATTGTCTGAAGGATGGATGGGACGGAAATTCATTCTCTTCCTATCTTTGTAGTTCTCGGAACAATGGCTCTCTTCAAATATTGACCGTCTATGTTTTTTGAGACTACTGTTTACATATGATAAACACATTTATTGCGCCCACTTTTTCTAACTCCTGTTGTTTAAACTAGCCTCTCAGTTCATTTTCTCAGCTGGGTGTCCTTAGCTAGTTCTGTAATAAACTTCCTGACTCACAGTAATAACATGCCTCTTGCCAGAGAGAGTATATTTTATGGATGTGTTGGGAAATTTTAATGTTAGAAAAATCAGTGATTGTTGAAATGATATGTTGATAAAAACTAGGGCATGACTCGGGTTTGCTTTTAAAAGCCTCTGAAAAATAACAGGTTGTAAATTAAAATGTATAAAATATCGATCTGTCTTTTCAAATTGAAAATGAAGGAAGCCTGATGATTTTGGAAATAATTCTGGAAGTGCCTGTACATTTTAAAGGTGAATTTAAACACATTTTATTTCTTAGGGCTATTCTGAATGTCATCTTATACAGTCAAGAAAAATAGACTCCCCCTCTATTGGGAGGGAGAGGCCAACAAGTAATATAAAATCTTTTAGAATTCTTTGGCGTTTGAATGGAGTGGACGCAAATGAAATTATCTGGATAGGAAATCAAAGTTTGTTTATTTTTTTTATTTATTTATCTTTTTTATTGTTTTTGCCATACATTGTCATGATATCACCATGGGTTTACATATGCTTCCCCTCCAGAATCCCCCTCCCTCCTCCCTCCCCCCAGGGAAATCTCGCTATACCAGCCCCGAGCATCAATCCTGGGCTGGCGATTGATTAGACACATGACAATTAACATGCTTCAATGCCCTTCTCCCATATCATCCCACCCTTACCCTCATCCACAAAGTCCATGAGTCTATTCTATACATCTGCATTCCTTTTGCTGTCTTGCATGTTGGGTTCTCGTTACTGTCTTTCTAAATTCCATATATATGCGTTAATATACTGTATTATTGTTTTTGCTTCTGGCTTACTTCACTCTGGATAATGGGCTCCAGTTTCGTCCATCTGAGTAGAATTGCTTCAAATGAATTTTTTTTTAATGCTGAGTAATATTCCATTGTGTATATGTACCACAGCTTTCTTATCCATTCGTCAGTTGATGGGCATCTAGGTTGCTTCCATGTCTTGGCTATTGTAAACAATGCAGCGATGAACATTGGGGTACACATGGCTCTTTCAATTCTGGTTTCCTCGGCGTGTATGCCCAGCAGTGGGATTGCTGGGTCATATGGCAGGTCTATTTCCAGTGTTTTAAGGAACCTCCACACTGTTGTCCATAGTGGCTGTACTAGCTTGCATTCCCACCAACAGTGTAAGAGGGTTCCCTTTTCTCCACATCCTCTCCAGCATTTATTGCTTGTAGACTTTTGGATGACAGCCATTCTGACCAAAGTTTGTTTAAAATTTCTTCGCATGTGTTTCTTTTTTCACTTTAGTCAGTTTATATGTTTTCTGCATCCAGGACAAGGATCCCAGCGCTAAGATATCAGGGAATGACTGTTGAGCTGAGTGCTTTGTGTCTTCGGTAGACGAAGAGACAGAAAATAACACAAAGTAACACGTACATAAACTTCCACCCTAGATTTACAGCTCAGAGAAGCTTAGGTGAGAGGCTATTGACCTGCATCTCCCCATTTTTCTATAGGTGAGTGAAAAGGGGGAGGCCCCTGGAAATGTCTAAGACAAGGATTCAGAGGATCCGCCTTTGTCTTCCTCTTCACTAAGGACTCCTGCTCAGTCGTATCCAACTCTTTGAGGCCCCATGGACTGCAGCCCACCAGGCTCCTCTGTCAATGAGATTCACCAGGCAAGAATACCGGATCGGGTCGCAATGTTCTTCTCTAGGGGGAGTTTCCAGCCCAGGGATCAAACCCACATCTCCTGCATTGGCAGGCAGATCTTTACCACTAAGCTGCCTGGGACACTCCAGTGATTTCTTTCCCTCAAAATTCTATCAACATCTAAAAAGCTCTCAGATCCCCTGTGACCTGGTGTCCTGGAATTTCATCAGCCTTTTACCCCTAAACATGAAAAGAGAATGTCTTTATTTCTTCAAAGAATGGGGAAAAAAAACTTACAGATGATCTCTGTCGGCATTTTCTCTGCATTCATTTTCATTTTATTGAAGTGAAAAAAAAAATGGAATCTGTTACTTTGGTGAATAGGAAAAAAGGCTAGAATTTGGTGTGCAAAATCAAGCCTGATCTTTTGAAGTAAACCAGGTCGGATCTGTGCAATATACCCAGACTGTTTCCACAAAGTCAAGCATGATATGCGCATAATGGAAAGACCAGAATTAATAGCATCCCATCAAGGACTTTTTAAATAAGCTTTTTTTTTTTTTTTTTCCAGAACAGTGCTAGGTTCAGAGCACAGTAGGCAGGATTGGGGGGCACCTAACTGTCTTCTCTGTCAGTAGTCCACCAGTGTGGCATGTTTGCTTCCACTGAGGACACTATACTGACTTTAAGAAAATGATTACATGTTTCTATTCCCTGAATTTTTCAACTAAAATGTATACCTTGAAGGTGTATGTTCACAGTCTGAACACTGAGGGCTATGTTTTATTTGGGGGGGAAGTTTTAGGACATAAGCCTGGGGGCAGCATTTCAAACGACCCTGAGAATACTGCTCTGAGGAGACAAGTGTGGGAGACAAGCTATGCAGAAGCTCTGCAAGAAAGTCAGTGAATGTCAAAAGGTGACTGAGTTAGACAACCAGGTGCCCCAGGTTAAGGGGTTCAGTGCTTCCCTATGTGTGGGCAGGCGCGAGGGTCCGGGCTCACGGAACCCATCCGTTTGGTCTCTGTCTCAGCGCTCTGGGGCCAGTATCCTGCGGTTTCACATCCTGCGTTTCCTGGGGGCTCGCCGTGGGGAGTGGCTGCTGTCTGTGGCCACTGGATGGTTCCTGAGCTCCCTCAGGGCTCACGAGCTCGCCATCTATGGTGGCTGTAATTGCTGATCACTGTGACGTCCTTCATATACTGATGTGGAAGAAACATTCCAGTTCCCACGTTCAACGTGATGCTTTGATTTGCTTAATGAAATGATTACTATGGTCAAGCCAATAATTAGCACACCCTGTATTATTAACTATCGCCAACACGCTGCGCTTTAGATCTCTATACCTCTTCACCCCACATAACTCCTAGTTTGTCTTCTTGAACGCACATCCCTGCCCCTCCCTGCCCCTCCTGACCGCAGTTCAACGCTCTGCTTCTATGTGTTTGGCTTTATTTGATTCTACGTATAAGTGAGATCAGGCAGTATCTGTTTTTCTGCGACTGGCAGATCTCACTTAGCATAATGTCCTCCAGGTTCATCTGCGTTTTGTGTCGTCCCAGATGGCAAGACTACCTCTTTATCTAGTCAACACTTTACATTTATAAAAATTTGTGTTCCTATGTTGATGGACACTTGGGTTTTCCCCATATTTTGATATGGCCAATAATGCCGATGAACATAGGAGTGCAGGCATACCTTCAAGGAACTGATTTCATTTCCATTGGTTTATATGCAGGTTTTGCTTTCTGTTTTGTTTAGAAAGCGCCATGTTCTTTTAGAAAAAGTCACATTTTGCCTACAAATCCCTGTGTGCAGACAAATGAGCAGTAAAGCAAAGCGATGCATTTGAGACTTTGGTGTGTGTTCCCTTGGCAGTCTCTCTCTCTCTTTTTAAACTTCTAATTTCATATTGAGTACAGCCGATTAGCAATGTGCTAGTTTCAAGTGGAAGAGAGACTCTCTCCGTGTGTGTGAGATCTGCTGTGCCGTCTTCGCCGCTGCCTTTGCTGCCCTGGGGCGAGCGGGGCTGCGCTCCCGCCCTGGAGTGCAGGCTCGTCCTTAGGGAGCCCTGCTCGGGGCGCACGGACTCCGGGCTCGGGGTGGAGGGCACGGCTTAGTCGCTCCGAGGCCTGCGGGGTCTTCCGGGGCCAGGGACCGGCGCTGTGTCCCCGGTACTGGCAGGCGGACTGTTTACCGCTGAGCCGCCCGAGAGAGGCTCTTAATAGGATTACTTAGTAAGTTTCCTTTGGCTTAAAAATGCATATCCCTCTGTTTGCTCTCTCCTCTGTACTAACACTCTGTGCACTGACCTTTTCTCTGGAGCGACCCTTTTTCTCTAAGGGAAACGCGCTCCTTTGTCGTACGGCTATCCATCACAAGGTTGATGTCATGGAACAAGTTTAATGTGTTATTTCAATGTTTTCTAAAATTCATGACAATAAGCCTCTAACTATTGAATTGGAAGGAGCACATCCATGCACCCACCCAAAGTCACCTTGGATGTCGTATTTGTGGAGAGAAGAGAGTGAAACGGCAGAGTGCTAATCACGACCACCCTTCTGGTCCACCTTCTCGGCTCCAAAAATTCTGGCGCTTTTATTTATTTGACAACATGTCTTGAAATTCTCATCGACATTTGCCTTTCGAAGGGGCTGACGAGACAGTTTGACTGGTATGAATAGATGCCTCACTGTTCTCAACTATCTAGGCAGCACTTCGTTTTTTGTTCTAATAATAAAAGTAGAAAAAGGAAGCCTTAACTCCACATCCTATTTATTTTAAAAGGGAGTACTGTTTGGGCAGGGGGATGATGCCTATTTATATCAGACAGAAATCGCATTTGTCCAGGCAGTTTTTTTTTTTTTTCCAAACTCAAAGTACAACTCTTGTTTGAGGCGCACAAAGGCTTCATCATAAAAGCTTAGTTAGAACCGGAGGATTGTACAGTTCTGCCTTGGTCTGGCTCCTTCCTACTCTGTTGACTTACACAATTGAATGAGAAGCATTGTTTCCTGAGAAAAGAAGGGGGCATGAAAGGCAGGGAGCACAATGGGGGACACTGTCACTCAACTGGGCTGCGGAGGCATCTTCCAGGTGCTTCTGCCCCAGGAGAATTGTCACAGGTGAACAGTTCAAGGGCAATGTGATCCTGATTCTGGAAACCACCATCCAATGAAGTTCACAGGAGGGAAATAAAAATTCGAAAAGGGAGAGAATAAATGAATTAGTGGGAGGAAAAAAATAGATAAGAATTAAAAATTGAAAGAAAAAAATGAATTTTAAAAGTTATGTTAGAGTATTGTAAAGGGTTAGTCGCTCAGTTGTGTCTGACTCTTGGTGATCCAATGGACTGTACCTGCCAGGCTCCTCCGTCAGGATCATTCTCCAGGCAAGCATACTGGGGTGGGCAGCCACTCCCTTCTCCCGGCAGTCCTCCTGACCTAGGGATCGAAACTGGGTTTCCCGAATTGCAGGCAATTCTTTACCATCGAAGCCACCAGGGAAGCCCCTAGAGTATTGTAAGGCACCCCTTAAAATATCCTATTTTCACCCAGGAAATGGATTGTTCTGATTAGATCTTTTAAAATGCTCAGGTTGAAAACTCTTTTTATTTTATTTTAATTAAAAAAAATTGGCTACACCATGTGGAAAGCAGGTTCTTAGTTCACAAACCGGATGGAACCCACACCCTCTTCAGGGTATGCACAGACCACCAGGGAAGTCCCAGAAAACTCTGGAATGGTTCTGAGTAGAGTGACCAGCTTATATGGCAGTGGCGATGGGGAAGACCAAACCAGTGGTGTCAGGCAGAGTTCTGGCAGGGAATAGATAAAACGTTAAATTAATTCAGGGGGTTAATTGAAGAGAGTTCAAACAGAAGGGATTTTTGCTGATGTAAGGGCAGGATTAACAGAATCATAAAGCGATGGCCCAGTGCCCAGAGGCTCATAACAGTAGAAGGCTCAGCCATAAACCCTCAAAGTCTGGAGAGAGCGGAGGAGAAGGCTCTGACGTAGAACTCAGAGAGATTTGGATGTTGAAGAGGGTTGCCCTGCAAAAGCCATGGTTAAGGAGTGACGGCCCAGCAATAAAGTGGCAGAAGTCTACAGGACCATCCTTCAGCTGGCAACTCTGATTGAGTCAGCAGAGCTGGGGCCAAAGGAAGAGACCCTGGGCTTTGCAGTCCCTATAGTTTGCTCCTTGGCTAGCAAACAAGGCAGAGAATGAATCTGGAAGAGCAGAGAAAGGTGCTGATGGATCAGCATGTCAGTTTCTATTCATTTCTCGTAAGCTGCAGTTCTTGCCATATTCTGAAAGCAGGATTGAACACTTGTCATTTAAAGGACCTTTAAAGTGGCTTTCTGGGACCTTGGAGCTTCTTGGATTGGAGCTTGGCATGTTGACGTAACTATCTTATAGAACTGATATCTCAGGCTGTCCGGGAGCTTAACCTCCAAGTCCTTAGACTTTGCTTTTGAATAGTAAAATGCTCAATTTTCTGTCAAACAGAGCACAACTAATTTAGATACAGTTCGTAACAAGCGGAGTTCCTGTTGTATTAATTATCAAATTTGGAAGTTTACATCAAAGTTAAAACCAGATTATCTGCAGAAATCCAATTTACTTCTTGGACATGAATCCAGTTATCATTATTTGAATCAAGGTAACTGAAAGAAATCACACTACAATCTCAAGAGTGTTGAGAATTCCCTGGCAGGCCAGGGGTTAGAATTCCACACTTTCACTGCTAAGGGCACAGGCTTGATCCCTAATCAGGGAACCAAGATTCTGCAAGCTACATGGTCAAAAAATAGAAAGAAAAAAAAATTATCACCTTTCAAATAAAACTTTCAATTTTGGTTATTGTATTTCAAACTGAGAGCGACATTTCAAAGTAAATTTGAGACTTTTGCTGTTGTGGGATATTTGGGACATTTGCTATTTGTATCATGCTGGAAATTTTACAAGTGTTTTTCATCCACTTTGGCTACATGGTCTTTTATGTTGGAGTCTCATGGTAGCATGATTTTGGGCAAATACTGAATAATATTTAATATTTCACTTGTAAAATGATCTCTCTTTAAGTTATCATTGCAAACCAGCTTTTCTTCTTTTTTTTTTTTTTTTAAAGTAAACTTAAATTCTTCATGGCACTGAACCATTGATTAAGAAGATTCCAAGGAACCAGGGGACACTTTTCTCCAAAAATTGAACGTGAAATTTCTTTCAATTAGATTCCTTACCTAAATGAGGCAACTGGAAGTGATGCAAGACTTTGTACACAGTGCTTACAAAACAATACAGCGTCAACTCAATAGACCTTCAGGTAGATACAGGGGGAAAATGAAATTTACCACTATTGATACAAGTAAATATTTGCCACATATTAGAAATCATAGACTTACAGAAAAAAAAAAAAAAGTAGGGCAAAGTATGATTAAACTCATGTGTAAAATATTCCAAATAGCAAGGCTAAGGTCAACATCCAAAAATGTGCAAACATTCTGAGCAAACCACGTCCTATTAAAAAACAAAAAATAAACAGTTCAAAGAGAAGATCAGGAAGCACTTGACATAACGATTGGGCCACAATAAAATATTTATGAGTCTCTCTCATTCATTCAGGAAACGATCTGATGCCATCATGGCGTGAACAAAGCTGGAAGCCAGGAAAGATTATTGACGTCAGCATGTATTATGTTAGTGAAATAAATATTGAGAGAATGTTTAGCAAGTCCTGTGACCATGAACCACGTGTATATTCACTTCCAACAAACACACCATGAAAAACTGAGTCTTATTTGACAATTGAAGCATTCTTTTAAAGGTAGTTGACGTTAGGAAATCAGAGGGATAGTTTTATGTTTTTATTATTTTTGTAAAAATCTATAGATTCCATAATCTATAGCCACCCATGCATAATCCTGCCTCTCCTAAAAACATCCCAGATATCAGTCAAATACTGTGAAAATTTTTATTTCATTTCTCCATTTGTCATTGGGGGATAGGGGCCAACACAGCTACAAACATTCTCAGAACAGTGAAGAGAAACTAGGAGTCAGAGAAAACTGTGTCCTCTCTATTTGTGACCTGGCAAAGACAAAGAAAAATATTAATTAAAAACTGTAAGAGAGAAGAGAAAATGAATTTAGCAGTATGTAACTCTGAGTAGGTAACATCAATATCAAGATGATCTCATTTAATTCCAATCAGTGCACCAATTCTCCTTTTTTGAAAAATTTTATTTATTGTATTTTTTTGGCTATACGGTGTGTAGACCAGAGACTGAGCCCAGGCCCTCTGCAGTTAGAGCTGACTCCTCATCACTAGATCTCGAGGGAAGTCCAGTTAGCAGGCCAGTTCTTTTTCCTTCTGTGAAATCGCAGTTACCTCTGCATCTCACACTGCTTTGCCCTCTAGATTTTTGCTTCTGGGAATAGATGACAAAGGAAGTGCTCCAAAGAGCTCAGGATGGCTGGAAACTCATCTTTCTTGTCGATCTTTTGTATCCAGATACAGCGTGTTCTTTAAGTGATAACATTCTTATTTGAGGGATCATGATAGATTTCGGGCTCTTTGGAGTCCCCCTAGACTGCAGGAAAAGAAGGAATATTCTCTAAGACTGAAGGTACAGAAAACATCCTATAGGAAGCAGGAAAAATGCTGACTTTTGGGTCTAAAATCCTAACCATTTGAAATAAAATCCTTTGGATTAAGAAGGAAATAGATGGGCTTTTCAGCTTTTCCCCCCAGTGAATCTGTCTTTTGGAAAAGTTCCCACAAAAGCAAATAAATTTTGATAAAGAGAGTAGACGAAGACACACTCCAGAAACAGCCATCCTGCGGGAGGACAGGCCTTAAGGGCTTCTGGGCAGCAAAACCAACAACCTGAGACTCCCAGCCATGAGGGGGGAGGATGGCGACAGCTCCTAAGTGCAAGATTCAGCGACGAAACCCAAGGCTAAAGGGGATTTTAAAAGGGCACCCTGTGCTCTGCCTGCAGCACAGGGGGCATGGGTTCAATCCCTGGGTCGGGATGATCCCCTGGAGAAGGAGACAGCAACCCGCTCCTGCATTCTTGCCTGAAGAATCCCATGGACAGAGGAGCCCGGTGGGCTGCAGTCCACGGGGTTAGCAAGGAGTCAGACACGACTGAGCGACTAACAATATACTGTGCAGACGTTAAGTTTTACCAGCATAGCTTCCACCTTTGTTGGGTTAAAAGCAAACAGGCAGTGGGTTTCTGGGAAAGATGCTACGCCAGTGGTCCAGGTGTGGCATCTCCCATGCATTCATTAATGTGTAATGGATCTTTATTCATTAAACAGGCAGAGCACCAGGCTGGGAAAACGGAAGAGTTATTGAGAAAATTATGTCTGAGGAAAGACATGAAGAAGATGAAAGAGTGAGTCAGCTGAGTACCAGGGAGAAGAGCAATCCGAGCAGAGGTCACAGGTCTGGGAGCCTCAGGGCTGAGGGGAGCCTTGTGTGTGTGAAGAAGAGGGTGCAGAGGTGGAGAGGGAGGGAGAGCCGGAGGTGAGGTCAGAGAGGGAGCCCGGCGGCCGCGTGTCCCTGGACTTTGCCTGCAAGTCGTGTGGGGCAGGGACCCGTTGGGAAGCTGCAAACGCCAGAGTGGTGAAGTGCATTGAACAAGCTCCCTCTAACTGCTATCATAAGCTGTGTTTATGTGAACTACCCCAAAGAGCCAAGAAAAAGGACATAGGAAAAGGACAGAACAAAACACCCGAAATTATCTCCACTGGGGTTTCAGAGGACTGGAAAAGGGAAACTGGTGTGGCTTTTTTCCCCTTCTTTCTCCATCTCTGATTTAGAAATTACAATGAGAATGCATTGTTTTGTTTTGTGTGATTCTTTTCTAATTGTGTTAAATTCACATGAAAGTCACATACGTTTTATAAAACATACGGTTTTGACCATCTTCAACTGTACAGTTCAGTGACACTAAGTCCATTCACATTGTTATGAAACTTACCATCACCTGCCTCCCTAACTTTTCACCTTCCTAAACTGAAACTCTGTCGCCTAGGAACACTAAGCCGCATCACCCCTCTCACCGACCTCCCCCGTGCCTGGTGTCTACCAGTATTCGCTCTGGCTGTGTGAATTTCACTCTTCTAGCTTCCTTGTCTAAGTGGAGTCAAACAGTGCTTGTCTGTGCCTACTGTGTACTGGAATGCACCTTTAAGGTCACCGTAATACATGTCCTACAGATTGTACCCCCCATGCTATATAGTAAGGTCTCATTAGTAATCCCTTTTGTTTATACGTCAATCCCAATCCATCCCCCCTTTCCCTCCTTGGTGTCCATAACTTTTTTCTCTTTATTTTTTAAGTAAGTATAATCATATCTACATTTATGTCTTAACTTCCTGGGTATCAACTCACCTGTGTTTCCTAAACCGTCTCCAGCCACCCTGATTATAAATCACCTCCAGAAACATTTCTGTGTCCTTTTTCCCCCAAGCCAGTCTTATTTGGGGGCAGATTTTGTTAGGAACAAGTTTTCTTATTCTGACCTAAATTCTCCTTTCCTGTATCTGCTCTGCAACCTGTCCCGGTTTGAATTACTAGCAGATGCAGAGAGTAGGCTTCACAATTCTTTCACAAGACTCTCAGTATCTTGCTGCAGAAAGGTGCTTGAACTTGGAGAAGCCTAAAGAGTACTGTATAAATTTCACAATTTAACCAAGGACTGGTCCCGCCTAGTGGACAGAAGTAAACAGAGATGTAAGAGGAAGAAATAAGCAACGAAGGAAGTGTAGCGGGTGCACGTACTGCTCTGGGATATAAAAAGAAGCTTCCATTTCATGTTGGGCAATCTTATAAGAGCGTAGGTGAGTGACCCAGAAAAGTCACTGGGAAATGTAAGGTCCTCATCGGCTACTAAAGGCTGTGCCAATGTAGAATAATGGAGAAATGCAGCCTAGAGAGGACTCAACACCCTCTTATTGGTTTCCAAGTGGACTGCTTCTCCCACCAGAATTTATTTTTAGAAATGTTATCTCATATTTTCCATGCTTGTATTACTTTTTTCCCTTCTAATTTTACACCTGACTGCCCTGAGTGGGTGTGTGTGTATGAGGGGTGGAAGGTTAAACAAGGAAGTGATAGTTTCAAAACACAGAGGAATACAGATCTTCTAGACTCAAGTGTAAGAAGCCCACGTGAGCTCTCTTCCCACTAAACCATTCTGCGGACTGAGTGGACTTACACAACTGCTTTCACAAATGGAGAAGCACTTAAATCACTGCCTTCTAGGCTATGCTTAGTCGCTCAGTCATGTCTGACTCTTTGTGACCTCGTGGACTGTAGCCCACCAGGCTCCTCCATCCATGGGGATTCTCCAGGCAAGCATCCAGGAGTGGGTTGCCATTTCCTGCTCCAGGGCCCAATCCAGGGGTCGAACCCAGGTCTCCTGCATTGCAGGCGATTCTTGGCCAGCTGAGTTATCAGGGAATCCCAATTCACTGCATACTATTAATAAGAGTGTGAGTTCAATGAAAATAAGGGGAAAACTTTTATAAAGAAATAAAGGTGGTATTGATTATGTTTGGTGGGAAGAGCCGAGAAGGTTTGAGAGATGGAGAAGAAAACAAGGAGGGCATTTTTTAAAAAAACTTTTCACATCAAGCCTTGTTTCTTGTGAGAAGCTGGGCCTTTCGCTGACCAAGCGGTGTGCTCTCATCCTAGGGAATGCTCCTGATAATAGAGAATTTGATTAAGAAAGCACTTTGGGGAGTTCCCTGGTGGTCCAGTGGTAAAGAATCCACCTGCCAATGTAGGAGACACAGGTTTGATCTCTGGTCCAGGAAGAAGCCTGGGGGCCACGACTGCTGAAGTGACTATGCCCTAGAGCCTGGGCCCCTCAACCAGAGAGGAGCCCCTACTCGTCGCAGTGGGAGACAAGCGTTCACGCATCCAGAGACCTAGGGTAGCCCCAAATAAATAAGTAGGGCAAAAAGAGGAAGCATTTTATGTTTGAGTTGATGGAAGGGACAGGACCAAACTTGTAAGGGATAGAAAACTTTTTTCTGTTCTCCCCAAGTCCCTCGTGGAAAAACACTTGCAAACACAAAACTTGCATTACCAAACCTACATGTGTGAACTCACGGGAAAATCACAAACACGGCGCAAGTCAGAGGGATCAGAACCACCGGATCAATGGAGTAGGAAGAGAGATGAAAGTTAAAAGTGCATCCATTTCCCGAGAATGATGCCTCCTATCTCACAAGTCATTTTCCCCCCAAACATGGCCAAAACCCAGAAGAGACACAAGCAAGAACTCTAAGACGCTTTTTAAGACAAGCATTATAGTAATAGGGCTTCCCTGGTGACTCAGTGGTAAAGAATCCACCTGCTGTGCAGGAGCCGCAGAGACCCAGGTTCGATCCCTGGCCAGGAAAATCCCCTGGAGGAGGGCATGGCAACCCACTCCAGTATTCATGCCTGGAGAATCCTATGAATAAAGGAGCCTGGTGGGCTACAGGCTGTGGGGCTGAAGCGAGTGAGACACGACTGAAACCACTTAGAAGAGTACAGTATGGTAATAGCCACAACCGCCCCCTTGATGTGGTGAAACTCTCTGATTTCCAATAGCGGGGCGAAGTAAGCGATGCACTTTAAGTGAATTAATTCACCCAGTCAAGTGATCCAGTTTGTCAGAGATCACGGTGGCTAGTAGAGAAAAATTGGTCCCCAAATGGGTCTGCTTGTCTTCTTCACCCAAGTTGAACAACCAGCAGCTGCCAGATGGGCTGGACGCGTCTCTGCAGGTGTATAAAAGTGATCTGTTGGAGTGTGAGGAGAAAATATTAAAGAAGTTCATTTCAGTTCTTGTGTTTCTTTCTCTTGTTTTTGTATATGATGTGACATATGCATAATATAGTAAGTTTATATAAAGTGTATAAATACAAAAATTTACATACTGTGGGTTGTGCTTAAAATATGTCATGATAAGAATGTGCAATCTAAAATGTTTTAAAAAGAATGCCTAAAGTTTATTAAGCCAGATGGCTCTGAAATTTAGACCAACCCCAAAAGCCACACACAAATTTCTTTTAAAAGTTCATTTTTAGTACATTTTTATCGCCTTTCTTAGGCCAAGTAAAAAGCTCCTTGTAAAACTCGATTTCAATTTTAGTAAAATTGGTAGCAACTTTGCTACTGTAGTAACCTAAATCCCTGTAGATTAAAGTTGCAAATTACAAGGGTAAAAGGGATTTCTGGAAGCAAACGGTATTATCTAGAACTTTGAATTGATGTAGATCAAAATATTTTTTGAAATTGTTATAAATAGCAAATGCTAAATCTTTAATTTTTTTTTGTAGAACATTTTAAAAATTTTATTTGTTTTTTTACTTTACAATATTGTATTGGTTTTGCCATACATTGACATGAATCCACCACGGGTGTACATGTGTTCCCCATCTTGAACCCCCCTCCCACCTCCCTCCCCATCCCATCCCTCTGGGTCATCCCAGTGCACCAGCCCCGAGCACCCTGTATCATGCATCAAAACTGGACTGGGGATTCATTTCACATATGATAATTTACATGTTTCAATGCCATTCTCCATATCATCCCACCCTTGCCCTCTCCCATAGAGTCCAAAAGACTGTTCTATACACCTGAGTCTCTTTTGCTATCTCACATACAGGGTTATCATTACCACCTTTCTAAATTCCATATATATGCATTAGTATACCGTATTGGTGTTTTTCTTTCTGGCTTACTTCACTCTGTATAATAGGCTCCAGTTCTGTCCACCTCATTAGAACTGATTTGAAGTTTTTTTTTTTTTTTTAATGGCTGAGTAATATTCCATTGTGTATATGTACCACAGCTTTCTTACCCATTCGTCTGTTTATGGACATCTAGGTTGCTTCCATGTCCTGGCTATTGTAAACAGTGCTGTGATCAACATTGGGGTAAACGTGTTTCTTTCAATTCTGGTTTCCTCGGGGTGTATGCCCAGCAGTGGGATTGCTGGGTCATGTGGCAGTTCTATTTCCAGTGTTTTAAGGAATCTCCACACTGTTCTCCATAGTGGCTGTACTAGTTTGCATTCCCACCAACAGTGTAAGAGAGTTCCCTTTCCTCCACACCCTCTCCAGCATTTATTGCTTGTAGACTTTTGGATGGCAGCCATTCTGACTGGCGTGAAATGGTACCTCATTGTGATTTTGATTTGCATTTCTCTGATAATGAGAGATGTTGAGCATCCTTTCTTGTGTTTGTTAGCCATCTGGGTGTCTTATTTGGAGAAATGTCTGTTTAGTTCTTTGGCCCACTCTTTGATTGGGTCGTTTATTTTTCTGGAGTTGAGCTACAGGAATTGCTTGTATATTTTTGAGATTAATTTTTTGTCTGTTGCTTTGTTTGCTATTGTTTCCTCCCATTCTGAAGACTGTCTTTTCACCTTGCTTATAGTTTCCTTTGTCTTGCAGAAGCTTTTAATTTTAATTAGAGCCCATTTGTTTATTTTTGCTTATATTTGGGAGGTGAGTCATGGAGGATTCTGCTGTGGTTTATGTCGGAGAGTGTTTTGCCTATGTTTTCCTTAGAACTTTTATAGTTTCTGGTCTTACGTTTAGATATTTAATCCATTTTGAGTTTATCTTTGTGTATGGTGTTAGAAAGTGTTCTAGTTTCATTCTTTTACAAGTGGTTGACCAGTTTTTCCAGCACCACTTGTTAAAGAGGTTGTCTTTTCTCCATTGTATATTCTTGCCTCCTTTGTCAAAGATAAGGTGTCCATAGATGTGTGGATTTATCTCTGGGCTCTCTATTTTGTTCCATTGATCTATATTTCTGTCTTTGTGCCAGTACCATACTGTCTTAATGACTGTGGATTTGTAGTATAGCCTAAAGTCAGGTAAGTTGATTCCTCCAGTTCCATTCTTCTTGCTCAAGATTGCTTTGGCTATATGAGCTTTTTTGTATTTCTATACAAATTGTGAAATTATTTGTTCTAGTTCTCTGAAAAAGATCATTGGTAGCTTGATAGGGATTGCATTGAATCTATAGATTGCTCTGGGTAGTATACTCATTTCACTATATTGATTCTTCCGATCCATGAACACGGTATATTTCTCCATCTATTTGTGTCCTCTTTGATTTCCTTCATCAGTGTTTTACAGTTTTCTATAAATCGATGTATTGTTTCTTTAGGTAGATATATTGCTAAGTATTTTATTCTTTTCATTGCAATGATGAATGGAATTGTTTCCTTAATTTCTCTTTCTGTTTTCTCATTGTTAGTGTATAGGAATGCAAGAGATTTCTGCATGTTAATTTTATACGCTACAACTTTACTGTATTCATTGATTAGCTCTGGTAATTGTCTGGTGGAGTCTTAAGGGTTTTCTATGTAGAGGATTATGTCATCTGCAAACAGTGAGAGTTTTACTTCTTCTTTTCCAATCTAGATTCCTTTTATTTCTTTTTCTGCTCTGATTCCTGTGGCCAAAACTTCCAAAACTATTTTGAATGGTAGTGATGAGAGTGGGCACCCTTGTATTGTTCCTGACTTAGGGGAAATGCTTTCAATTTTTCACCATTGAGGATAAGGTTTGCTGTGGGCTTGTCATATACAGCTTTTATTATGTTGAGATATGTTCCTTCTATTCCTGCTTTTTGGAAGGTTTTTATCATGTGGTTTTTATTTTTTGATTGTTAATGTGGGGTATTACATTGATTGATTTGTAGATATTGAAGAATCCTTGAATCCCTGGGATAAAGCCCACTTGGTCATGATGTATGATATTTTTAATATATTGTTGGATTCTGTTTGATAGAATTTTGTTAAGGATTTTTCTGAGGTCATTTCATGTATATTTCACTTTATTGTAACATAACACATCAGACAATAAACAAAATGAGGACCCTTCTCCAAGAAGAAATGCTCCCTCCTTCTCAATATTTTCTGCTTAAAAAATGATAGGAATACTGTGTTGAAGAGTCAGAATGGCTAAGTGTAAGTATTAAGGTCACAATAATAACAGTTATCATTATGATATAGCTTTAGTCTCCTATTACTGTCGTAATGCTTTAACTATTATTGTTGTAATTTGCTAAGTCATGTCCAACTCTTTGCGACCCCATAGACTGTAGCTCACCAGGCTCCTCTGTCCATGGGATTCTCCAGGCAAGAACGCTGGACTGGGTTGCCATTTCCTTCTCTAAGGGATCTTCCCGACCCAGGGATCAAACCCAACTCTCCTGCACTGGCAGGTGGATTCTTTACAGCTGAGCCACCAGGGAAGCCCCACTGCTATAATAGCCTTCCACAAATTTATTATCTTATATTTCTGGAGGTTGGAAGTCTCAATGGGTTTTATGGGCTAAAATCAAGGTATTTGCAGAGCCATGTTCTTTCTAGAGGCTTTAAGGGAGAGTGTGTGTACCTGCCAAGTCACTTCAGTCGTGTTCAACTCTTTGTGACTCTTTGTGACCCCATGGACTATGGCCTGCCAGGCTCCTCCTTCCGTGGGATTCTCCAGACAAGAATACCGGAGTGGGTTGCAATGCCCGCCTCCAGGGGATCTTCCCAACCCAGGGACTGAACCCATATCTCCTATGTCTCCGGCACTGGCAAGTGAGTTCTTTACCACTAGTGCCACCTGGGAAGGTCCTTAGGGAAGAATATGTTTCCTCAACTATTCCAGCTCCTCAAAGTCACCTGCATTCTCTGGTTTCTGATCATATTCAAAGTAAATCATTCCAGCCTCTGCTTCTGTCATCTACACCTCCTTTTCTTGACTCCACTACCTATCTCTTACATTGGGACCATCTGGATAATCTAGGATAACCTCTCCATCTCAAGTTCCTAACTGAATCATATCCACTGAGTCCCTTTTACCTTGAAAGGTGACCTATTCAATGACTCCAGGGACTGGGGTGCTGATATCTACAAGGAGCCATAACCCAGCTTATGACACAGTGTGAGCTCTGGCTCCCAAAGATCTGTGTCCATTTCATACCCAAAACATATTCATCTCCCTGCGGTGTCCCCCAAAGGCTCAATCCATTACAGCATCCAGTTAAATCCAAAGTCTCATCTGAGTCTTATCAACTCACAAATCCCAAATCTCATCATCTAAGTTAGATACGATCGAGCCTGTGAATATAATCCATCATGAGGCAAAATCCCTCTCTATCTGTGGGCCTTTGTCATCTGCTCCCAAAATACAGTGGTGGGATAACACTGTATAACAGTGCATGGTTACAGGTGTTCCTGATCCAAAGGGATAAAGTGGAAGGAAAAGTGTAGTCACCAGTCCCAAGCAATTTCAGAAATCCAGCTGGGCGAACTTGACTAGGGTTTGAGTCTTATAAAACATCCTTGATGGCTGGCTGCTGGTCTTCTTGACCTGTGGCACAGCCGTCAGCATCATCCTTCCTTTATTTTGGAAGATAGACTATGCTTGGGGCCAAGTGGTTTCAGCAGACTGCTTCTTGCCTTTTAGAATTTAGGGGCTCAGATAGCCTTTCTTCATTTAAACTTCTCTGTTTTTTTAAATTAATTTATTTTTTAAGGGAAGCATAGTTGCTTTACAGCATTTTGTTGTTTTCTGTCAAACCTCAACATGAATCAGCCATAGTGTACATTTATCCCCTCCCATCTCTCTCCCCATCCCACCCTGCTAGGCTGATACAGAGCCCCTGTTTGAGTTCCCTGAGCCATACAGCTAATTCCCACTGGCGCTCTATTTTACACATGGTAATGTAAGTTTCCATGTTACTCTCTCTGTACAGCTCACCCTCTCCTCCCCTCTGCCCATGTCCAGAAGTCTGTTCTCTATGTCTGTTTCTCCACTGCTGCCCTGCAAATACATTCTTCATTATCATTTTTCTAGATGCCTTATATATGTGTTAATCTTCTTTCTGACTTCACTCTCTATAATAGGCTCTAGGTTCATTTGCCTCATTAGAACTGACTCAAATGTGTTCCTTTTTATGGCTGAGTCATATCCCATGGTGTATATATGTACCACAACTTTTTTATCCATTCATCTATCAGTGGACACCTAGGTTGCTTCCATGTTCTAGCCATTGTAAATAGTGCTGCAATGAACAATGGGATACATGGGTCTTTTTCAATTTTGGTTTCCTCAGGGTATATGTCTAGGAATGGGATTGCTGGGTCATATTGTGGTGTTATTCCTAGTTTTTTAAGGAATCCCCATACCATCTTCCTAAACTTCTCTTTGTCCCTTTCAGTCCAAGCTCGTGGTGTTTCTAATGATGTGAATTTGCAAAACTCCTGTAGATCTCCCATTTGGGTCTGGGAGATTCATTTCGTTAGACCAGAGGTTTCTCCACAAATCATTCCTGGATAAACTCCTCTTTACTCCTGGCCTCTACTGAGATGGGGCTTGGGATTCACCATTCGTACACTGAAGCTTTTCACAGGGTCCTCTGCGTGACTGAACATTCCGTCCTTGCAGTCCTTTTGGGGCACTGGTGGGCAGCCAATGACGGAGCACCTTTTCACACGCTTATTTGCCCTCTGTAGTATGTCTTCTTTGGTGAGGTGTCTCTTCAGATCTTTTGCCCATTTTTAAAATCAAGTTTTTTGTTTGTTTCCTTATTGTTGAGTTTTACGAGCTCTTTGTGCAGTTCGGGAAACAGTCTTTTATCAGATGTGTCTTTTGCCAATATTTTCTTTGTGGTGTGTCTTCTCATTCTCTTGACAGTGTATGTTGCAGAGCAGAAGTTTTAACAAAGGTCAGCTTATCATACTCCTTTCATGGATCAGATCTTCGGTGCTCTAGCTGCAAAGGCACCACATGAACCGCCCAGGAGGTCCAGAGGTAAAGACTCCACCTTCCAAGGCAGGGCCTGTGGGTTTGATCCCTGGTTGATGAGCTAAGATCCCACAGGGCTCGAGGCCAGAAAAATGTTAGTAGCTCAGTCACATCCGACTCATTGCGACCCCATGGACTGTAACCTGCCAGGCTCCTCTGTCCATGGGATTCTCCAGGCAAGAATACCTGGGACGGGTTGCCATTTCCTTCTCCAGGGCTCTTCCCAAGATATCTAACTTGCATCTCCTGCATTTCTCTGGTATTGCAGTATATAGCACAATGCCTGAGACATGTTGAGACAGCATGAGAACATCTCCATAATTGAAAGAAGTTTTTTATGTTTCTTTTTAAAAAAAAATGCCTAAAGGAACATCAGTGTCATATTTTTTATAAGAATAGAATTTTATTCCTAATATATATCTCAGGATCCTTATTAACCAAAGAACAGTTGAAATATTATTTCTTTCCAGTATAGACTTATTTTCCCCCTGTTTGTTGTGATCCACACAGTCAAACACTCTGGCATAGTCAATAATGCCAAAGTAGATGTTATTCTGGAACTCTCTTGCATTTTCAATGATCCAACAGATGTTGGTAATTTGATCTCTGGTTCCTCTGCCTTTTCTAAATCCAGCTTGAACATCTGGAAGTTCACAGTTCAAGTACTGTTGAAGCCTGGCTTGGAGAATTTTGAGCTTTACATTGCTAGTGTATGAGATGAGTGCAATTGTGCAGTAGTTTGAGCATTCTTTGGCATTGCCTTTCTTTGGGATTAGAATGGAAACTGATCTTTCCCAGTCCTGTGGCCACTGCTGAGTATTCCAAATTTGCTGGCATATTGAGTGCAGCACTTTCACAGCATCATCTTTTAGGATTTGAAATAGCTCCACTGGAATTCCATCACCTCCACTAGCTTTGCTCCTAGAGATGCTTCCTAAGGCCCACTTGACTTTGCATTCCAGGATTTCTGGCTCTAGGTGAGTGATCACATCATCATGATTATCTGGGTCGTGAAGATCTTTTTTGTATAGTTCTTTTGTGTATTCTTGCCACCTCTTGTTAATATCTTCTGCTTCTGTTAGGTCCAGACCATTTCTGTCCTTTATTGTGCCCATCTTTGCATGAAATATTCCCTTTGTATCTCTAATTTTCTTGAAGAGATTTCTAGCCTTTCCCATTCTATAGTTTTCCTCTGTTTCTTTGCACTGATTAGTGAGGAAGGCTTTCTTATCTCTCCTTGCTATTCTTTGGAACTCTGCATTCAAATGGGTATATCTTTCCTTTCCTCCTTTGCCTTTCATTTCTCTTCTTTTCTAATCTATTTGTAAGGTCTCCTCAGACAACCTGGAGAAGGAAATGGCAACCCACTCCAGTATTCTTGCCTGGAAAATCCCATGGGCAGAGGAGCCTGATAGGCTACAGTCCATGGGGTCTCAAAGAGTCAGACACTACTGAGCGACTTCACTTTCATTTTTTACTTTCATGCATTGGAGAAGGGAAATGGCAACCCACTCCAGTATTCTTGCCTGGAGAATCCCAGGGACGGAGGAGCCTGGTGGGCTGCCGTCTATGGGGTCACACAGAGTTGGACACGACTGAAGAGACTTAGCAGCAGCAGCAACAGCAGCAGCAGCTCAGACAAACCATTTTACCTTTTTTCATTTCTTTTTCTTGGGGATGGTCTTGATTCCAGTCTCTTGCACAATGTCGTGAACCTCTGTCCATAGGTCTTCAGGCATTCTGTCTATCATATCTAATCCCTTGAATCTATTTTTAACTTTCACTGCATAATTGTAAGGGATTTGATTTATGTCATATTTGAATGGTTTAGTGGTTACTGTGAAAAATTCTGAAAGAGATGGGAATACCAGACCACTTGACCTGCTTCCTGAGAAATCTGTGTGCAGGTCAGGAAGCAACAGTTAGAACTGGACATGGAACAACAGACTGGTTTCAAATAGGAAAAGGAGTACATCAAGGCTGTATACTGTCACCCTGCTTATTTAACTTATATGCAGAGTGCATCATGAGAAATGCTGGGCTGGAAGAAGCACAAGCTGGAATCAAGATTGCTGGGATAAATATCAATAACCTCAGATATGCAGATAACACCACCCTTATGGCAGAAAGTGAAGAGGAACTAAAAAGCTGCTTGATGAAAGTGAAAGAGGAGAGTGAAAAAGTTGGCATAAAACTCAACATTCAGAAAACTAAGATTATGGCATCTGGTCCCATCACTTCATGGCAAATAGATGGGGAAACAATAGAAATAGTGAGAGACTTTATTTTTGGGGCTCCAAAATCACTGCAGATGGTCACTGCAGCCATGAAATTAAAAGATGCTTACTCCTTGGAAGAAAAGTTATGGCCAATCTAGATAGCATATTAGAAAGCAGAGACATTACTTTGCCAACAAAGGTCCATCTAGTCAAAGCTATGGTTTTTGCAGTAGTCATGTATGGGTGTGAAATTTGAACTATAAAGAAAGCTGTGCCCCAAAGAATTAATGCTTTTGAACTGTCATGTTGGAGAAGACTCTTGAGAGTCCCTTGGACTGCAAGCACATCCAACCAGTCCATCCTAAAGGAGGTCAGTCCTGAGTGTTCATCGGCAGGACTGACGTTGAAGCTGAAACTCCAATACTTTGGCCACCTGATGTGAAGAACTGACTCATTTGAAAAGACCCTGATGCTGGGAAAGATTGAAGGTAGGAGGAGAATGGGATGATAGAGGATGAGATGGTTAGATGACATCACTGACTCAATGGACATGAGTTTGAGTAAAGTCCGGGAATTGGTGATGGCCAGGGAGGCCTGGTGTGCTGCAGTCCATGGGGTTGGACATGACTGAGCTACTGAACCAAACAGATATATTTAGTATGCATGACATTCAACTTTATAAAACATATTGTGCAGCAGAGGGAACTCACCTCAATGTTATGTGGCAGCCAGGATGGGAAGGTAGTTTGGGGTAGAATGGGTACATATATATGCTTCAGTGGCACCTGAAACCATCACAATATTATTAACCAGTTGTACTCCAATATAAAGTAAAAAGATTTTTAAAATGTAAAGATAAAATTGGCATTGCCTTTCTAAGCTTATCTGTGTATAGTCAGATACAGAATCTTTCGCATTTAGCTTGAGAAAACGTGCACTGCGCTGTGAGCTAAATGACACACATTAGTAATTGTTTATTTTCATTTATTTTTATCTGCCTCCTGTGGGTTGAGTTGCTGCCAACATATTTAGCTCAATAAATGTTCCTGTGCTACTCTTCCTGGCTTTATAATCAACTTTGTAGCTTCTAGTCGCATCCCAAATAAATATTGGCAGAGAAATTCAAATTCTTAAAATGCTTCAGCAGATTGATATATTCTCAGCTAGAGGAAAAATAAAAAACAGAATCCTCAATAGGCATCGTGTTTGTTAGCCTTTACCAGAGGGTTCTCTGACTCGACTAGACTCAGTGAGTCAGGCAACCTTTCCGTGTTTCTCTCAGACTCTGAAATCTTGGGCTAAGTGAAAGTGATGTTTAATATCCTGCAAGTATATTTGTATTTGATGGTAGTTTCCTGTGAAATGAAAGAGAATGGGGGAAAGTGACCTTATGTATTCACTCTGACAGAACCCATTATAGTAAATTCAAAAGAAACTCGGTGGCAAACACTGCTGTTGAACTGGCCAAGTGCCATGGTTAAGAAAGTGTGCTGGGAATTATACTCAAGGAAAAAATGTAAATTAATAAGCTACTCCCAGCCTAGATGTTCCTCTTTAAAGACCTGGCTGCCAGTGTCATTTGTTGACACCAAAGCAAAGAATCTCTTCCACTTCTGTCTTTATCAGGGTCTTTATTTCCCCCTCAACAATCAAGTCAAATCAGAAAGACATGAAGATAGTACCAAACAGAAGCCAGAACTGTGGTGTCTAGAATAAGCTGGAATATTCACAGCCTCATTATAGTAGTCACTCATGTAGATATATTTAGTTAATATCCTTAAGATTGTTTCTCGTTGGCCCCCCTCTTTTGTTAAAAGCACTTGCTTCCACATCTAATTTCTCAGGGAATAGAAAGCATGTCCCTTTAGAGACCAAAGACACAGGCTTCACCCTGTTTCTCTCTCATGCTTGTATTTTCCTTTCTTATGCAAGCTCTATTTTTATGTCTCTCAGTCTAAATACAGGTACTTTAAAACCTATTGAAAATGTCAGATGTGTAGTGCATGGTTCAATTAACCTAGAGGATGTTGTGGAAGTTGTCTTGTGTGTTTGTAGGGAAATCTAAAATATTATGCAAAACTAATGTGCATTGCCATTTCAGGAAACTCTGCCATGTAGCTGGGCAGTTGGAGAATTTTGCTGATCTCTTTCAGAAAGGTCATTCGATCGTGGTATTCCATATACCTTGTGTTTGAAAGCAGGCTAATATTCATTCATTATTTTCATTTCATTTTGATTACTTAAAGCAAAGATCTCAAAACTTTGTACGCAAAGTGAAATCGTCCAAGTCGCTCAGTTGTGCAGTACTCTTTGCAACCCTGGGGACTGTAACCCGGCAGGCTCCTCTGTCCATGGAATTCTCCAGGCCAGAATACCAGAATGGGTAGCTGTTCCCTTCTCCAGGGGATCTTCCCAACCCAGGGACTGAACCCTGGTCTCCTGCATTGCAGGCAGATTCTTTACCCACTGAGACACCAGGGAAGTCTGCCAAACAAAATCCAAATGCATTTATGAAAACACATGCATTTTCTGTTTTTAAAAAGGAAAACAAACAACTCTAATTGGCTGGCTTAGGTGACCTAGAACAGGAGGAAGTGCCATATCTTGAACCAACACATCAAAGAAAACACGGAGCGTTTACGGCCCCTAAGTGCACAGTCTTTTTATTACTAAATCCCTCCTCATTAAAGACCTTACTTGCAAAATAACTGTCTTTGAAAAGAGGAGTCAAAATAATGTCTCTATTTTGAAACTGAGCAATCACACGCTTATTCCATCCTCCTTTACCTAGTTTGCATTTAGAAAGCAAACTGTTACTGTTGCCTCTTGAATAACAAATAAGCACCTAAGAATGAAAATGTTGCAATATTTCTTCATAAAATTCTCCCTAAACCAGGAAAAGGAATGGGCCATGATTCATGCTGATCAAAATGGCAGGTGGAATGCACTGAGTTCAGTGACCGATTTTTACTTGATCTGCAGCAGAATTGTAATCTCTTATTAGCCATTCTTTGAGATTGACATTTCACTTTTGTCTTTCTTGGTGGTAAAGTCTGTGGATTTAAAAAGAAAATCAAAACCAGAGATAAGACAAGTCTTCATACAGGACACAAACGTGACTCCAACATTTGTAAGTCATTTGGGTTCATTTCTTCTATTTTTGATGTTGGTGACCACAGATATCAAACTAGATTTATTCATGATTATAGCACTTCGATTACTTGGTAAAGGAAACAGTGAAATTGCACTTCAGGTGTAAAGAAGCAGGACAAATAAAAGGAGGAGCCTCTGTTTGAAGTTTTTGTTTCTTGGAGCTGCCTGGTTTTAGCAAGATGATCAAGAAGAGGAGGAGAGGACTGGAGCGACTATTCTTATCACTCAGTGTGGGTTTTTTGTCTGTTTGGTTCTCTACAAAGCCAGGCGCTCCAACCACATCTTGAGAAATTCTCCTTTCCAAAATGTGCTTGGGATTTGACAAACCACTGGGCGAAAGCACAGAAGAATCCGAGCTTGATCTCAGAAACACTGTCATCCTTTCCCTCCACCTCAGGACTCTTCTTTTGTAGACCTTAGTTGTGTTAGTTGCTCAGCTGCGTCCGACTCTTTGCGACCCCATAGGCTGTAGCCCACCAGGCTCCTCTGTCCATCGGATTCTCCAGGCAAGAATACTGGAGTGGGGTGCCATTCCCTTCTCCGGGGGATCTTCCTGACCTAGGGATTGAACCCCAGTCTTCTGCTTTGCAGGCAGATTCTTTACCACTGAGCCACCAGGGAAGACTTTGAAGATATTTTAAGTCACCCCAAACAGGAGATGGAAATGTTTTCTTTAAAGAATTTATAGGAGGTGACTGTCCTCAAGGTCACTTGTATAATAGTATGACCGAGTTCCGTTGGTTAAAAACCCGTGGAATCTTCTGGGGGCATTTAGACGGAGAAATTTTCTCCATCCCAGTGCCCAGAATGCGCACAAACGGTTGCATGATTTATGTAGATGTATGCAGAAGCTCTGCCAACAGGTATGTGTGGGAGGATCAAAGTCTTGCTGTCTCCATGCGTCTCTTTCACCTCCACCTCCACTCCTCCTTAACAAGCACCCTGTGCTCCGAGTGGGTTATTTTTTCCCATTTCCCCCCTCTGTTCTTGTCATTGGCCCATTTGGATCGACTGCCTCCTCCTTCTCCTGTAACCAAAGTATCAATGTACCATCTGTAGGTGCCAAATAAAGCCCAAGGCTTTCCAATAGCTTCCTCGTCTGGATACATTGTTATTTCTTCCCTGGAGCCTAGGATACATGGTACGTGCAGTACTCCTTAGGCGTGCCTGTGTGTGGGTGAGGGCGTGTATGTGTGTGTGCTTCATTCTACATTGCCCTTTCTGGTTCAGTTTCTCTCAGTACATTTCTTTTTTTAAATTGGGGCATGTTGACAATTGTTTTACAGTATTGTTTCTGCTTTCCAGTGAAGTGAATCAACTGTGTGTATGTGCGTACTCCGTGGCTCAGTCGTGTCTGAATCTTTGTGACCCCGTGGACTAAAGCCTGCCAGGCTCCTCTGTCCGTGGCATTACTCAGGCAAGAATACTGGAGTGGGTTGTCACTTCCTTCTCCAGAAGATCTTCCCGATCCAGGGATCGAACCTGCATCTCCTGCACGGCAGGCAGATTCTTCACTGTGGCACCATCTGTATACACATGTCCCCTCTCTCTTGAATCTTTCTCCTACCCCCATCCCACCCCTCAAGTCATTGCAAATATTGCACTTGAAGCTTCTGCAACAAAAAAGGACCCTTCCTCAGTAGTAGTTACCATTTACTGAGTGTTGATTAGATTAAAATAGCACACACAAAAAAATGTCGGAGCAAATGTTGAGGTGGTGAAAGAATCAAATTAAACTTTCTTATCTGATCACTTTTGTGTGATGTTGAATAGACATCAGCTCTATTTACATATATAATTCTAAATGTCACAATGGCAGAAAATGTTAGTTTCCAAGGATATTGTCTTTCTTTTACAGCCAAGCAATCCCTTCCTTATATCTAGATCTGGTATTGTAACTAGCTCTAGCAGAAGTGTTTTGTGCAATTCCTGTGACATGTCTTTAAAGGGAGAAGGCAAAATCTTCTTTACTCTTTCCAACACAAACCCAAGGGCTGGAGCACAAGCAACCACTGTGGGCCAGGAAGGAGCCTGGGACCCACTATCATGCATCAACATTATCAGCCACAGACAGCAACATTTCAGGGTGGGGACTTAAAGATGAATTAATAAAGAAAAGCAGATGAAATTTTCTATTTCTTAAGGCCACTTTTGAGTGGGTTTTTTAATATTCAAAGCTGAATTTGCTATTCTGGTAGTTCTCTTTTAACCTGGGAGGTCCACATTCTCAGTTTATTTGGGACAGTCCTGGGTTATGGTACTATTTCATTGTAATTTTTCTATTACTTAGCCTTCTCAAAAGTATCTGTCTTGGATGATGTGTTATATGGTGATGCTACATAATCCTCTAGATTCTAAATGTTTCTAGTTGCAGAAACATTTATGGAAATGACATTTTTCTTGGGAGTTTGAATGTAAAACAGCTAAAAATGGAGTAACTCTGGGTTAAACAGGGTTGGCATGGTTACAGTTCTGCTCAACAAAAACAAATCCCAGACTCAGCCTGAATTAGTATGTACTCGTGTGTTTGTGGGGGGCAGGTATTTATTTGCTCACTTGTTAGATTGCTTTTGCTTTGCAATGGATGGGAATTTCTTAGAAATAAATGTGATGATAAATATAAAAAAGGAATAAGGATGATCCCCTGGGTAGTGCTAAAGGCTCTTTCTAAATTGCATTCTGTTGAGTTCAGCCAATTATTAAACTTACATAATCCTTACCAACTCAGGGAATAAATACTTGGAATATCTGAATCTTACAAGAGAGGAAGTTGAAGCTTAAAGGTTAGTGACTTTGTGGCTGCATGACGTCTGTAAGGGGTCGTGACGCTGCAGCCTGTGGACCCCCAGTGTCCCATCTTCCTTCAGAGCCCTGATGTGCTGGGAAGCAGAAAAGGTGTGAGACACACAAGCCAACATCTCCAGGGTATGAGAACGGTGAGTCATGTTTCAAAGTTTTCATTATATATTTATTTATTCTGGGCTGTGCTGGGTCTTCACTGCTAGGGCTTTGCTCTAGTTGGGGCGAGGGGGATTCTCATTGCAGTGGTCTCTCGTTGCCGAGCACAGGCTCTAGAGCAGGCCCAGCTGTCCCCATAACATGTGGGATCTTCCCAGATCAGGGATTGAACTTGTGCCCGCTGCCATGGAGGGCGTATTCTTAACCACTGGACCATCCGGGAGCCCAGCAGTGTGCCTTGGTGATGAGGACAGGAGCCGGAGGCATCGGTGTCTACCACCACCTGGATATTGTCATGACCCTATGACAGTATGTCATCTACTATGCAGTAGGTCAGAAATGTAGTTGGGAGGGGAGTACCCTCAAAAAGCACTGGGCAAAGCTTTTCTCAGGTCCCTCAGCCTTGCCATTTGGTTAAACACAATTGCCATAAGTACATGACCCAAAGGGTTTCCAGTTAGACAGGTTTTGGCCATCCCCCACAGTATTCTTGCCTGGAGAATTCCATGGACTACAGCACATGGGGTCACAAAGAGTCTGGCACAACTGAGCAACTAACACTTTAACTTCACCAATAACAGTGCATGCCACATTTAAGTTTTTAAGGAGCCCAGCAGTTAGTAAGGGGAGCATTCTACATTAGATAAGGTATGGATCCATAGACATAGGTGTTCAAGATTCTAGTAGAGATACTTGAATTTGGGATCATGAGTCAGATTGGAGCAGCAGCAATGTAGATGAGGATTTCTGAGCTGGTTACCATGTGGGTTGGTAAACCGTGAACTAGGTCACTAAGTCTAAAAAATTAATACAACTATGATGGGTCAATTAAAGCAAAAAAAAATGATAGAGTCATAGAAACTGAGATGAGGATGTTCATAAATAAAGAAACCAGGAAACGAAGATATGGAGGAATTCAGGTAGCTCTGAGATTTTACAGGTGTCTTTTCAGGGAGCATGGTGGTAAAGAATCTGCTTACCAAAGCAGGAGATGCAGGAGACAAAAGTTCAATCCCTGGGTTGGGAAGACCCCCCGGAGGAGGAAATGGAAACCCATGCCAGGATTCTTGCTGGAAAATCCATGGACAGAGGAAGCTGGTGAGCTACAGTCCATGGGGTTGCAAAAAGTCAGATGCACTGAGGACGCACACACGGGTCATGAAGTCCAAAAAATCAATACAACTATGATGTGTCAATTAAAGCAGAAAAATATAGTGAGGTCAAATGGACTGAGATGAGAATGTTCATAAATAAAGAAACTAGGACACAGAGGCAGGTGGGAACTCAGGCATGTCCGAGTTACGCAGATGTCTTTTCAAATGCTCGCTACTGCGTTTTAAGTATAGGATTGCCCTGAAGGTGCAGCGACACAGCCCAAAGATCTTTAGAATCATTCACTATTTCTTTGAACTTTAGGTGACCCAAACCAAGGGATAAGGAGGAGCTTGATTTGATGAAAGTAGAAGGTAAAAAAATGGTATCATCTATTTGGCAAAGAACTTACCTGGCAAGCAGCAGACATAATATAGCTGATGGCGGCTCAGAGATATCACACAAGGCTTGGGTTCCACATGGAAGGACACGGGAGGCACCAGAAGTCTGCATCGTACAGTCACGTGGTTCCACCTTGCAAGGTTGCTTAGGGAGATCGCCTTCCTGCCTGAAATTTTACTTTCAGCACTTTGAAATGTAATATACTCTGCCCTCTGGTGGTTACTTTTATTTTTTTAATTTTAAGTAAGAAACTGGAATGAAGAAATCACACAACACCAACTACAGGCGTAACTGGGCTCACAAGAGTCACTTGACTGAGAGGCATACGTGATGCTCTGACCCTTGAAGTGTTAGCCCTCAAACAAGAAAGAAAAACACTCCATCCTTTTGCGGATTGCCAGGAAGTCTATATTCTCCCCATTTTTTTTTCTTCTCTCCCACTCCCCAGAAACTTTTTCCACTACACTTCTAGCATGAGAACACTTCAGAGATTCCTTAAATTCTGACTTCACAAGAGGTGGCCGACGCTGCTTCTCGCTATTTTGACAGAAAGACCTCTTGGAACTTGAAAGGAAATCTCTAAAAGACACTTCAAGCCACACAGTGACTTTAACACTGGAACATAATTTGAAAAGGAACAGATAACATGGATATGTGTGACTTCATGTCACTTTGCTGTATACCTGAAATGAGCACAGTGTTTTTATTTTGCGGTGGAGCATTGCTGATGAGCAATTTAGAAGATAAAAGGGTGATGGGCTGATGCCTGGCTAGGATTGAACCAACTTATCTCTTTCCCTCATTGGTGTGTTTGGGAGACAGAGAAAGAGCCTGGCTATCATCATGACAAACTGTCATTAGATTTGTCAAGTGTAAATAGTTGTGACTAACACTCACAATCAGAGAAAGGGAGTCCAGGAATAAACACTTTGATGAAGATTAGATGTTCTTTTAGTGACAGATTTTAAGGACCTGGATTACACTGAATGAAAATTCCATATATATATTTGTACATGGATGGTGGTGGGTGCAAGTCGCTCAGTTGTGTCCAACTCTTTGCGACTCCATGCATGTATATGTGTATATATATATATATATATATATATATATGTATGATTTTATAAGAACCCTAATATCTATATATTATATATGACCAATAAAGGTACGTTATTGAAAAGATAAGAACATTGGCTAATTTATTTCCGCTGACTTAACAAATATTCACAACCTGAAATTCGAGACTCATATTTTATTCAGTGTGAATTTTTCGACTTCAAGCCAGGGGGAGACAGCAGGTCAAGTAACCTTGAGAGAATTGTCCTGAGGAAGTGAGGGGAGGAGCCCGGTTAAGATAGAAGTTTTGCAACAAAGGGCAGGTAGTCTGAACATCAAAAGGTTATTGTTGATTAAAGAAAGCCAGACATCCCAAGTTAAGGAAGTTTGCATTTTTTTTTTTTTTTTTTTTTTTTTTATGCAGAGGAAGATACAAGAGTCTGGGCTCACTGAAATCCTTCCTTTCATCTCCGCATCTCAGCTCTCCTGGGCAAGTATCCTGAGTTTCTTCACATCCTGAGCTTCCTTGGGGCTCACTGTAGGGCGTGTCTGCAGTCTGATGCCCGGTAGACCTCAGGCCTTCTCTTCCTCCCTGAGTGCCCTCTGGGCTCAGGAGCACACATTGAAAGGCTGGACTTGCTTTAATGATTGGGACATCCTTGTTTACTGGTATGGCAGGGAATCCTTAATTTCTCATTTCTCTTTTACAAATGATATTAAAATTCTTATATTGAGCCTTAATGCATAAAGGATCTGTTCAAGAAAACCAGCTACCATATTTCAAGAGTATGTTTTGTTGAGAGTACTTTTTTTATAGAAAGCTATATATTCCCATACAGTATAAACAATGTATGTTTAATACATATTTATGAATGAATTCAAGAATGAGGAATTTGAAAAAAAGTCTTAGAGTGTGTGCCTGAAATTTTAAAAAAGAACTTCTGACAAGCTATGCAGTGTTTCTGATTTTTTAAATATTGTTGAATGGGACCACATTCAGATTCAGAGCAACCTATAAAAGATATTTCAAAACATTTTAATTAGAAAACTCACGCAAGTGTCAAGAGTGATATTCATTTTGCTGGTTACTGTAAGGGTAAAAAAAACTCCTATAAATAGCTATTGGAATATTTAGAATATTTAGGGCAATATTTAGAATATTGCCCTAATATTCTAAAATGTCGGCAAAATGTGTCCTGCCATTTTTCAGTGTAAAATGGGGAAATACTAAAGCCAAATTCTAAGATAGAATGTCTTTCATGTGAGTGTAAGTGTGTGTGTTATTGGGAAATTCTTCCATTTCTCCTGTAGGTAGGGGCTTGCTTGTGATTTCCCATTCACGAGGAGAACCCATTGTACCCTGTGGGGTTCTTTACCCTTGGTTTAAGTTATACCTTCCTGAAGCTGGCCATTCTATTTGGTTTCAAGGCAAGAAAGAATCTCTAGGTTTAGAAATGCTAATGATATCTTCCTAGCAACTTTAGCCCCAGGAGCCCAAAATGCATTCACTGGAGCAACAATCTTCCTTTCGAGTTAAAAAAAGAAAAAGAAGAAAAGACAGTCAAGAGCAGAAGGAAGGAAGGGTCTCACAGATTCAGAGATTATTGTTGAAAAGTGAACACACACAGCACACTTCCATACACTGAGCCAGCTGAGATGCTGAATATACTAGTTTCAAAGCTAATGATTCTGAATTAAATTCTTATTTCCAGTGCAGAAAACAAATGTGCCCAGTAAATAAAAATATAAAAGTCTCATATACTGGACTTAGTATTTTTATCATCAAAATTTGATATACAAACTCTCATCTCTTATCAAGATAAGTCTATATCAAATACTGAAAACTTAAACACTTAAATTTCACAACTGATTTTGTTGCAGGAAGGGGGACCCCTTCCAGGGCCCAAAACTGGGCTCTTGTCTAACACTCGGAAATGAATTGTCTGAGGAGACACATGTGCTGACAAAGCAAGAGATTTTATTGGGAAAGGGCACCCTGGTGGAGAGCAGTAGGGCAAGGGAACCCAGGAGAACAGCTCGGCCACGTGGCTTGCACTCCCCTGTTTTATGGTGATGGAACTAGTGTCCGGGTGCTCTTTAGCCAATCATTCTGACTCAGAGTCCTTCCTGGTGGTGCACGCCTTGTTCAGCCAAGATGGATGCCAGAGAGGAGGATTCTGGGAGGTGGTCGGACATGTGGTGTCTCGTTTTGACCTTTCCTGAACTCTTCCCGTTGGCGGTGGCTTATTAGTTCCGTGTTGCCTAGTGGGACCTCCTGTCGTAAAACAACTCACGGAATGGTTACTGTGGTGCCTGGCCAGTGTGGGCGGTTTCAGTCAGAGGGCTTTCCCTAACAGTTTCATTTCCTTAAGCAATTATCAATATCTCCCTTTCTATTAATCTCTCTCACTGTACCTACAGATATGTTGTGTAGAATTTACATTATTTATTTAGAATTGGTTTCATCCACATTAATTATAGGGGCTTCCCAGGGGGCCCAGTGGTAAAGAATCTGCCTGCCAGTGCAGGAGACCTTGGAGACATGCGTTTGAAGCCTGGGTGGGGAAGATCCCTTGGAGGAGGAAATGGCCAACCACTCCAGGATTCTTGCCTGGAAAATTCCAGGGACAGCAGAGCTTGGCAGGCTACAGTCCATGGAAGTGCAAAGAGTCAGACAGGACTGAGCCTGCGTGCTTGCCATGTCATGTCATACATTAATTATGTTGAAGAATGGGTTATTTGATATGGTAATATTAACAATGGTTGTTTTACTAGGCAATGGGGTTGTATTTCAATATCACTTTTATTATACATGAAGAGCCAATAATATTCAAGTTAATTTATTAATTTTAATTAAGTTGTATGGCTCAATTGAAACCAGAAATATTATGCTATCTCATTCAAATGGAACAGGATTATACACTTGACTAGTTCCGAATCTAACATGGAATATTTAGGGAACTTTTGGATTTATACACATTATGAAATTCAAGTTTGAGCTTTTTAAAATTAAAAGAACTTAAATGAATAGTGTTGAAAATCAACTATGAGGTGAAAACTACCCAAATATTCATTAACAGTAGAACAGATTAATTAATTGTGGTCTATATATACAAACCCTAGAATAAACGGAACCGAGTGATTTAAAAACACGTGCAACAGTATAGATGAATCTCAAAACATAATTTGAGTGAAAGAAGTCAAGCCCAAGAATGTACATGCTGTATGTTGCCCCATATATAAAGTAAAAATCATGCAAAGCTGCTCTTTGCTATAAAGAGGAGAAGGAAATGACTATTAGGGGTCATGAGGAATGTCCCTTGATGCTCATGAAACTTCTTGATTTTGAGATATTTTAAAAATGACATGTGGAGTGTTCTTTCACAAATGTTCTCATAAAACTCAGTATCTCAGCCTTCTATCCCATGTCTAACTGGATGACACCCCTGTAAGCCCTCCCCATCACTAACCCTGCCTGGTACGGCCCCTCTGATCCCTCTGCCCTCGCCTCTTCCCTGCTCTCAGCTCCCGCTTGCCTTCTGTTCCCCCCTCGCCTACCTTCATGCTCACTCAGTTGAACCTGAATACATTTTTCCTCCTGCTTACTGTAAGGTTGGGATGAAGGAAAAAGGCAAGACTAGGGAGGCACACAATAAAGAGATAGTCTTTCTCTTTATATCTCAGCTGTAGTGTAAGTTTAAATTTGTGAACCAGCCACTAATCCTCAAATGGAGACAAACGATGAGATATTTTTAAAGACACACTGAAATTATTTCATGAATATGCATGATTTGATAAGGCATATGTATAAGGTATTAGCTAGATATTCCTAATCATTCATATAAACGAGATGAGATCTTTCCATTAGAAGGAGCGGTAGATACACCATAAGGAGACTTGGATACAGAGAGCAACCTCAGTTACTTCCAAGATGCTGTCTGGAAAATTACTGTGGGCCTGAGTTTCCCCATCTCTGAAGGAAGAGGACTGGACGAGTTGATTCATGCGTGTGTACTAAGTTGCTTCAGTCGTGTCTGACTCTTTGGGACCTCACGGAATGTAGCCTGCCAGGCTCCCCTGTCCATGGGATTTCCCAGGCAGGAATACTGCTGGAGTGGGTTGCCATGCCCTCCTCCAGGGAATTTCCGGACCCAGGGATTGAACCCACGTCTACTGCCGCTCCTGCATTAGCTAAAATAGAGTGAAAAATCGATAGGCCTGTCTTTGGAATGTGAATGTATACTTTTAAGGGCAACATATTGCTTTGTAGCTCTTTAAGTACTTTTCCATGACAACTCTGTATCTATGTGTTACCAGCACTGGGGTCAGGAGATAGAATTTTCCTGTTTTTTACAGAACAGTTTCCTCTTGCTGTATTTTGGTGGGTCCTTCCCCAGGGACAATTTCTCTGACCTCTGTCACCATAGATTAATTCTATCTCTCCCAGAATTTTACATAAATGGATCCACACATGTTCTCTTCAGTCCCATAATTCCATCATTAGCATGATGTTTCTGAGATTCTTCCATGTTGTTTTGCCTATCAGTTGCGTGTGTATTTTTAATCTTAATTTTTTGGCTCAGCAGTCTTCCCCTGTGTTCACCTACCACAATTTATTTGCCCATTCACCTGCTGATAGACGTTTCAGTTATTCTGATGTTTGGTTATTATGAAGGCAACTGGTGAAAACATCCTTGGGCAAGTCTTTTGTGTGATGGATGTTTTTATTTCTCTAGGCTCAATACCAGTTGCTGGATCACAGGCATGATGGATATTTAAAATAAAATGTGGTGTGTTTAAACAAACAAACAAAAAAATCAGAAAAAGAGATTCTTCTTGAATTCCTTGAGCTTTCATATATTTCTGAGTGTGATCTACAGCATCATTTAGCCTTTTTTTCCCCTTGGCTTGAGACTTGTCTGACTTATGGGAACTTGGAATTGCCCTTGGCGCTGCATGTGGCAGCACAATTGTATAGAAGCTCCTGTGAAAGGTTTTGTTTCCATGAATACTGGGAAGTGCCAAAATTAGGAATTATGTACTCTGAGTGAACTCTCACATAGCTGAAGCTGGTGTCACTAGGTGACAAGCCCAGGGCTTAAACAAATAAACTAAGTCAAGACAAGTTTTTCTTTTATCCCCAGAAAGTGGTCCAAGGACTTGATTGCAAATCATCTAGGTAGCTAACTAGCCATATTTTGATTAATTTTTTAAAATTTTGTATTGGGATATAGCCAATTAGCAAACAATGCTGTGATAGTTTCAAATGAATAGCAATGGGATTCAGCCTTACATATCCATGTACCCATTCGCCCCCAAATTCCCCTCCCATCCAGGCTGCCACATAACACTGAGCAGAGTTCCTTGTGCTGTAAAGGAGGTCCTTGCTGGTTATGCATTTTAGACACACTTTGTAACAAGCGCCTTGGAGATCCTTCTGATCAGGTTAGTTTAAGAATCACTGTATCTGTCTAGACCAGTAATTCTCACTGGCGATTGCACATTAGAATCACCTGGAGAACTTTCAAAAAGCACCTCACCCATGACACACCTAGGACTAATTAAGACAATCTCTGTATGCTTTACCCCTCTCCAGGTGGCTGTGATGAGTGGCCCCTGATGAGAACTCCTGGTCCGTTCTGTGCCATGTTTAGTACAGTTGAGAACACCATGACTTGCATCTCTGTCCATTGGTTTTACATCCACATCATTCTGACAATACTGAAGAGGATTAAAGAAGATCTTTAAAAAATTTTCTTTGTACAAAAATACCTTAAGCAAGCAGAATTCTCTAAAAGTGCACTGTCATCATCGTTTGCCTTTATCTTCTTTCTTGTGAAACATCACACATCTTAATCTATAAAAAGTTATTGTACATTCAAATTGAAGAAATGTATTTCTGAAAGTGATATTCACTTTTTTTTGGAGAGCTTATTGGCATGTTTCATTGGAATTAATTTAATAATATGAACTCAATAAAGTATATTTCGGTACACATGATTAGATTTCTACTTTAAGGCTAACCTTTCAGTTTGAAATTTTGCAAACATTGGCCATGTAATTTACCCAAAAAGCAGTCTGAAGAATTTTTCTATTTCATAATTCCAAGAGCAATATCTGTCACACCCACATTACAACTACCTCCTCACAAATAAGTGAATTTTATTCTTCAATGAAATCTGATTACTTGATGGGCTACATCTAGATGAATACACAAGTTCATTTAAACCATCCAATTCCAGTATGCTAACTGAAGAAAAACAGACTCTGTGGGGCTTCCCAGGTGGTGCTAGCGGTAAAGAACCTGCCTGCCAATGCAGGAGACACAAGAGACTCCGGTTCGATCCCTGAGTCAGGAAGATCTCCTGGAGAAGGAGGCGGCAACCCACTCCAGTATTCTTGCCAGGAGAATGCCATGGACAGAGGAGCCTGGTGGGCTACAGTAAGGTCACAAAGAGTCAAACATGACTGAAGTGACTTAGCACCAGGAACAACTGGAGAAGAACACAATTTCTCATCCCCAAAATATGCCTCTTTGGCTTGTTCTTTGTAAAGAAAAGCAGACATCAAAGAAGCTCTGCAAACCAAGTTACACTTTTGTAAGGGCTATTTACATTTATAAGGGAACTCTCCATTTGTAAGGCTGTCATCCTCTCTGTTCCAGAAAGAGAATGGCTAAATCTATAGGAACTCTTTCAACAGAGAAAGGAACAACTTAAATCTGCAAAACAGCGCCATGGTTACTGTTGTTGTTCAGTTGCTCAGTCGTGTCTGACTCTTTGAAACCCCATGGACTGCAGCATGCCGGGCTCCCCAGTCCTCCACTGTCTCCTGGAGTTTGCTCACATTCATGTCCATTGAGTTGGTGATGCTATTTAACCATCTCATCCTCCACCACCATTCTCCTTTTGCCTTCAGTCTTTTCCAGGACTTGGGTCTTTTCCAATGAGTCGGCTTTTAGCATCCCATAGGCAAAGAATTGGAGCTTCTGCTTCAATATACGTCTTTCCAATGAGTATTCAAGGTTGATTTCCTTCAGGAATGGCTGGTTGGATCTGCTTGCAGTCTGAGGGAGTCTCAAGAGTCTTCTCCAGTATCACAGTTTGGAAGCATCAATTCTTTGGTGCTCAGCCTTCTTTATGATCCAACTTTCACATTCATATATTACTACTGGAAAAACCATAGATTTGGCTATATGGACGTTTGTTGGCAAAGTGATGTCTCTGCTTTTTAATACACTGTCTAGATTGGTCATAGCTTTCCTTCCAAGGAGAAAGCATTTTTTAATTTCATTGCTGCAGTCACTGAGTGTTTTGTCTGAAAAACCTAGCTCTTCCCAGCCCTTCCTTCCTTTGTCTCTAGCTGGAGATGCTATTAAAGATAATGACTTGGGCCATTTCTGAGAGCTCCTCAATTTTCCTGAGTATACATATTATTAATCACTTGCTTGCTTTTCTCTTAATCATCTTTTATTACAGGAGGATCTCAGTGAATAAACTAGGAGAATAGAGGAACATTTCTTTTCTTTCCCTGTGTAACCAAGTACCTTCAATTCAGTTGAGTTCAGTCACTCAGTCGTGTCCAACTCTTCGCAACCCCATGGACTGTAGCACGCCAGGCTACCCTGTCCATCACCAACTCCCAGAGCTTGCTCAAACTCATGTCCTCTTCGATGAGGAAAAGTCTTGAATGTTCAGGTAAGAACCTTTGACTGTTTCTTCCTTCATGTATTGAGATTGCTTGAGTCTACTTGGAGGAAACCAGATACAGGATGCTATTTAAAGGAAGCAGTAACTTCATTTTACTCTGATCCAGAAAGTTTCTCACACTGCAGAAAACTCTCCTCTTTACCAGCCTCCTGCATGTGTGGTTTGGATTGCCCATTGACAAAGAAAAGTCAGCTGATGGTGACTCTCCTGATTAAAATCACATTAAAACCTTGAATAAAACATTCTCCATGTCCCGTAATCCCCATTATCCAGAGAGGCTTTGAACCACAAACCAAAGTGCAGCTTGGTTGGCATAGAGTGGAAGTCATCTCTGAGCCATTGTGGTTGCCCCCTCTATCTGTATCACCACGCCAATCACGTCTCTTTGGCATTTCACAGGCCATAGCCTCTGCTGTGTGCCCGTTAAACAACCGCTGTCCATCCCCCACGCTGTTGGCCTCTGGCCATCCTTCCTAGCTCACTTAAAGTATAACTGGCATTTGCTTGGCTGGGAGTCAGTTTAATTTCTTGCTACCTTTCCCAGTTGTCTTAACCATCGGATGTCTTGACAGTTGGCAAGTGGAAACTGTGGTTCTGATATGTCACGTAAAATCTGCTGGATGAATATTTTCCTCTAGGAAAGAGTGAAAGTGAAATCCCATCCCGACCCACCCTCTTTCCAAAACAATAAACATTTCCTGGCTGCCACGATTTTCCTAATCATTTAAAGCAGCACATTTGTTACGGAAAGGGCAGCTGAACTTCATATTTGCCTGGGCCATCTGTTCAAGAATTCAGCCTTTAAGCAGCTGACTTCAGTGACTGCAGTTCATTGCAGAAGTGGGAGGGTTCTATCAGGGAATGTGTCAGGGCACTGGGTCACAGAAAAACATAATCCAGAGACTCTGGAGAACTATTTTTTTCTTTTTCCTTTTTGCTTAGTATTGCTGAATATCTGTGGAAAAAAATAGGATTTCTCCTAAATACATAGGTAATACAGAGACACACTTATCTTCAAATGTATGACTTGTGTTACATTGTTGATACAGATGAGATATGGTGGTAGATGAAAGCCAAAGTATTTGATTTCTCTGTTTTCTTGAGGCATATTTTCCATTGTTAAGTAGACATCCTAAGTTGAAAAGTTCAGATAAAGGGGAAACTTTATGCATAATAAATGTCATGAGGTAGGTAAGTCTGAAAATACAGAAAGAGTAGAGGTGAAGAGAGTTTGTTAAGAGATCATGTAGATTTTAACTCTCACTTTCTACTATATTTCTGGGCCTGAGATGTTACAAATAGGATGTTTCAACAGTCTTTGCCATAAGAACAAAGACTTCTGGAATACTTGAGGCTAGAAAGGACAAGCTGAAACTCTGTGCACCAAAAGGACAAATATATGATTGCTCTTTTATGAAATTCCTGAAATAGTCACATTTATAGAGACAGTAGAATGATGGTTATAGTAGACTAGGGGAAGAGAGAATCAGTTCAGTTCAGTCGCTCAGTCATGTCCAACTCTTTGCAACCCCATGGACTGCAGCATGCCAGGCCTCCCTGTCCATCACCAACTCCCAGAGTCCACCCAAGCCCATGTCCATCGAACTGGTGATGCCATCCAACCATCTCATCCTCTGTCGTCCCCTTCTCCTTCTGCCCACAATCTTTCCCAGCATCAGAGTCTTTTCAAATGAGTCAGCTCTTAGCATCAAGTAGCCAAAGTATTGGAGTTTCAGTTTCAACATCAGTTCTTCCAATGAATAGTCAGGACTGATCTCCTTTAGGATGGACTGGTTGGATCTTCTTGCAGTCCAACGGACTCTCAAGAGTCTTCTCCACTTCACACCAGTCAGAATGGCTGCAATCCAAAAATCTACAAGCAATAAATGCTGGAGAGGATGTGGAGAAAAGGGAACCCTCTTACACTGTTGGTGGGAATGCAAACTAGTACAGCCACTATGGAAAACAGTGTGGAGATTCCTTAAAAAACTGCAAATAGACCTGCCATATGACCCAGCAATCCCACTGCTGGGCATACACGCTGAGGAAACCAGAATTGAAAGAGCCATGTGTACCCCAATGTTCATCGCCGCATTGTTTACAATAGCCAGGACATGGAAGCAACCTAGATGCCCATCAACTGATGAATGGATAAGAAAGCTGTGGTACATATACACAATGGAATATTACTCAGCATTAAAAAAAAAATCCATTTGAATCAGTTCTACTCAGGTGGACGGAACTGGAGCCTATTATCCAGAGTGAAGTAAGCCAGAAGCAAAAACAACAATACAGTATACTAATGCATATATATGGAATTTGGAAAGACGGTAATGAGAACCCTGCATGCGAGACAGCAAAAGGAACGCCGATGTATAGAACAGACTCGTGGACTCTGTGGAAAAGGACAAGGGTGGGATGATATGGGAGAATGGCATTGAAACATGTTAATTATCTTATGTGTAATCAATCACCAGCCCAGGATCGATGCTCGGGGCTGGTGCATCGAGATTTCTCGGGGGGAGGGAGGAGGGAGGGAGGAGAGAGGGGGGTTCTGGAGGGGGAGCATATGTAAACCCATGGCGATATCATGTCATTGTATGGCAAAACCAACACAATAAAGTAAAGAAAATTTAAAAAAAAAAGAGTCTTCTCCCACACCACAGTTCAAAAGCATTAATTCTTTGGCTCTCAGCTTTCTTTATAGTCCAACTCATATCCATACATGACTTCTACAAAAACCATAGCTTTGACTAAATGGACCACTTTTTGCAAAGTAATGTCTCCACTTTTTAATATGCTGTCTAGGTCGGTCGTAACTTTTCTTCCAAGGAGTAAGCGTCTTCTGATTTCATGGCTTCAGTCACCATCTGCAGTGATTTTGGAGTGCTAAAAAAAAAAGTCTTTTCCTGTTTCCATTGCTTCCCCAACTATTTCTCAAAAAGTGATGGGACCAGATGCCATGATCTTCATTTTCTGAATGCTGAGCTTTAAGCCAACTTTTTCACTCTCCTCTTTCACTTTCATCAAGAGGCTCTTTAGTTCTTCTTTGTTTTCTGCCATAAGGGTGGTGTCATCTGCATATCTGAGGTTATTGTTATTTCTCCCAGTAATCTTGATTCCAGCTTGTGCTTCATCTAGCTCAGCATTTCTCATGATGTGCTCTGCATATGAGTTAAATAAGCAGGGTGACAATATACAGCCTTGACGTACTCCTTTCCCAATTTGGAGCCAGTCTGTTGTTCCATGTCCAGTTCTAACTGTTGCTTCCTGACCTGCATACAGATTTCTCAAGAGGCAGGCCAGGCGGTCTGGTATTTCCATCTCTTTCAGAATTTTCCACAGTTTGTTGTGTTCCATTCAGTCAAAAGCTGTGGTAGATGTTTTGTGGAACTCTCTTACTTTTTTTTTTGATGATCCAGTGGATGTTGGCAATTTGATCTTTGATTCCTCTGCCTTCTCTAAATCCAACTTGGACATCTGGAATTTCACAGTTCATGTACTGTTGAAGCTTCGTTTGGAGAATTTTGAGCATTACTTTACTAGCATGTGACACAAGTTCAATTGTATGATAGTTTGAGCATTCTCTGTCATTGCCTTTCTTAGGGATTGGAGTGAAAACTGACCTTTTCCAGTCCTGTGGCCACTGTTGAGTTTTCCAAATTTGCAGGAATAATGAGTGCAGCACTTTCACAGCATCATCTTCTAGGATTTGAAATAGCTCAACTGGGATTTCATCACCTCCGCTAGCTTTGTTCCTAGTGATGCTTCCTAAGGCCCACTTGACTTCTCATTCCAGGATGTCTGGCTCTAGGTGAATGATCACACCATTGTGATTATCTGGGTCATGAAGACCTTTTTTGTACAGTTCTTCTGTGTATTCTCGCCACCTCTTCTTAATATCTTCTGCTTCTGTTAGATCCACACCATTTCTGTCCTTTATCAAACCCATCTTTGTGTGAAATGTTCCCTTGGTATCTCTAATTTTCTTGAAGAGATCTCTAGTCTTTTTCATTCTATTGTTTTCCTCTATTTCTTTGCACTGATCACTGAGGAAGGCTTTCCTATCTCTCCTTGTTATTCTTTGGAACTCTGCATTCAGATGAGAATATCTTTCCTTTTCTCCTTTGCTTTTTGCTTCTCTTCTTTTCTCATCTATTTTTAAGGCCTCCTCAGACAATCGTTTTGTCTTTTTCCATTTCTTTTCCTTAGGGATGGTTTTGATCCCTGTCTCCTGTACAATGTCAGGAACTCTATCCATAGTTCCTTAGGCACTCTGTCTATCAGATGTAATTCCTTGAATCTATTTATCACTTCCATTGTATAATCATAAGGGATTTAATTTAAGTCTTACCTGAATGGTCTAGTGGTTTTCCCTACTTTCTTTAATATAAGTCTGAATTTGTCAATAAGGAGTTCATGATCTGAGCCACAGTCATCTCCTGGTCTTGTTTTTGCTGACTATAGAGCTTCTCAATCTTTGGCTCCAAGAATATCATCAATCTGATTTCAGTGTTGACCATTTGGTGATGTCCATGTGTAGAGTCTTCTCTTGTGTGTTGAAAGAGGGTGTTTGCTCTGACTAGTGCATTCTCTTGACAAAACTCTATTAGCCCTGCCCTGCTTCATTCTGAACTCCAAGGCCAAATTTGCCTGTTACTCCAAGTATTGCTTCCTACTTTTGCATTCCAGTCACCTATAATTTAAAGGACATCTTTTTTGGGGTGTTAGTTCTAGAAGGCCTTATAGGTCTTCATAGAACCATTCAGCTTCTTTGGCATTACTGGTCAGGGCACAGACTTGGATTACTGTGATATTGGACAGTTTGCCTGGGAAACAAACAGAGGTCCTTCTTTCTTTTGTGAGACTGTAATCAAGTACTGCATTTTGGACTCTTTTGTTGACTATGATGGCTACTCCATTTCTTCTAAGGGATTCCTACCCAGAATAGTAGATATAATGGTCATCTGAGTTAAATTCACCCATTCCAGTCCATCTTAGTTCACTGATTCCTTCACTCTTGTTATCTCCTGTTTGACTACTTCCAGTTTGCTTTGATTCATGGACCTAACATTCCAGGTTCCTATGCAATATTGCTGTTTACAGCATTGGACCTTGGTTATACCACCAGTCACATCCACAACTGGGAATCAATTTTGCTTTGGCTCCATCCTTTCATTCTTTCTGGAGTTATTTCTCCAATGATCTCCAGTAGCATGTTGGGCACCTACCGACCTGGGGAGTTCATCTTTCCGTGTCCTATCTTTTTGCCTTTTCATACTGTTCATGGGGTTCTCAAGGCAAGAATACTGAAGTGGTTTGCCATTCCCTTCTCCAGTGGACCATGTTTTGTCAGAATGGGGTGCAAGTATTGTTTCATGGGGAGTTTCAGTTTGGGAAGATGAAAATGATCTGGAGATGGCTGAGGGTGATGGTTATACAACAATGCGGCTGTGTTTAATGCTGATACACTGCATGCTTAAAACTGGCTAAGATGGTAATTTTATGTTATGCATAGTTTACTGCAATAGAAAAGCAAGTATTGTTATTGACTGAAAATTGTTGTGGAATAGAAGATGTGGTGTTGATAGCAATGTGATTCTAAGGTTTGAAGAGCAACAGAAGGCACAATTGAAATGCACATCCCATTAACAATTGCGGTTATTTAAAAATGAAACAAAAATGCTTTAAAACATATTATGCAGGATATGCAGCCCTGAAACTCAAGCATATATATAAACAGTACAGATATTTAGCCTATAGTTCTTACTCAGAGGAGGTAATTCTATATGTGATCTCCTATCATGCATATATGTGGATTTAGTTCATTGAAAAGCCTAGTATAAAAATAGAAGCCAGGCTGGTGGTTAAAATTATAGAGCAATAATTGTTTATAATGGAGGAAGAATGCTTGATTATGAAGCAACTCAAATGTAATCCTCTGCCTCTTCAAGTAGCAAAAATCCAATGCAGAAATATTTTAAAAAGGGATGTTGGATTCTCTAAATCAGGGGTCTCCAACCTCTGGGATCTATGCTTCATGATCTGGGGAGGAGCTATGTAATAATAGTAGGAATAAAGTATATAATAAATATGATACATTGGAATTGTCCTGAAACCACCCTCCACCCCGCACTGTCCATGGAAAAACTGGGTCATCTTGGATGAAGAAAAATCGAACATTTAAATAAGAATCTTTGTTTACTACTTCGTGTATCTCTATTGCCTGAGTCTTCTTGGAGGCAACCGGATAGAGAATGCTATATGAAGGATGCTACTTTGTGCTCTTCCACAAAACTCGTCCTTGGCTCTGAAGAGGTTGGGGACTTCTGCTCTACATGATACATACTTTGGGTGAAAGTTTTGACTAGGCGGTGTTTGTGATTCTTAAGTGTCGAGCTCATTGTACTAAAAGCGTATAAATGTGGACCTTTGTGTGATATGGACAAAACAGGTTCATGAAAGGCTAGAAGAATCTCTGTGTCATGGAGAAAATTTGTTTCTTAATTTGCTCTGTTGACCTTCAACAAATAGACGGCCAGTTGTGTCTCTAGCCAAAACAGGGATTTATTCTGGATCAACAAGGAATTGTAATTTGGGGTCTGGCACCTTGGCTTGCCAAGAGCCAGGAAAGGATGACACTTTTAAAGAGGGGAAAAGCAGTTGGAGAGGTTGGAGTAAACGAAGAGTTATTGGAGGCATGCAGAGTTTGAAGTAGTGGCTCTTTGTTAACCGACTGTGACAGTCTCTCATTGGTGGAGCTCCTGAGAGGCAAGAAGGAGTCTTTCTTCTTCATCTTGGGGCATTGAGAGTTCCCCTCTTCTCCTGTCTCAACTCTATTTTAATTGAGGCTTCTGGTTATCAGTTCTTATAGCTTCTACAATCCTTATCAATTACAAAATACAATCCCTTGGAGTTGACACGTTAGTGACTAACTAGGAGCAGAAGGAAAGAGATTGTAAAAAAAAAAAAGAAAAAGAGAAGTATGCTATGGAACAGTCTCATGGTGCTTGTGAGTGTCTTTCATCCTGTGACTTCAATGTGAAATGAGACATGCTTTAGAGTATAAGTTTTTAAAAAAGAATATTTGAAGACTCATGAAGACCGACATCCAGCAGCAGATCAGCCAGCAGGATGACATAGAGGTAAATAGGTTGGAAAAGTAGATTCCTTAATTGTTATCATGCTCAAGAAAAGGGTCGTCTCTAGCAGTTTCTAGGAAAGTGAAAGGATATTATTAATGTAAATATGGGAAGACAGGTAAGGGAATATGTAACAGATACATCTTCTCTCCTGTTTCCCCCTGATGTTTCTGTGAACATTCCCTCGTTCTGTTGGAGGTGATATTGGTGTACCTCAAAAACTGCATTTCCCAGCTTTGCTTGTAGGTGGAGGTATCTGCATGATGAAGCTTTAGCCAATGAAATAAGAGCAGAAGTCCCTGGGGTGAGGGCTTCTGGGATGCTCTGTCAGGGGGCTGACTTAGCTGAAGATTTCTTTCTGTTTTTCGCCTTTCCTCTTACTGTCTGTAGGATTGAAAAACCAATTGAAACGGGCAAGAGATGATGCAGTAGAAACTAGAAGCCTGCAATTTTAGCAGCGTTGTGTGTTTGCCTTACACCAGAAAAATAACCTCCCGATTTGTTTAAGCCCCTGGTGTTCAGTTTCTGGTTTCCATCAGCTGGAAGTGATTTCTGATGGACAGAAGAAGGCCTGTTGTTCCTGACCTTTGTGACCTGGATTTTGTTCATTTTTCTGAGGATCAGCATTGCTTTGTTCTAATGTTATAGAAGGAGAAAAAGTGTCTTGGTATTTCAGTTTAGTTCAGAGAATGGGTTCAGTAATACATTCTGAAAAAGGAAAGAAGAAAAAAAAATTTTGAAGGCATACAGGGGAATCATAGAGGACAATGCCTTGAATGCTTTCACTCTGATTTTAATATAACTGAAAAATGTATGTTTCCTACATCTTAAAAAAAAAAAAAAACCCAACTGTTTTCAAAATGTGTCCACCTCAATTTCTTATACAGTAAGTTCTCTGCTCAGGAATATTTTATCCAGGATTCTGAGAATCTGTTATTTATCTGAATAACTTTGCAGTAGGGAACTCTCTTGATTTATTTTTCAAGGCCTCTTTCTGTAGCCCACTCAATATTTCCTTGCTTGTAAAAGCTCTTAAGCATACTATGTAACTTACTTAGACTTATGCTGGTGTTATGGAGGATTCCCTATGAAAACACACATACAAAATGCCTATTCCTTTAGAAGATCTGATGAATCAATGCTGCACAGCTTATGTGGTACTCTGTAAAATCAAGATAGTAATTTGAAACCTTTAGGGTAACTAGTCTATACTTCCAAGTTAGGAAAGATAAATCAGGAATGCTGCCTTTTGTGTCCAAGGAAGAAATGGCTGAAATACAGATTTTTAGAAAAATAATGAACTGAGAGTAGTTCATGAAGACATAATCCTCCCCTTACACCAACCAACCAACCAACAAGCCAACAAAATGAATAAAAATAAAGCTAGAAGCTCAAAGTAGAGGTTTTATTTGACAAAACCTTATATCTATAAGGTTGATTTAGTATGTAGCAAAGGCAATGGGAAGCATACAACAATGTTGATAATAATGACTAACGTTTATTGACCTCTTAGAAAACACTTGACATAGTCTATACTAATTGTATAGACTGTACTGATTATATTGTTTAATTGACCTCTGTATGTTGTATATGTGGTCAGTTAAATAACAGACAGTAATAATGTCACTGTTTCCTGTGCTTGTTGATCAACATCTAGAGAAAAATACGCATTTGTGGGTGACAGTTGTAAAAGAACAAGCAACTGACTTTCTGGGGAAAAAAGAAGAGGGTTGGGGGGAGGTCAGACATCATAGGATGCTATATTGAATATCTTGGAAAGGAGGCAAGGGTATTCTGAACATCCACAAGTCATGCGCCCAGATTTCAGCCCGGTTCTTACTTAATCCAATAAGAGCAGCTGATCCTGAAGTACCCACAGACTGCATCAACTTCAAATATCTTTGAGAAGTGCAAATCTTCCTGGTGGTTGTATTTTGGAAAGTGTTACCTTGACACTGGCCCAAGGAACCACAGCTATTTTCTAAAAATGGCAAGTATAGTTCTCTATAAGTCATTCCAGGCAAAATATATAACCTAGACTTTAGAAATATACCATAGAAGATCCCCTTAGATTTTCTGGCGTACAGGCTGGGACTCTGAAGGACTGAACACAAAAACTCATATTAATTTTCTTGATTCATTGTGAAAATGATCTCCTCGTGTTTAATGTGTTTATAAAGGCGCAGATGAGGACCACTTGTCTTGGCCCCAGCTGTCGACATTGATCAATAAGCTGTTTTAGCACTCAATGACATAAAAGATTTACACTTTCTTTCCACTGGAAAACATCCTTTGAAATCCACACAGTCATTTTAGGATCTGCTATAAAGACTCTTTTAATGCCATTTATACAAACATAAAACCAAGCACTGAATATTTCTGGCATGAAACAACAATAATAGAAGAAAATGATTCTAATCCTGCCATTAACACTTTTAATTGCTCAGTTGGTTGGATTAACATCCCATTAGCATTGGCTGTTTTTAGAGTCTCAAAATGGATCCATGAATAACAGTAATAGCCATGATCTCCTGAAGTCAAATTTATATAGATTTAATTTCAAGGTTTTGGCAAGACAAAACTTCAAAATGGTTTGGTTGATAATGTCTTCAAGTCTACATTTGGCTCTGCATATAAAGCACATATCTTAAGCATATATTTTATCAAATATATAATCAGTTCAACAATGGAACAGATATTATCCTGAATATATTGGGGATATAATTCAGTACTTTTCCCTGAGGAAGTTATAGTAGAGCCAAGGTTGGTGAGTAAGTAGGGGATAAAGTATTGCGTTGGGCATAAAAGTTGTTCAAGTTTAAAAACCCAAACAAACGTTTTGGCCAACTAGATAGTGTCATTATGACAATAAAGCAAAACAACCTATGGAATAATGATAGCTGCGAGACTAGGGTCTTGTTTGTCTTCTAAAATGACTCTAAAGGCTACTCTGAAAAAGGAATTCTAAAAATTGTTTGATGAGAGATGAATTGGATAAGCAGGGACATTCATGAGATCTTAAGTTAAGACCATATTATACTGAATATCTAAGAACAAGATACTTCAGTTTTCTGTTTCACTTTTTCCATTCAAAAATAAAGAGGTAAGAATACATCGTCTAATTAGTATGCTGCTCAAATGTCTTCAGATAATTGACTTATGATCATTGAAAGAGGTTCTGGGTGTTAGGTAAAAACTCAGTGGTAAAGGCTGGTGAACTATCTTTAAATATAATTAAGTTACTTTTAGTGTTGGGATAATTCTCCATTTGTGAGTGTGTCTGTATGTGTGTTGATGTTAACACAAGCTATATCAAAACATTATAGTAATTGACTCCTTTGATTTCAACTTTCCACTAGGGAAATTTGAATTTCCTATGTTAATTTGGAAATTTGAAAATTCCTATGTTAATTTGAAATTTGAAAATCCCACGTTAATGAATCAGAAGAAAAATGTTGAAAGTACATATATCTTACTGTGGGTAAGATAGTCCATTAAAATAGAAAACATAAAACCTCTTGGAATAATATGAAAAGAAACCACAAAAGCATTTGTTATTCCTGTGTCATTAGTCACCACTAAGCCCATCTTTATAATCTATGTTTAATGATATGCATGGGTCAGTGAGTTAAGATACTCACAAAGCCAGGGAAACTAAGTCCCGTACAGATTTTTTTCAGAGATCTTTTACTGTTACCAAAAGTTTTTGTTCTATGAATAATGTACAAGGCTGAATGGTCTGGATGAGAAAGATGGACGTATATTATTAGCTATACTTTCTGGAGGAAATATTTTCCAGGGCAGCAACTCAGACTCTGCAGTAAACACCGTAAATCAAAGACTCTGTAATGCTGTTGACAAACTGTCCTTAAGCCCTGTTGATAGGTTGGATATTGTAGGCTGGATTAATTTCTTGGGCTGGTGCTATATTTCAGTCACCCCTTCTCTATGTTTAATCAGACAGGCTCACGTAGTTCAAACAGGAGTGAGGCGGGCAGGGGTGCAGGAATATATTGTATTCTGTGAACTCAGCCCATGAAAAGATAAGAAATAGACAGCAGACCTTTCTTTTCAATGGAATGACTTTCCTTGAACCTATGTATGCATCCAGTTAAATGAATTTTTGTTTGATTAAATACAAAATTTCTGGGAAATGGTGTTTCAATTAACATAATTTTAAGTGAACTGATTTACAGATAGGATTTATCTACTCCATGGAAAAATAGAGACTCATGCTACCAGAGTAATAGCATTTACTATGTAGCATTATCAAGATCATTTTTATATGAAAGATAACTCATTTTTTTAAGGAAAGATTAGTTTCACATTTGATATGGGTGTTTTCTGATTTACTCATATATCCTGATGTTATATTAGTTTAATCAAGTTTTTGAATCGTTACTGTGCCTTTTCCATGACTCAAATCGATACTGCTTCAGAAAGTGGGGTCTAGTTGCTCGCCACTCAAAAGCCAGTAAATAGGAGAGGTTGGTGGACAGGAAAGTCTATTTTCTTCTGGACGCTGTCAGCTGAGGTGGGGGGAGAGGGTAAAAGCCTGGTCAAAGGCCAGCTCCATCCCCCCCAAGTAGTCAGTGGGCAAGAGGTTTTACAGGAAAGGGAGGGGCCCACACACAGAAACAGCAGAGTCGGCTCTGACAGGCATGGTGAGTGACATTGGTCGTCCGGTGGTCTGACAGCAGCATCTTGATTCTTTCAAGCAGAGCTAGTCTTCAGTTCCAGGGTCAGTTTGTTCCCGATTTCTCTGAGGCCCGTTCTCAGGATTGCAGCAGCTAACGGGAGGGCTACAGTCGGTCATCGCACAGGTAACTCCCCAGCTGGTGGGGGAGTTCACAGGATAGGCTCAGAATATTATCTAGAGCCCTTGGTTTGTTTAATGGCTACATTATTGTTATTTGGTATCCGTTGACTATTTTCCTTTGTTTCTGCTCTTCTCACTTCTCTGATTAAAATTATTCTTTGACTAAAGGTTTTTAACAGACAAAAGGTAGGCAGAAGACATGGAGGGGCAAGGACCGAAGGGTCCTGCCCCATTTCACCACACGGGCCCCTTCTCAGAAGATGCTGAACACAGTTAACACGTCAGGCTGAGTTTGCAGGAGAAGGGAAGTAGAACACTTTGCTCTTCTTTTACAGTTCACTTCCTATGATGGAATATTAAAGTCCAAAAGAAGACATGATTGGGAAAAACAAGTTTTTTTTAAAAAAATTGTAGTAGTCCTTGGGCCTGACATGTCCAAAACTTTTATGCCATGTTGGACAGACATTTACAAAAGGCTGGGGTCTTGATAAAAATCCAACTGCTGTCCTATATGTCTAAGAAGAGAACGGTACCTGGCATTTCTTTTCATACTTTGAAAACATCGAATCTATATCACTATTCATGCCCTACCCACCTGTTTGGAGGAAGATAGTTCTCTGTGTTTTTTCCCCAAATTGAAGTTTTTCCACTGGTGAAACATGCTCATGCATACACCCTTCTGATCTATTTTATTATTATTATTATTTTGCTGATACTCAATCTGCATTTGCCACGACAACTATCCTTAGCTTTTGGAGAATGGAATTGAGCCTGTTACTGTTCAAGTTCACTGTAGATGTTATATTATTCTGTGTAAAAATTTTGTTTTTCTTTCATCTTTTCCTACTATACAGACATGTGTCTGTCCTTAAAAGAAAATGCCAAGAACAGTGTCATCTCCCAGGTTGGAAGACAGATTCATGTCTGCTCAGTCGTGTCTGAATCTTTGTGACCCCATGGACTGCAGCACTCGAGGCTTCCCTGCCAATCACCAACTCCTGGAGCCTACTCAAACTCATGTCCATCACATTAGTGATGCCATCCAACCATCTCATCCTCTGTCATCCCCTTCTCCTCCCACCTTTCAATCTTTCCCAGCATCAGGGTCTTTTCCAATGAGTCACTTCTTTGCATCAGGTGGCCAAAGTATTAGAGTTTCAGCTTCAGCATCAGTCCTTCCAATGAACACCCAGGACTGATCTCCTTTAGGATGGACTGGTTGGATCTCCTTACAGTCCAAGGGACTCTCAAGAGTCTTCTCCAACACCACGGTTCAAAAGCATTAAGTCTTCAGCTCTCAGCTTTCTTTATAGTCCAACTCTCACATCCATACATGACCACTGGAAAAACCATAGCCTTGACTAGATGGACCTTTGTTGGCAAAGTAATGTCTATGCTGTTGAATATGCCATCTAGGTTGGTCATAGTTTTTCTTCCAAGGAGCAAGCCTCTTTTAATACAAACATCTATATAATGTAGCATATACTTGATATCATTTTCTATATCACAATCATGCATTATTATTGGGAAGCCTAAGAGGAATATCATAAAAATCAATTTGAAGAAAAGTTTCTAATTAAGGGCATGATTATTGGCAAATATAGAATTGTAAATATGTAAATATCTCCTCTCTTACAGATTATATTTTATTTTCAGGACACAGATTTTAAAAGAAACTGGCAGGCAGGGTTATACGTGAGTGAATAGAAAGACATTTAGATCTCTGTCTCTACTTGAAATTTTATATGATACCGTTTTGCTTAGGCAAATTCTTAAGAGTCTTGAAACACAAAGGAAAAAAAATGAAATTCAGACTTGCAAAATGGAAAAAAAAGTCTATATTTTCTTTCAGTACCATTTCAATGCTTTCTTAGAGTTGCAGTATAGAAAATATAATGTACGGTCTTACACAGATCTCACTAGAGCATTCAACTCCTATTTTCAAAGATTTGTTGTAAAATAATGTCTTGAAATTATCTTGGCTGGTAACAATGATTTCTAATTCAAGTTCATTGATATTGAATCAAAACCTAATAGCTCACCGGTGAGACCATGCTCTAACAGTGACAGTTTATAGACACAGTCCACCCCTGAACAAGGCAGGGTTCACGGTGTCAGCTCTCCTTGCTGGTGAAGTCCAGGGACGATAAAGTCTGCACTTGACAATGTGGCTCATCCATAGCCACAGCTCCCCAGCCACAGGTCCGATGAGCTTTGGCTGGTGTAATTCCATAGTACTTACTCTTGGAAAAACCCCTTGCAGACGTGGACCCAGGCAGTTCAAACCTATACTGTTCAAGGGCCAACTGTATGTTCTAATAGATGCTAGGAATACTTTATTCCTGACTTGTAGGAAATACATAGTTTCATGAAGACTGGAAGCAAATACAATCTCAATTAAAATGTAGTGTGTCATATTACAGATATAAAAGCAAAATGCCTTGGAAAAAGGATAGGATGTGACTAATTGTGACAGGAGTGTTAGGGAGAACCTCGGAAAATGGGAAGTATAGATGGAATCACCCGACCTCAGTGGGAATTCAAATCACATCGGCAGGCATCCTAGGAGGAAGGGGAGCTTGAGACTCTGTGACCTATTCCTGGAATAAAAGCTAGCTTGACATTATTAAAATAATAGGGAATGATTCTGTAACTAGGGGGCATGTCAGTTGTGGGTTGGGGGTCTTGACTGTGAAAGGTGTCTTCTTTGGAAAACATTATTTACAGGGACGTGCATTATGTGGGAAGCTGAATGCCATCTGTTTGACTCTAACAAAGTTCTTCTTGCACTATGTCAACTTATATCACCTCAGATGATGCTATTCAGTGGCAAAGCCACAATTCAAATTCAGATATTTCAATTTGTTTACAAAATGAATCCTTTGAACAACATCATAATAACATAACGTAGATGATGTGCCGTACATGTAGTGTGACCGTGTGGGTTTTTGTGTGCTTGGGGGTGAGAATAAGGCTGTTAAGACAATAAGCTCGCTCTCCATTTATTCTAAGAGAGTTTCTTAGACTTCATGCTGCAGAATGACTCTATTAAAGGCCACAGTCTGGATCTCAAGTTCATGGGATTTCTCCCCAGTAGACATGGGGCAAGTCCTGTGACTCTGCATTTTAATCAACTCTGCCAGAGAACCCGGGGTTCCATGGCTCATGTTTTGAGAAATGATTTTAAAATATTTAACACCTTTTAAATAATTTTCAAACTTCAAACATATAAGTATTTGTATTAACTGAGATAAATCCCCTAAGAACTTTTCTGAAACTGCTGTCTAGTGTTTGAGTAGGCATATTCTTTGAAAGAAACATAATTATAAGTCTTAGAAAACTCTGAGAATGAGGAAATATTTCTCCCTCTGTTTTTTTTTTTTTAAAGACCTCCTGGTTCCATGCCACCTTCCCTAACCCAAACTAATCTCACTTTGCAAACTTTATTCCTTCAGGGTTGTACAATATTGATCAGTGACCCCATAACAATGATCTTGTCAATTATAGATAGATTATAGAGCTAAGAATTATAGATGACTATGATTTAATATGCTTTCAGAGTTATAGATATCACAAGCTTGATTTCAGCTTGCCTAGGTTTTATTTTCTCATTTTTTTTTAAACAAAGCTTAGATTTGCCATGATAGTTACAGGTATATTTGAATCTAAGATTGTGTAACCTCAGATATGCAGATGACACCACCCTTATGGCAGAAAGTGAAGAAGAACTAAAGAGTCTCTTGATGAAATTGAAAGAGGAGAGTAAAAAAGTTGGTTTAAAGCTCAACATTCATAAAACTAAGATCATGGCATCTGGTTCCATCACTTCATGGCAAATAGATGGGGAAACAGGGGAAACAGTGGCTGACTTTATTTTTCTGGGCTCCAGAATCACTGCAGATGGTGATTGCAGCCATGAAATTAAAAGACACTTAGTCCTTGGAAAGAAAGTTATAAGCAACCTAGATAGCGTATTAAAAAGCAGAGACATTACTTTACCAACAAAGGTCCATCTAGTCAAGGCTATGGTTTTTCCAGTGGTCATGTATGGATGTGAGAGTTGGACTATAAAGAAAGGTGAGTGCTAAAGAATTGATGCTTTTGAACTGTGGTGTTGGAGAAGACTTTCGAGAGTCCCTTGAACTGTAAGGAGATCCAGCCAGTCCATCCTAAAGGAGATCAGTCCTGGGTGTTCATTGGAAGGACTGATGCTGAAGCTGAAACTCCAGTACTTTGGCCACCTGATGTGAAGAGCTGACTCATTTGAAAAGACCCTAAAGTTGGGAAAGACTGAAGGCAGGAGGAAAAGGGGATGACAGAGGATGAGATGGCTGGATGGCATCACCAACTCGATGGACATGGATTTGGGTGGACTCGGTGTTGGTGATGGACAGGGAGGCCTGGCGTGCTGCGGTTCATGGGGCTGCAAAGAGTCGGACACGACTGAGCGACTGAACTGAACTGAGGATTGTTTAGAAAAACCCGGTTCCTGTGGTCACTGTGGCTGGAGAACTATGCACATTCATCTAATATTTCAAAGTCTTTAAGGAGACAGTTCTCTAATATCTGCTAAACCTTGGAATCACACATTTGTTGCTTGCATGTTGATATTGCAGGCCATGTTTTGGTTCTTCCTATTATTACCTTGAACAGTGAGGAAAAAAAGTCAGGAAAATACAGAAGGATGATGCAGGTACATTTGCTTTCTTTCTGGCATTTTTAGAGAAGTTAATAGCTTCCATTATCACCAAAGTACAGACAACCTCAATTATGTGACAATGGATTTATCACATTAGTGGCTGGCCCTGTAATTCTTGAGTTTGAAAAACGGCATACTGGGTGTCGTGGTCAAGTAGAATTTCTCAAAGTAAAAAATGGATGGAAGTTAAAAAGTGGATATTTTTAGCAAACAGAAATGAGCTCTGTGGTTTCATTCCACATAGTCAAATGAGCAGAGAGGTGTTTAAACGTAAACTCACTTGTTTTTACTTTTTTTCTCATTCAAATATAATGACACATGAAATATTTCAAAAACATAGTATGGGCAATATTTTGAGTTGCATGTTTCTTCCAGTTGAGCAGTGAGTAAGCTATGTGACATGTATAAAGACAGTGAAATTATTTATGCAGAAAAGCTAAGGCTAGGAGCCATTCAGTTATCCGTTCATTCAGCCAAGGTTAAGCAAGTGTTTTCTGTGTATAAGATGCTGTTCTCAGCAGGGGATGATGCAAATGGATAAAACATGATTCCAAGCGTGGTGGAGATGTGCTCTTGGGAATAACCAAAGGCATCAAATCTAGCCATGGTGCGAGGGGCAGTCTGTTCAGGAACAGAGGGTTTGTACTGAGCGCTTCACAGAATGCACTGGGGGCTGTCCAGCCTCATGGTAAGGAGAGATTGCCCCGGTCACTCTTGGCATACAGGGCGATTCAAGAAATTGCAGCCAGATGCATCAAAGACTTGCAAAGAAATACAAGAAATTCTGTGTTGCCAAAGCTTAATATCAGGAAAGACAGGCATGGAGATTGGAGTTGTTTCCAGTGGCTTCCTTGTAAAAAAGCTGGCTTATAGAGTTCCTTAAAGGGAACGTGAGTTAAAAACAAGTTGTAGACGTATAGGGAAGGCAGAGTGGTGGCTCCATTTCTGAATTTCCTTGTGGAGCTTGTATAGGTCTGAGGCCAGCAAAGTGATTGTCATTCTGGAAATTTTTAGGTAACCGAGAGGAACTCATCCGTGAACTTCAAGTACAATTACTGTCATCTATTTTATCACTCAATCGAACTCCCCATTTGGCAGAGAGTTTCAGCTTGCCCCTTTCCAGCTGTCCCGTCGCAAAGACTAGCTCAGAGGTCCCCCGCCTCCAGGGTCTAGTGCCCCAGGAGCTGGGGTGGAGCTGAGGTGATAGCAGCATGATGCCAGTGCCTGGGGCCAAGGAGGCTGGGGACCCCTGGGTTAGGTGGCGGGGTTTACAGATAGATGTCTGCGTATGCGTTTCTTTCTCCTCCTCTTCTCGGGGTGTTTTTGAAGCCCCAAATTGTCTGCAGACCCTGAAAATTCCAAATACCGAATCAAGGCCAAAAAAGAGATGGCTTTCCAGAGCGATCTCTGAAGTCGCGGCTCTCTGCTGTCCCACACAGGGCGGCCCATACCAGCAGTGATGCTCACACAGGGCTGCAAAGTGGGGGATCTGTAGGTTCCCACGTTCATCTCATCCTTGTTGTAACTAAGTACGGTGCCCGCTAAAGTGGAGGGGCTCAGAGAAGCTTCCAGTCTCAGCTCTAAGCTGTGCCCAGACCAGTGCTTTCAAACCCAGCTGCGTGCTGAGCTGAGACCAGGCATCATCAGAAATAAACACAACACTTCAACAGATTCAAGGGTAGTCATTTTCCTTGCTAGGCTTACATAAGAAACTGTATAAACATTGCACTTTCTTATGCGAAATGAACTGTGAAGCAACTGCGAAATTGTGTCTTTGAAACTTGAATAAGCAGCCTTGATGTAAATTCACATTATCTCCCCCAGACACCTGACAATAATTACCTCAGTGATAAATTTGACCAGAGAAAATTGTTCTCTTATCTAGAATGTAAGCAACGGATAAAGAATTGAATGCATTTAAATAGAGGATTTATTTTTTAACACCCTGGTACTTTGATCACGGAAGTGCCCATGTCACATGACAAATCCATGTCCTCAAAACAGAGAAGCCAGGATTAGTGATTCTTTAATGAATGTGTTGTGTGCTGTGCTAAGATGCTTCCATTGTGTCCAACTCTTTGCAACCCTGTGGACTGTAGGTGGTCAGGTCCCTCTGTCCATGGGCATTCTCCAGGGCAAGAATACTGGAGTAGGTTGCCATGCCTGCTTGTAGGGATCAAACCCATGTCGTTTATGTCTCCTGCATTGGCAGGCTTTTATTTTTTAACCACTAGCACCACCTGGGAAGCCCCACGGAAAGTTTTAAAACTTTTTACCTTTTTCACTATGATGGTATAGCACAGGGTGATGGCATTTGTATTTATTTAAAATTTTTACTTCTTTATTTGTAATAGTTAATAGGTATGTGTCAAGTACCTACTACCATAAGAAAATGTGCTGAACAGAGAAGTCATTTGAAAAGATGGGTCATATGTGACCCCTTCCTCCAAAATATGCAGCTAAGAAAGAGGAACAAGATGAATTTCAAATAACTCAAAGTAAATAAGTAAAAGCTTAAAGAGAGTTCAAGGTTGTAGATGAGGATTCCAAGCATGAAAAGATCCCATTAGGGAGGCACTTGGTCTTGTAGAGCGAGCACAACTTTGGGAGCAGGAAGCCGGGTTCTCCTGCTTGTACTCGTCCATATTTGAGACCCGAGGCCTGCATTGTCTCCCACATAACACACAAATCCAAACACAAGGACCTTCACGAGGGGCTCAGCACAGCCTGTGGATGGCTCTCTTCTTACATCAGGAACGGTAAGAGAAAGACGATTATTTCCAGATAAAATCCACGTCTCCAAGTGACTGCTCCAAACTAAGCGATGATTGAAGAAGCATTCGCTCAATTTAAAGTTTCACCGGAGACCTCGAGGTTGCCTGGGAAGGGCATCTGGCCTGCGGCTGTAAGAACGCAGTCAAAATTCAGGCGGGGAAGGGTCAGCAAACCTCCCCAGACTCACAGGTCCAGTCTTCTCCTTCCTTCCTCCTCCCTCGCCCTGTGCCTCTCCACCACTGGCTCTTTTCTCTCTTTCAGCTGCTGTGGTGAGAATTTAGCATTGCCATGATGAAACTCTAAACACTGATCTGAGGAATCAGGAAAGTGTGGTGATGAACACAAGGAGCCGCTGATGGACAGATGAACAGCCGCTAACCCCCAGAGCCGAGTCTTCTTCCGAACGGTCCTAGCTCCAGGAATCATCAAAGGATGGGTCTTGAGATAATAATGCTGAGCACATAGAAGGGATTTAGCAAGTGCTTACAGAATACTTTTTTTTATTCCATTCCAGAAAAAGTTTATCAGATAACAGGTTTTGTAAGAATGTAACATTCAAGCTTTCTCTTTCATTAGGAAAATGACATAAACTTTAGGGATGAAAGTATTTCTCTGTTTCCTGTACCAATTGTTCCATTTTAGATGGTTTTATAACATTATGTAGTATTCATTTTATCAGCATAAGATGTTGAGATCTCAAAAAGATTAAATTTTAGAATTTCTCAAAATGACAAGTATCGCTCCCAAATATAAATGTTTGGTTTTGAAATAATACTTCTAAAATATGGAATATACATTCTGGCTCTCATTTACAAGTTTACATAAAAACGATTCTCATAAAACACCATTTTGTACCATATAAATGATTAGTATCATTCTTCAGGTGCAAAGATTTTTATTTTCCTCCCCTATCAATCACTAGTTCTTGTGAACTTTGTGTGTGTTTGGCAGGGAGCCTCGGCTAACAGGGAGGTTAGCGAACAACCCAACATCATGAAACAATCACAGATATCTCGTACCTTGAAGGGAGCGCCAGATTCAAGCACTGGGGTGGGAGAGGAGAAACTTTTCCCCAAACTTCTAAATTTAGAAGAAACATAGCTAATAGAAGAAGAATTATATGTATGGCTTTCAGGTACGCACCATCTTTGTCTTAAAGGCTGTTCTGTCAGGTAAAAGCACAGCTGCTTCTGCTTTCTCTGCGTTTCCACGTGCAGGAAACAGCAAGGAAGCTTTTATTTCCTTCTTGCCCTTTAGGTCTGTGTGTGTCCCCAAAGCAGAAGTGAGTCACTTTTTAGCGCAAAAGGTGGTTTTGTTTTGTTCATTTTTCCTATTCAGCCACTCCGTGTTTTGACTGGAGAATATAGTCCATTTACATCTAAAGTAATTCTTGATAGCAAGGCACTTGCTTTTGCCATTTTGTTTATTGTTTGCTGGTTGTTTGCGAGTTTACTCCTTTCTTGTTCTTCCTTTGTGATTTGATGGTTTTCTATAATGATACGCTCACCCTTTTTTCATTGTTTGTGTGTCTACTATAGATTTTTGCTTTCTGATTACCACAAGGATCACAGAGAAAATATTTATAGGTTTTTATATTTAATGAATACTGTCCTCTGCTTTTATTAAACCTGTGAATGAAGACTCCAAACCTTTAAATTGCTAAATGAAACAGAGTATTTGATATTATGTTTCCTTTCTATCCTATCAGAACTCATAAAAATAGGATAGGTATTGCTTTTTCATGTGTCCTTATATTGCTTGCTACATTTTTTTGGCATATTACACTGATAATATCTGGAGTCAGTCATAGTTGCAGATTCCAAACTTTGCCACTTATTTGTTCTACCATCTTAAACTATGTAGTTCTGACTCCATTTTTTTTCACCTACAAAATGTACTTCCCTTATGTGGTTATTGTGAGAAATAACTATGTTAATATATGCAGAGTCTTTAGAACAATACCAGGCACAAAGCAAAGGTTAAACAAACATTAACTGGGGCTTCCCAGGCGGTGGTAGTGGTAACGAATCCCCCTGCAATCCAGGAGATGCCTTGAGTTGGCAAGATCCCCTGGAGAAGGAAATGGCAACTCCTCTCTAGTATTCTTGCCTGGGAAGTTCCATGGACAGAGGAGCCTGGCAGGCTACCATCTATTCGGTCGCAAAGAGTCACATGTGACTGAGAATGCATGTAAAGATTAACTCTTCTTATTATAACAAGGAAAACTGTAAGCAGCTCTTTTTCATGCTTTTTGTCTGAATTCCTATAAGTTTCTAATAGAGCAGAGTTCACACAGCATGCCCCCAGCAATGGGGGCAGTTATTGGGTCTATGATGAGGAGAAAGGAGGAGTCCGTGATTAAAGATATTTTCTTTTTGAGTCTTCCTGGGTCTCCATGGAGGCCATAAATGTTATTTGAAAACCTAGAAGGGTAGACATCATTTCGGAAGATGAGAAATGTACTTTTTGCCTACAGATAAATGGAAAACTATTAAACGTGTATGTAAGCTAAATTGGGATAAGGACCTTGCAAGAACAGTAGAAGCTTTGCAACTAATTAGACTCATTTAAAATCCATTACTTGGCTTTCAATTAGGCAAAAAGAGAAGGGAGAATGAGACTCCATTGTTATTTAATTAAGATGAAATTTTGAAACTTGGCAGTTCCAGAAAACCTTCATCTCCCAGAATGTTACGTTCGTCGCTTTAAAACCAGTTATTTTCTAACATATTTTTTCTAATTTTCTCAACATTTTCAGATGGTGAAAAGTATAGTAAAATCAACTTTGATGTTTGCCTTGACTAAGAAGAAAACGTGTTTATTCTAACGGTGAACCGACATCACTAACTGGCATTTGAGAATGAGTGAACATTCATCATTAATGTAGTTAATAGAGTGACGGTGACACTGCAGAGCTGCTTGATTTTGTGGGAAACAATGAATGTCAGGAGCCTTACTAACCTCATATCACATCTTTTTTTCTGGATTAGTTTTAAGAGTATTTAGTCTAGTGCTTAATAAAGAGATTTGTATTGCAGATAATTCAAAACCACATTTTCACGTGTTTGTACTTAGTTTTACTTACCTTTGTTCAGTGTGTGTGTGTGTGTGTGTGTGTGAATAGTGTGAAAGTTGCTCAGTCATATCCGACTCTGTGCCGACTCCATGGACTATACAGCCCATGGATTCTCCAGGCCAGAATACTGGAGTGGGTAGCCTTTCCCTTCTCCAGGGTTGCATCACTGAAAAAAGTCTGTTGACTGTTGTCTCTCTCTCTCTCTCTCCTCTCTCTCACACACACACACTTACTCACTTGCATGTTTGAGAAATGACTCAGTCCTTTCTAAGATTTTTACCTAATCCACTTAATTCTCTCCATTTATTAAATGACTACTAATTTCATGTACTCAAAAGTTAATAGACTTTTATTTGACATGTCCAGGTTACATTTATGGGAGAAGAACACAAAGAAAGTTACCATGTAGTTGCTTGCTGTCAGGTAGCATTTGTATAATGATTCCTGTGATACCTTTTTTATGTATCTGAGTTGATTTCAGTCAGGTGAAGCTGAGTCACTTCTTCTAATGACAAGATGAGGGCTGAACCGATGAATTCTATTTCATCACACCTTGCCTCTTGTGATATATGGACAAGGCTCCCTCTTTCTGGTTCATTTTGTAGTAAATCTTTGTTATTGAATTATACATAATTAGAATGCACAGATTTTAAATTATAGCTTGGTGAATTTTACAAAGTAAACTGTTTAAAATCTAAATATCATTTTCATTATCAACACCCCAAAGCACATTTTCATTTTTGACAACCCGAAGTATTCCCTGGGACCCCCTCCCTCACCAAAGGAAAGTAACCATTATTTTGATTTCTGTCGTTGGGTATCAGTTTGTTCTATTCTTTGAACTGAGTATAAATGGAATCAAAACAGTGTATACACTTCTGTGTCTGGCTTCTTTGTATCAGCATTGTGTGTCTCTGAAATGTTGCTGTGTATAATTCATAATTCTCACTTTTGAAGGAGAATTTGTTCATAAGTCTCATCTTTGTATTGTGTGAACAACTTTATAATAGATGGATATTGTGTTTATAGTTTGGGGCTCTTACGAATAATGTTGGTACAAATATATTTAGACATCTTTTTATGTACACTTATGTGTTATAAAAATAAACAGAAATTACTGGATGTTTAGAGCATGAACTTGTTCAAACTGATTATTGCTGTGCAGTCACCCAGTCAGTCCGACTCTGTGACCCCGCGGGCTGCAGCACGCCAGGCCTCCCCGTCCCTCACCGTCTCCCCAAGTTTGCCCAGGTTCATGTCCATTGAGTCGGTGATGCCGTCCAGCCATCTCGTCCTCTGATGCCCTCTTCTCCTTCTGCCCTCTATCTTCCCCAGCATCAGGGACTTTCTTCCAGTGGCTGTACCAATTTACATTCCCAGCAGAAGGAGATGAAAATCATAGTTGTTCCTCAACCTTGACAACATTGTACCTTGTCAGCTTTTTACAATTAGGGTCTCGTTGTTTAGTTTCTATTTTTCTAATAACTAATTATGTCCATCTTATGCTTATTGGCATCTTGTGTTCTATCCACTTTTTGTGAAGTGCCTGTTCAATGTTTGCCTTTTCTAAAAAAGTAAGTTATTATTTTTAAATAACTTGAAAGAAGTATTTCTGTGTAATCCATATACTACATACCCTTATCTTACTTATATATTTAGATATGTACTGTGGATATGTACCATGGATTTCATGTTTACTTTTAATATTGTACTTTAATTAGCAAAGGCTTCCCGGTGGCTCAGGTGGTAAAGAATCTGTATGCAACGCAAGAGACCTGTGTTTGATCCCTGGGTTAGGAAGATCCTTGGAGAAGTGAATGGCAAACCACTCGGTATTCTGGCCTGGAGAATTCCATGGAGAGAGGAGCCTGGTGGGCTACAGTTCCTGGCATCACAGACAGACAGACACCAGTTAGCAACTAAACAGCAACAATAATTACTATACTCAAGAGGGTAGAGAAAAGAAAGAGGAAAACATAGAAAAAGTCAAGAGAAAATAGAGTGACATTCGAGAACAAAAATTAGGACATGAGAATTTAAGAACTTAGCTGATGGGTTTGCAATGAATTGGGCAGAGATGATGACAGAATTTCTGAACTGGAGAGCCAGTCAATATAAAATGTACAAATTGAAGCATGAGAAAAAGTGGAAGGAAAAAGCATAAATGTGCTTAAATGTAGGGCATGTTCAAAATGTGTTACTTATTTGTAACTGAAGTCTCAGGATGAGATAAGGAAGAGAGTAGCGTCTGAGGAGAAATATGGCGAAAATATAGTAGCAATAGTAGTATTTTACATTGTTAAAGCTCTGTAACAACATAGTGTGAAATTAGGAGTGATGACGTTGTTCAGTAAGGTAAGAAAATTTACCTGGAAAATCTTGATAACTCTCTTAAAGATGAGGTAAATTTGAGTTCTGTGCCTTTAAAATTTATAAACTGAAAAAAAAAAAATTTATAGTCAACTTTTTCAACTGAATGGAGTCTCAAGAATGATTCAACCCAGGCTCCTTCACTTCATTTATGACGCCTGAAAAGGGATTAAAAGGCCTGCCCAGGGTGGCTTGAACACACACCATTCTTTAATTTTCCCATCTCATTCTTTTTATGGACCCATTGTCAAGGAGTCTGTTTACCCAAAGGACCTAATTAGTGGGAGGAAGGGGAGTGGATATTTTCTTCTCTGTTCTGTAGAGAATGCAGTTAGGTTCTAAAGTAGGCAAGAGGATACACTGGGAATCAGTTTCCTGGTTGTTTTGGTCTATCTAAATGGAGCTAAGTAATCATTATTACAGCAGGAGCTGCTGGCTATTAACATCTCCCGCTTTGTTCTCCTTCTGATTGATACAGCGCCCCCTTATCAAGTTTGCTGATCCTGCGCATCCTTCAAAGCCCCACCTTGTTTCTCCTGCTTCTCTCTGTGTAAGTCGCAGTCTCGGATTCCCAAGCCTTTATCTGACATTGTGATATCAGCTGTCACCTCAGAGTCAGAAGATGCGAATCCTAGCGCTCTACCTTGGACAAGCCATACAACTTGCCTAAATCTCTGAATCTCAGTTCCCTAATGTGTGAACCAAGAGTGACACATTGCATCTACCGAATTAAACGTCACCTTGTTTATACCATTCTGTGTTTCTCAAATATTTTACCATAAGCATTTGTTGCTTTTTCAGTCACAAAACTTTAATTTGTGAATAAGTAAATAGTTCTCACCTTAGGCAGGTGTTGAGGCAATTAAATCAAACAAAATCACAAAGTAAAATACTAAGAACAGGGAACAGTGAATACAGCCTGTGAGACAGATCCAGTCTGCCATCTATTCTGGCAAATACAGTTTATTGGAACACCGCCAGGTCCATTTGTTTACATATTAAATAAGGCCAGTTTCCTACTACAAAGGCAGCTAGAGTTGAGGAGTTGCGACTGAGGCAGTGTAATCCATAAAACCAATGATATTCACTGTTTAGACCCTTACAGAAAAGCTTTGCTGTCCTAACTTAGAACATTGCCTGGCATAACAGTTCACCTTCCTTATTCTGGTAACTTATCTCTTTTTCTAAAACAACCCCAAATCCAGAGTTTATGATTTTCCTGAATTCTTACTAATAATTTTGATTGTTATTCAGGAAATTCACTATGTACACGGACCTTTATTATGGATTCCACATTAAAAGAGCATTTTTGCAAAATGCCAAATTTGCTGGTATGCTTACTGTTGGCTTCCCTTGTGACTCATCTGGTAAAGAATCTGCCTGCAAAAAATGCGGCAGACCCGAGTTCAACCCCTGGGTTGGGAAGATCCCCTGGAGAAGGGAGCTGGCTACCCACTGCAGTATTCTGGCCTGAAAATTCCGCAGACTGTACAGTTTGCGGGGTTGCAAAGAGTCGGACACAAAGGACAGATTTTCACTTCGCTTCTTTGGCTGTGGGTGAAAGCAAATTTCTGATATATTATTTTGATGTACTGTATAAATATGTGTGCTATTTAAAGAACAGTGATTTTGCACAGCTGGAATAAATATATTTTACATATGAGTTCATGATTTATTTGAGCTGATTGACAGCTACCTAGACTAGTTTGAGCTACTTGATGTCACATGGATTTCTTCTGGACTAATCTTCTAAAATCAAGATTTATTCATATTAAATAAGGTATTAAAAAAGAAACGGTCCCCTTCCTTGGTGCTGCTATATGCAAGACCATTAAAAACAGCCCTTTGCTTTTCATTTTTAACAGTTAATATAAGGGGTTGAAGAGGGAATACTATATATACATATGCATATATATATATACATATATATACACATACAATATATGCATAGGTAATTGCTGTGCATAGCACTAAAGAAGCCTGTTTCTTTCTACTTAAAATTAGCATTATTTGTAAAGGAGGAATTTGGATATAACCAGACAAAACTTGTCTAACCAGAGAACTCCAGAAATCTGTGGCTTCTTCCTGATGCTATTCCTGGCAACAGCCTTTTACAATTGTTCCCATGAAATGTTGGATCGTAACCGTTTGTAGAACCATCAGAAGGGTTATTGTTGTGACAGTGAACACCAGTCCCAAGTGGAAAAGTGAGTCATCAGGTATCTGTATTTACATGCTAAGGGAGCCTGTCTTAGTCTTTATGTCCAAATTCAAGGTTGTAATTATCTTATATGAGTTACCATTATATCCAGGCAGAACATTCTGTACATAATAAATAATTCCCCATTGAAGAGCAATTAAACAATTTACATTGTGTTATAAGGAAATCTGTTACATGAGGAGGAATTTAAATAACTGTAGAAGTCCATAATAATTCTAATGTGATCAAAATGCCAGTATAATGGGAAACATAAAGTTATAATGAAAGTCTTGTTGCTTAACAATGTAATTACACAAATTAAGAAGCAAACAATAACAGTAGGGGGAAAAGCTCTGAGAAACAACACATAGAAAATAATCAGAACTTGGCGATTGATTCAAAGTTGAGTGATGATTAAATAAGAATTCAAGAAAGTCCCCATTCCAAGTATGTATGGGAAAAAATATTTAATACTCTGCAACAGAGGATCACTGATCATTTGAAAATTATGGCCCTGAAAGATAAATTAAGGTTCAGTGAAGAGAAAAAGAGTATCCATATGGTCTTAGAATTTGGAAGGAGGATATCGACAAGATAGAAACAATTTAATGTCTGCTGACAGATGAATGAACAAAGACAATATGATATATACTGTGAAATACTATTTGGTCATGGAAAAGGATTTTGTTTTTCTTTTTAACCATCTGAGACAACATGGATGAACCTGGAGAATGTTCCACTATATGAAATAAACCAGACACAGAAGGAGAAATACTGTGTTATATGTGAAATCTTAAAAATTTAAACTCACAGAAGCAGAGGCTAGGACTGTGGTCTGTCTACTATTGATGGGTGGTTGTCTGGGGCTGGACGGTGGGAGACATGAGGGTATGTTGTCAAAAGGCATATATACATTTTCACTTGCAGATGAGTAAGTTCTAGAGATCAAACTTGACTCATTTTTTTGTTGTTCAGTCACTAAGTCATGTCTGACTCTTTGTGATCCCATGGACTGCAGCACGCCAGGCTTCCCTGTCCTTCACTGGCTCCCTGAGTTTGCACAAACTCACGTCCATTGAGTCAGTGATGCCATCCAACCATCTTATCCTCTGTCATCTCCTTCTCCACTTGCCCTCAATTTTTCCCATCATCAGAGTCTTTCCCAATGAGTCAGCTCTTCCCATCTGGTGGCCAAAGTATTGGACAGGGATTATAAATAGTTATGTGAGGTGATGAGTGTGTTAATTAGCTGGACTTGATAGGAGCCTGAGTCCCATTAAAGCTTCTATATAAGGTCTGGTACCAGGACACAAAGGTCTGTCTTGTGGTGCTTAAGACAAGACTCCTCTGTAAGTTCCCAGCTTCTTAAACAAACCACCTGCTAGACTGGAGTGTCTGCCTCTTTTCTGTCTTTCCTTGCCCTCTGCTTCTGGGGGCCAGTTTCACCTGAGAAGCTCTAGGGGTTGGGAGCCAACATGAAGTCAACTCTAAGCTTTATATACTGCCCTTTTTGGGCTTCTCCAGTGGCTCAATGGCCAAGAACCTGACTACGAATGCAGGAGACACAGGTTCAAACCCTGGGTCAGGACGATCCCCTGGAGGAGGGTGTGGCAAACCACTCTTGGTTGCTCAGTTGTGTCCAACTCATTGTGACCCCATGGAAGCCCATGCTGTTCTTGCCCAGAAAATCCTATGGACAGAGGAGCCTGGCAGGCTGTGGTCCTTAGGGTCACAAAGAGTTGAACATGACGGAGCCATTAAACAACAACAATAACAACTTCCCTTTTGAGTTTTTGAATCCAACCCTTTTTCGTCTTGAAGATGCAGCTGGGGTTGTTATCTGGCTCATGTTTTGAGAAGACCACAGAGATTGCTGAGAATAGATTGGGCTTCTGAGCAGATAGAATGGACCCTATAAAGGTGCTTTGGAATGATGGGGAACAAATCACGGTGGTTGGACCAGGGTGGAAGCCATCAGGTGGTTAGAAGAGGTCACAGTCTGGAAATACGTTGAAAGAGAGGCTCTCAAGGTGTTCTGACAAACTGGGTAGGAGGCGTGGGAAAGGAAAGGAGTCTTCAATGACAGCAGAGACTGTGACCTTCCTAGCAGGTATTGCTTTGTACAAATAGTGCTTATGGGAAAGATTAGGATTGCTTCTTTGTATAATATACAGTGTGTATGGTTTTATAATATACAGTATATATGAAATATACAGTATGCATGGGTTTCCCTGGTGGCTCAAACAGTAAACAATCTGCCTGCAGTGCAGGAGACCTGGGTTCAATTCCTAGGTTGGGAAGATCCCCTGGAGGAGGGCAAACCTCTCTAATATTCTTGCCTGGAGAATATCCATGGACAGAGGAGCCTGGCGGGCTACAGTCCATGGGGTCACAAAGAGTTGGACACGACTAATTGATTAACACTTCACTTCACATACAGTATGTATACTTTATGGCTTGCTATATTTTGCTGACATTTTGGTTATGAAGTTCAAAAATAATCAGGTGCAGTTGTAGATTGATTATTGTGTATGCAATTACAGTGTGTATGTGTGTGTAAAAGTAAGACAGAAAAGTCATAGATCGATGGAAATAGAGAAATTAGATCCAACAGGGAGAAACTCAATGGTATTGATGGTATCAGTAAAGTTCTGGTTATTCAATTGACTGGTAGATTTGCCTTGTTCACTATATTATGTTATCATATTTTATTATCAGAAAACACATACATGTTGCATGTACTACTTTAGTTATAATACAGAATTTTAAAAAATAGGATTGGGCATGCTGTCTCATGGTATTTTATTTCTCATCCAAAACTTCAGTGCTGTATATTACCAAGATCTTCTGATAAAGGTGTATTTACCAGTGAATCAGCAAACCTGGATCACCTTCAACAATTTGCAAATTCTGAAGAACCTGGCCTCTCAGTCTTGAATATGCATGTCCTAGTTGATCCTGCTTCTTGTGGAAAAGTCTTTTTATTTTTTCCTTTGGTGAGTTGGACAGAACTGAGTGACTCACACTCACGCAGGACTGGTGACAGACTTGTCTCACGGGCTGAATGCTGGAGACAGTTCTGCTGTGCTACAAACTATAAGCAGGGAAGGCGCGCACTCCTTGACGTGTCTGGAAACACACACACACACACAAAACAAATGGAAGACATTTATTTTCTTTCATATGCATGGACAAGAAACTCCCTGGCTCAGTGGTAAAGGATCTACCTGCAATGGAGGAGAGGCAAGAGACACAGGTTCAATCCCTGGGTCAGGAAGATCCCCTGGAGTAGGAAATGGCAACCCACACCAGTATTCTTTCCTGGAGAACTGCATGTACGGGGAGCCTGGTGGGCTATGGGGTCATGAAGAGCCAGACAGAACTGAGTACGCGCACACAAAAAATGCGTGGATGCTTTGTAATGGCCCTGGAATGAAAGTGTCCTTTCTTTCCCTCTTGATTTAAGCAAATTCTTGCTAACAGAAAAACCAGACTTCAAAGGGAGAACAGCAAGGTAGATTTGCAAGTCCTGCTAAACTTTGGATCCATCCAGCTTTGAAGCCTGCTCTATCTTTAGATCATTCAGGTCTGAGCAAAATTTTGTCTGATTTTAAAAGTTAGTTTAGAAGAATACCCATGCCTACAATATAAAGAACTCTGGGACAAAAAAAAATAAGAACTCTGATGCAGCATTTAAGAACAATTGTCCCTGACAAGCAAAGGCATAAAAAAATATTTCTCAAGGAATTTCACTTCCTTTAGCATGAAAACTAGCTTCAACTTGCAGGAAGTTAATTGAAAATCCCCACAGATAGAACTGAAGTGAAGTAAATGCCCATCAGAACATCAAAGCATCTTCATTCCTCAGGTCTTTGGATGAACTTGTAGTCCATTTAGTTCCCTCTGGTATTTTTCGTTAGTAACTTCTGAAGCTTAAAGCTGATTTTCTTAAGCTCATCCTATTTTTTTTTATTCTACTTTATTACTCTCACTAACAGTCATTTTGCTTTCATCGTATATGTTTACTTTCTAATAAGATAATTTTATTTTCCAAATGTCTCTTTTTCTTAACTTTTCAAATAAACATAGAAAATTGCAATATACAATTTCAATGCATTTAAAATTAACAGATCCTAATGTGAAAATCATTACTGAAAGCAAATTTGAAAGCTTTAAATGAACCCCTCTTTTTTTTCCAGAAGCTTTTTTGGGAAGGTTCTTTATATATTTTAAAAAAAATTATTTAGTTTTGATTGAAGGATAATTACTTCACAAGACTGCATTGCAGCCACATCTCAGCCTGAATTGGCCAGAGCACACACGTCCCCTCCCTCATGAGCCTCCCTCCCACGCCCCTCCCCATCCCACCCTCCAGGTGGTCACAGAGCTCTGGGTTGGGGTCCCTGAATCACACAGCAAATTCCCCGGCTGTCTATTTCAAACACGGTGATGTGTATGTTTCCATGCTCCTCTCTCAATCCCTCCTACCCTCTCCTTATGTTCTTTTTAAAGTCTGTGGTTGGGTATGAGTTTCTCCCTTACCCTTTCAGGGATCTGCCTTGGATATAAGTGTGCTTTTATATCTCAGTTAATTTACATACAAATCCATTTGCATCCTGATCCAAGCCCAAGCCCTTTTCTGTCTGCACCCAGGGTACCTGTAACACTGCTGGGCTATGATTCTCAAGCTTAATCTGTCCCCTTGAAGCAGCATAAGCGCTTTTGTATTTAAGCAAATAGAGTCCCAGTTTAAAATTTCTCTCTTTTGCAAGTCTCCTATGTTCCTTTGATCTCCTTCTCCCACCCACACCTGGAGAAATAAAGGATCTCAATGGATGGATTCAACTTTAAGCTGTGCCCTTGCAGTAAGACGTTGCACACAGATGCTCTCAAGCTGCAGGATGCTTTATCACCGTAAATGTGCTCATTCCCATCATCCCCATGGGGGAGAGCACATATTATTATTCCATTAAGGAAATGAGGTCTCTCCGAGCCAATAATCCTCTCCTTAGATCCCTCCTCACATTTTCCTGTTCTAAAACTTTGTCTGCATAAACGGTTCTCCAAGCTTCTTAGCCACAACCTTGTGACTAGCAGAAGAGTCTCTTTTTAAAATAGACGGCTGATGGTAATTCGCTGCTTGGCTCAGGAAGCTCAAACAGGCGCTCTTTGTCACCTTGCAGGGGTGGGATGGGAAGGGAGATGGGAGGGGGTTCAGGAGGGAGGGGGATGTATGGACACCCATGGCTGACCCATGCTGAGGTTTGACAGAAACCAGCAAAATGCTGTAAAGCAACTGTCCTTCAGCTAAAACATAAAATATGAAAAGATAAAGTTTTCCATTTAATCTTTATTTTACCTTGGAGTAAGCTGACTTACAGTGGGCTAGTTCCCTGTGTGCAGCAACGCGATTCAGTTCTGCATGCCCGTGTACCCATCCTGTCTCAGATGCTTTTCCCACAGAGTTCTTCTTTTCCAACCTGAGTGCAGATGCTTTACGAGGTTCTGTTGGTTTCTGCCGTGCAGCAGAGCGAATCCGCTCTGTGTGTACATAGGTCCCCCTTTTGTGGATTTGCTCCTCCTTCAGGTCCCCAGGGAGCGCTAAGTGACACCCCTGTGCTGTGCGGTAGGACCTCCTTACTTCCCCGTTTCATGCACAGCAGTGGGGGCGGGGGGCTTCCCAGGCGGGGCCGGGTGTCGTTTATGTGCAAGTCCCAGCCTCTCAGCTCCTCACCCCCACCTTAGGGTCCATAGGCCTGTTCTGTGCGTCTGTGTCTCTGTTTCTGGCCCAAGGGGCTGACGGCTCTCTGGCTGCAGAGACCTGGATGGAAGCGGGGGTGTGGGAGGGGGTGGTTCTAGACTGAAACCCAGCAGCTCAGCCTTTGACTTGTATATTGTCTGCAGTCCGTCTTATATTATGCTCGGGAAAGAAGGACTGTTAAAGTTGGCCAAAAGGGACATTTCTACTAAAAGGTTCTCCATGAACAGAGCACTTACGATTTTTTCTAGAAAACTCCCCACTTCGACAGAAAACAGAGCAACAACCAATAAAACCAGTCAAAGCCACGTTTCTTTCTCATATATAAACATTTCCAAGCGAATAGGATGTAGGAGAGAAAACTTCTTGGAGGATGTGACTTTTCCTCTGTCTTTTGGCTGCTTCAGTTGCTTCCATTATTTTCTCAGCACTTCTTTACCCTCCAGCTCTACAAAATAGTTCTTCATATTCTTGTTTGTTTGTTTGTTTTTTTCCTTTCTCATGTCTGAGAATTGAAGTCTTAAAAAGAACCTGGTTCCTTTTGGGGGAGAATGGAATTTAGAAACCAATATCTTGTTGTAAGGTGTGTTCATTACTCCTGTGGTTTTATTGAGATTTCTAGGTCCTCTGAGCAGATGGAGTCAGGAAAATAAATACATATATTCTATATATGTAGTAACTCATGTATATCCCATCCTCTCTATATCAAGGTTATCATCCTATAGATAATCTGTGACTAAAGAGCAGCGCAATTTTTCATTTATATTCCTCTAGTTATTCTAAACCATGAAAATATATTATTTTACTATGAGTTAAACTATTGTCTTTTTAAAAATAAAACTAAGCATAGTGTTTCCTGCCTCCCCACCCCAAATTAGACTCTTGGGGAAAAAATGTTACGTTATTGACTAGTGGAATGAAATCTCTTATTTGGGTTTCTTCTTATGAGCTTAAGTCACTGCCTTGCTCTTCGCTGAGAGCTCAGTTGGTAAAGAGCTCACCTGCAATGCAGGAGACCCCAGTTCAATTCCTGGGTCAGGAACATCGCCTGGAGAAGGGAAAGGTTCCCTCTCCAGTATTCTAGCCTAAAGAAGTCCAAGGACTGTATGGTCACGGGGTCACAAAGAGTCAGAGACGACTGAACAATTCTCACTCACTCACTCATTTATCAAGTAGAAAGAGCCAAGCCTTTCCAGCTATTAGTGTAAAAAAAAAAAAAAGTAAAAATTCAGCTTCAATTTGAAGGTAATAACACTCCTAAATTTTTCAGGTTTTCACAACTACAGACTAAAGTTAGATATTACAGAACCAAGTTTTTGAGGAAAAAGAATTATTGAGGCATCTATATAATATTACAGTTTCTGGAGGGTAATTTGCAAAATATATCAAGGACTAATTCTTTAATTCTGTCAAATTTTGTTAAGAATAAAAACCTTGAAACAAACTAGATGTCAGACAATGCTTATGGCTATAGTGCGTCTATGAGGTGGGCTCTGTGTAAGTAGCAAAAACACATGGTTTCAAAAAGCATGTATGTACTCAACGTCACAAAAATGTGTTTTGAGCTAAATAAACACAAAGTGCACACATATTATTATTTAAATATTTTGATATATGATTATGTATAAATATGTATATCTGTATTAATACACAAGTGTGCATGTAGAATTTTATGTAAGCATGCTTATGTGTGTATAGATGTATATAAACACACTCTATATAATTTCTATGTACTTATAACTACATCAGATATATGCATATATAAGCAGAATATTAACAAATGGTAGAATTTGTGGTAATATTTTATTTGTATTTTTCACTATAAATGATGAAATTCCTGTTATAAAATATTTTATTTTAGAAAAATAAGTTATATTTAATCCCAAACTTCATTCTCTCACTTGATAAAATTATGTAGTCATTTTAACCTACAATATAATAGGTACCAGTACTTGGGTTAGACGGCATCACCAACTCAATGGACATGAGTCTGAGTAAACTCTGGGAGTTGGTGATGGACAGGGAAGCCTGGCATGCTGCAGTCCATGGGGTCACAGAGTCGGACACAACTGAGTGACTGAACTGAGTACTTGGGTCCACTCAGAGTTAATCTAACTAAGCAAATATGAGTTATTTATAAAATTTCCCCTCTGTTTCTGTTTAGCTGAAAGTTTTTTTTTTCTTGTAAGTGTTGAATTTTATCAAATGCTTTTTCTGCATTTATTAATATGTTTATATATTTTTCTTTATATTTTAACACGGAAAATAACTGATTGATTTCTTTTTTTTTTAATTTTTTTATTTATTATTTTTTTTTAATTGTTTTTGCCATACATTGTCATGATATCACCATGGGTTTACATACGCTTCCCCTCCGGACCCCCCCCCCCTCTCCCCCCCCCCCGGGAAATCTCGCTGCACCAGCCCCGAGCATCAGTCCAGGGCTGGCGATTGACTAGACATATGAAAATTAACATGCTTCAATGCCCTTCTCCCATATCATCCCACCCTTACACTCATCCACAAAGTCCACGAGTCTATTCTATACATCTGCGTTCCTTTTGCTGTCTCGTATGTTGGGTTCTCGTTACCGTCTTTCTAAATTCCATATATATGCGTTAATATACTATATTGTTGTTTTTGCTTCTGGCTTACTTCACTCTGGATAATGGGCTC
>ML663574.1:2866718-2897135 GCA_007570785.1 Antilocapra americana
GCTTCCCTGTGCCTTCCAGCCAGAAATGTAGCTTGCAGGGCTTAATTATTAATCTGCTTTTACTCCCAGCTATCTTGCTCTCCAAGATTCACCGCAAATCCGCCCGAGAGAATGCTCCCTGGTATTCGGAAACGTTTCTCCTCTTTTTTTTTTTCCTCTTTATTCCAGACTCTTCTTCCGGGACGGATCCCCGCCCCCAACTCTGTCTCTCCCTTTACTTTTTTCTCTCTCTTTTTTCTTTTGTCCTACCTTCTCTTGTCGGCAATGGGCCGTCCCTTCAGATGCCCGATGTCCTCTGCCAGCATTTAGATCCTGTTTTATGGAGTTTGCACGGTCTTTAAAAGTTCTTTTGGTGTATTTATTGGGGAGAGAGTGGTTTCCCCGTCCTATTCCTCCGCCATCTTAGTTCCCCCTCCTAACTGATTGATTTCTAAGTCCTTGGATGGTTCTGATCCTAATAAGGCATGACTTTTTCTTGTCCTTAGAGGAATGCCCACGGCAAGTGAGTTTGAAGATCTGATGTTACTGTCTTGAGATTAATTTTAATCTATCATTCCCTGACGATTGTAAGTGATGCTGTAATACTTTAGAATGAACTCAAAGAAGAGGTTATATATTTGATGTGTTAGATGATGCTTGAATTGGAGGCTGAGAGTTTTTTTCCGAGTGTTTCCTTGAGACCACCAACTCCATAGCTGCTCAGTCTAAGCTACCTCCATGATCAAGAAAGTCTGGGAAACACCATACACTGTATCTGACATGTAGAAATCACAAGGTGTATTGGCAGATTTAAGTTTTTTATAAGTCCTTACAATTTTCTTGAAAAGTTGTGAAAATAAAATGCTTTTTTTTTTTGAGAGATTTCTTTTTCCCCCCAGAGTGATGTTCTTCTTTTTGTAGGAGTCTTATTTTTGATATAAGAAAAGAAAACTTAATTAGCATAAATCTGGGATGGAAATGAAGCTATAAATAGACAATTCAGAGTGCTATAGTTTATTTAATGGAAGAATCAATTCCTGCAAGTGGCATAAAAAATATATTTATTCACCTAAGTATTTCCCAAAGTTACTGGGCTGTGGACTCTCTTGCTTATCATTTATTAATAGCTTTAGAAACCATTAAAACACTTGGGAAAGTTCTTACCTTTTATAAATCAGCATTTTTGAAAATGTTTAATTAGAATTTATTAATCTGTGATAATATAGAGATTTACCAAACTTATACTTTATTTTGTACTTTAAATGAAAATATTATTTCTTATCCTATGAAGAGCAAAAAAAAAAAATCCCAATAAGGTGAAAAGACACTGTTAACTATTCATTACAATCTAAATAAGAAACTTCAAAGTAACCACAATTTTTTTTTAGCCATCTTATATTTTTTTGTGGGCACAAATGCTCTGTTGCTGACTTTTTCAGCTTCAGCCAAAATAAAGCAGAAACAACCTCTTACTGCAGGAAAAAAAAAAAAAAGAGAGAGAGACAAATCCTGGTAGAAAAGGACAAATTTTAAATTTTCAAGTGGCAAGTGCATTTTTTGTACATGTGCCAGAAAGCTTGATTTTAAACTAGATATGCCAAAATTCATTTACTTTAAGTGCAATAAGTCTAATTTTTGAATTGTCTAACATGCTACAGGAAGACATGAGATTAACTTTTGCAATACTTGTGGGGGAAAAAAAAGGTTTATAGAGAAAATTTAAGCATGGAGTGACAGTTCAGTGACTGCTCTATTTTCCGCCCTCTTTTCTGACTGTGTAATATCTTAATTAAAAATCTTTCCAGTTTTACCTACAGAAGCATTTCCAAAGGCTACATCTCACTGACTCTGACTGACCTTCCTGCATGGCAGCCCGTACGCACGGTTTGGAGATGCTGTGTAGACGGAAGCCTTTAAAACTGCTTCCCTACTAACTGCAATGACACGATGCTTCTTTCCAGTCTTTACAATCCTGGCTCACGTGCCATTCTTTCTGCATCTTTGAATGCTTTGCCACCTCTCTTCCAAGATCAGGAAAAACACGTAAGCTCTTCCAGAAGCTTTTACCACTAAGCAAATCTTTCTTGGTAACGTTTCTTTCCTTCCTCTTACGCCATAATGGGAGAAGAGGATGAAGACCGTATTTATGGCACCGCTGGTAGGTATTAGCATTCTGTTAGGACTTCCACGTGTCTGACAAGGAAACCTACCAACATCTCCATTTTACAGAGAACAGAAAGCCTGGGTCAGTCACTGAGTCGGTGGCTGGCTTGGACATGAACTCTAATTTATCTTTCTCGAATCACAGTGTTGTTTTCTACCCTATCATGGGTCTTGCCTGCTAAGTTTCTTCAGTCCTGTCCAACTCTTTGCGACCCCATGGACTGTAGCCCACCAGGCTCCTCTGTCCATGTGATTCTCCAGGCAGGAATGCTGGAATGGGTGGCCATTTCCTTCTCTAGGGGATCTTCCTGATGCAGGGATTGAACCTGAGTCTCCCGCATTACAGGCAGACTCTTTACTGTCTGAGCCACCAGGGAAGCCCTATGTCTCAGTGAGTGCACATTTCTCCTTATTTGTAAGTATACTTTAGTATCTTCTGAATTATAGCTCTTCAGAGAATCCTTGAAAGAACTTCCCTGGCATTCCAGGGCTTAAGACTCTGTGCTTCCAATGCAGAGGAAATGGATTTGATCCCTGGTCAGGGAACTAATATGCAGAGGACATTATGAGAAACGCTGGGCTGGATGAAGCACAAGCTGGAATCAACAATGACCAGAGAAATAACAATAACCTCAGATATGCAGATGACACCACTCTTAGGGCAGAAAGTGAAGAAGAACTAAAGAGCCTCTTGATGAAAGTGAAAGAGGAGAATGAAAATGTTGGCTTAAAACTCAACATTCAGGAAACTAAGATCGCAGCATCTGGTCCCATCACTTCATAGCAGATAGATGGAGAAACAGTGGAAACAATGACAGACTTTATTTTATTGGGCTCCAAAATCACTGCAGATGGTGATTGCAGCCAAGAAATTAAAAGACACTTACTCCTTGGAAGAAAAACTATGACCAACCTAGACAGCATATTAAAAACCAGAGATATTAATTTGCCAAGAAAGGTCCGTCTAGTCAAAGCTATGGTTTTTCCAGTGGTCATGTATGGATGTGAGAGTTGAACTATGTAGAAAACTGAGCGCCAACGAATTGATGCTTTTGAATTCTGGTGTTAGAGACGACTCTTGAGAGTCCCTTGGACTGCAAGCAGATCCAACCAGTCCATCCTAAAGGAAATCAGTCCTGAATATTCATTGGAAGGACTAATACTGAAGCTGAATACAAACTCCAATACTTTGGCTGTCTGATGCAAAGAACTGACTCACTTGAAAAGACCCTGATGCTGGGAAAGATTGAAGGTAGGAGGAGAAGAGGATGACAGAGGACAAGATGGTTGGATGGCATCATCGACTCAATGGACATGAGTTTGAGTGAACTCCAGGAGTTGGTGATGGACAGGGAGGCCTGGCATGCTGCAGTCCGTGGGGTCACAGAGTCGAACACAACTGAGTGACTGGACTGAACTGAACAGGAAACTAAGATCTCAAATGCTATGCAGTGCAGCCAAGAAAAAAAAAAAAAAAAAAAACTTGAAGTATTCTGTTCTCTTTACAGAGGAGGCTCTTGGACACAAGCGCTGCCTCTCCGTTTCTGGACGCTCCCTCTCTCCAGTACTCCGTGGAGTCAGCTCCACTGGAGCCTGGTTAGGCATGGGCGTGAGACCTGCCAGTGGGCCCCTGACATGCGTTTGGCTCCCACTCCTGAGCCGAGTGCTGTCTTTTGAAGAAATGCTGTTATTATTGGAACCATAGGCAGCATAAGAGAAAGAGGCTGAGTCCTACTGTTCAGAGTTCCTTATTGTTTATGAAAATAAAACCCAATGTAAAGCAGGATGCTTAACATAGCAATGGGACCAAAATTGTTTACAGTGACAAATAATAAGATCTGCATCTGAGATGAGTTAATTAATGCACACGTTAACCTAACATTCAGTAATAACAGTGTAGATAAAACAACAACAACAAAAAGCAAAACTCAGACTCTTTGTTTCCTGAATTCCCACAGTCAGCAAGTTTATGCATTTTCCTAATTGTATATTTTAATCTTTCTGAGCCTGCAGAATATTATGATAAATTTAGATGTTTACTCATCTTTCGCTAGGAGAGCCTAAACATTTTTCACAATTCATTAGAAAAACAACAAACCAATGACCAAGAACAATACTTGATTGTACTGTTTCTCTTTGTTCAGAAGGGAATAGAAAGCGTTCTGTTTTGCAATGAGTAGATGGATGATAATGGGAACCTCAATGAGACACTGTTTCAAAATCTATTTTATCTCTGTGACTGGGATTTGTTTGTGTCCCAATCAGCTGATTTGATGAGCACTAGATGCCAGGGCAAGGACCAGGCTTGCCTGAGAACTGAGTTTGGAACTCTTGTGTACCACTTGGCCTAGACAAAGACAGGGAGACTGACCTAAAGCAAATCACTGTCTCCTTCTCTAAAACCCGAAGACATCAAATTTCTCCATTCATTTGAAGGGTCAGAGCATCCAAGTCCAGATTGTATTGAAAAAGTCATATGTGTATTTTCTGTAATAGAGAGAATATTGCAAGTTAAGATGTATTTGTTTGTTTTTTAAGCAAAAAGCAGCAAGCACTGAACACGTTGATTCAGTCTAAGTTCTTTCTGAATTGCCTTGGACGTATTCCTTATTTAATTGTCACGTCGATCATATGAGTAAGTAATGCTGTAATTAAGATCTTTGAATGGGGAAAACCAAGCGTCGACAGGTTAAAAGGACTTAAACCAAGTTGCCTGCCTATTGTGACAAAGAGTCTGAGATTAGAAACCAGTCAGCTGGTATTAGATCCCACACATTTAGGAATTAAGTTATATTTGTTATTTCTAATACTGTCATTGTTCTATTCTGGTTAAATCCAGTTCCCTGGAAGATCTTTTCCTCTTGCAAAAGTTTTGGTGTTATTAAGCAAGAACCTCTTCTTCCTAAGTAGGATTTGTTATTATTGTTCAGTTGCTAAGTCATGGATTGGATCCCTGGGGCGGGAAGATCCCCTGGAGGAGGGCCTGGCAACCCACTGCAGTGCTCTTGCCTGGAGACTCCATGGACAGAGGGGCCTGGCGGCCACAGTCCGGGGGGTCACAGAGAGTCAGACAGGACTGTGCACAGCACAGCACAAGGGCTCTGTAGCAGCGTCAAATGTGAGATATATTTTAATCACATTTTCCCTGGGAGAAGCTTAAATAATTCAAATGATACATAATTAGTGCCAGAGTTATTTTTTCGCACAAAGATTTGCTGGCGGTGAGATGGGTCATTTTCTGAAAGCTAAGACCAAGACACTAAAAATAAATAAAAGCCATAACCTATTTGTTTTTCTGTATAGCAAAGATTTTATTTTAGTGTCTATCTCCAGTACCTATATATTTTAATATTTGGTTTAGAAATACATAGTTTCATATATTTATATATAGATTATATGTATCATATAGATGGATATAGCCATGTTACAAAATTTTAGCCAAAGGAACTCTGAGAAACTTTTGACCATGCTTTCTACTTTTCAATAAATACATTATAGACAAAAGCAATAGATGGATATCATTACTTGCTTAGATTATTTTTATTATGTTCTTTTGGACTGACTCATCACTTATTGGCTGTGGATGTTCAAAAACTGTTAAGAAATTTTCAAACACCCTCATTGAAGCCCTCTTGTACTCTCTCTAATGTTCCTTAAAAACCCAAACCTCCCAATATTTAAACCAGAGAGATGCAGAATTTTAGAAACTAGATATGCTCCTGAAGAGCTAGACACTTTACCCAACAATTTCACTCCATCCTTTGTCTTCCACAGACCTCCTTTCTAACTGCCTGCATGGGGCGACGATTCTAGCCTCTTCTGTCTCCTTCCCTGTCAGTCCTAATCCTAAGGAATGCTTAATGGGGTATGCTAATCACCCTGGAAGGATGGTTCTCAGCATTCTCTCCAGTTCAGTCACTCTGCAGTGTTGAAAGTAAGACAAATCCTTATCCAGTTCTTGGTAGTTTTTAGTTAATTGACTTCTAATGAGGTTCTCGAAGCTCCATGAGACTGAAAATGTTTTTTTTTTTTCTTTGATTTAGGTCAGTCTTGTGAAGTCAAGTGATCCTTAGGAAGTATCACTATGAACAAAGCTAGTAGAGGTGATGAAATTCCAGTGGAGCTATTTCAAATCCTAAAAGATGATGCTGTGAAAGTGGTGCACTTAATAGGCCAGCAAATTTGGAAAACTCAGGAATGGCCGCAGGACTGGAAAAGGTCAGTTTTCATTCTAATCTCAAAGAAAGGCAATGCCAAGGAATGCTCAAACTACCACACAATTGCACTCATCTCACACGCTAGTAAAGTAATGCTCAAAATTCTCCAAGCCAGGCTTCAATAGTAAGTGAACCATGAACTTCCAGATGTTCAACCTGGATTTAGAAAAGGCAGAGGAAGCAGAGATCGATCAAATTGACATCTGTTGGATCATCGAAAAAGCAAGAGAGTTCCAGAAAAATGTCTATTTCTGCTTTATTGACTATGCCAAAGCCTTTGACTGTGTGGATCACAACAAACTGTGGAAAATTCTTAAAGAGATAGAAACACCAGACCACCTGACCTGCCTCTTGAGAAACCTGTATGCAGGTCAGGAAGCAACAGTTAGAACTGGACATGGAACAACAGACCGGTTCCAAATTGGGAAAGGAGTACGTCAAGGCTGTATATTGTCACCCTGCTTATTTAACTTATATGCAGAGTACATCATGAGAAACGCTGTGCTGGATGAAGCACAAGCTGGAATCAAGATTGCAGGGAGAAATATCAATAACCTCAGATATGCAGATGTCACCACACTTATGGCAGAAAGCAAAGACGAACTAAAGAGCCTCTTGACGAAAATGAAAGAGGAGAGTGAAAAAGTTGGCTTAAAGCTCATCATTCAGAAAACTAAGATCATGGCATCTGGTCCCATCACTTCATGGCAAACAGATGGGGGAACAGTGGAAACAGTGAGAGACTTTATTTTTTGGGCTCCAAAATCACTGCAGATGGTGACTACAGCCATGAAATTAGAAGACACTTACTCATTGGAAGGAAAGTTATGATCAACCTAGACAGCATATTAGAAAACAGAGACATTACTTTGCAACAGAGGCCCATCTAGTCAAAGCTATGGCTTTTCCAGTAGTCATGTGTGGATGTGAGAGTTGGACTATAAAGAAAGCTGAGCACCAAAGAATTGATGCTTTTGAACTGTGGGGTTAGAGAAGACTCTTGAGAGTCCCTTGGACTGCAAGGAGATCCAACCAGTCCACCCTAAAGGAGATCAGTCCTAAATATTCATTGGAAGGACTGATGCTGAAGCTGAAATTCCAATACTTTGGCCACCTGATGCAAAGAACTAACTCATTGAAAAGACCCTGATGCTGGGAAGATTGAGGGCCAGAGGAGAAGGGGACAACAGAGGATGAGATCATTGGATGGCATCACTGACTCAATGGATATGAGTTTGAGTAAACTCTGGGAGTTGGTGATGGACAGGGAGGCCTGGAGTGTTGTAGTCCATGGGGTCACAAAGAGTCAGACATGACTGAGCGACTGAATTGAACTGAACTGAATCTTGCATTGAGTTTGGACATTTTTGCACCGCTCATTTAGTGCATGAGGTCAAATATGTACCACAATGAAACGTTCTTTAAAAGGGATAGTAGTACCAAAGATGTCATAGGCTTTTTCTTAATTTATGGGTATAAATAAGTATAAATAATAGTTGCTAACATATGTATATACTGAGCTAAGCACCATCTTTTCCCCACCTCTACCACGGGATTTGTTGGGTCACGACTGTCACATTTTCCATGATCACTTCTTCACTGTGGAATGTTAGGAGGGTGGTCCACATCAGTGATAAGACCCTGCACCCAAATACTCCCTCCCCTCACTCCTGGTTTTTTATCCCACTCTTCTCTCTTCTCCACCCTCCTTTTTTCATCCCCTTTTTCAGTTAATCTTATCTCAGAGGGGCAAAGTATTCTGAGACTCCTAACTCATCCTATTTCTGTTTGTCACAAAATAAATGCTTCCCTGGTGGCTCAGATAGTAGAGAATCTGCCTGCAGTCCAGGAGACCTGGGTTCAGTCCCTGGGTCGGGAAGATCCCCTGGAGGAGGAAATGGCAACCCCCTCCAGTATTCTTGCCTGGAGAATCCCATGGACAGAGGAGCCTGGTGGGCTGCAGTCCATGGGGTCACAAAGGGCCAGACACGACTGAGCACGCATGAAACCAGTCAGACTTTGCCTAGATATTGGCTTCATTTCTTCGTGAATGCCGTGAACTTGTGAAGCCAGTCTCTCTCCCAAAAATCCATTCGTCTTGTCTGCAAATTGAGATCCATGTTAGTTATAGGGAATTTGACAGGCTTAATGCAGAGCACCCTTTTCCCAAACCCAAGTTCTGAGGAAATTGAGAAAATATGGCAAAGCTGGTGGAGTTCAAATTATCTCCTGGATTAATGATAAAACTTGAGGAGGAGGATGGAGCTTAGTGCCAGAGCCAGATGGACGTATTTAGTGGCTCTGAACGGGACATAGGAGCACCCCATGTCCACTCCAGGCTGGACACGCCAGGCGAAGACCACCAAGGTCAGACTGAGGGCAGGGAGGAACTTCACTTCCGAGGAAGAAACAGAAAAGAGCAGAAAAGAAAGAAACTGTGAGCTGCCGTCAGCATGACCAAGCTCCTTGAAGCTGCTGATCTGATGAACAATTCCGTCTCTTCAGGTGGAAGTGACTAAAGGTTAGGAAGGATCACACGTATTATTGGGGGGAACTTCTGAAGGTGGAAGGAATGATTGCTCCAGGTTTCTGAGGTCATAACCCATTGTTGCTTAGACATCAAGCCCATCAGGGAAGAACCAGCACCTTGGTTTCTGAGGACAGTCTTGTCTTCAATTTCATGGCCCTCTAATATCAGCCTCCCCCACTCTGGCTCTCCTCTTAGATCCACAAGTGAGCAATTCACCTGTTCCTCTCAGGATGCTCTGAAATGGGTCAGAATAAAATGCTAAGTAAAATAAAAGCTGGAAGTTCAGGCCCCGTTCTGTTTCTCATTTTGAACTGTGTCCAACCATATGACCCAAAGTAGTGTATCAGAGCACTGACAAGATTAAGTGACAGTCTTATGATTCAGTAGTAAAATATCTCCAAACTAGAGATTCTGGGAGGGAACTGATTCCAAGAGTGTACCCCTTGTGAGTTCAAGTTTGTGTCTTATGTCCTGTATGCTGCTGCTGCTGCTAAGTCATTTCAGTCGTGTCCGACTCTGTGTGACCCCATAGACAACAGCCCACCAGGCTCCTCCATCCCTGGGATGCTCCAGGCAAGAACGCTGGAGTGGGTTTCCATTTCCTTCTCCAATGCGTGAGTGCCTGCTAAGTCGCTTCAGTCATATCTAACTGTGCGACCCCATGGACAGCAGCTCACCAGGCTCCTCTGTTCACAGGATTCTCTAAGCAAGAATACTGGAGTGGGTTGCCATTTCCTTCTCCATATGTACAGTATATTAGCATCCGAAAGAATTAACCCTGCACCAAAGATCCAACAAAAAATTCACATATTCTGAAATATCTAATTTGGCTTCTTATTACACTTAGACTTGAAGGGCACTTGATACCAGTCTACGGTTACTATTCATTCAGCAGCTGCAGCCTGGGGTGTTTTGCCCAGGAATGCGGGTAGCCTCTTTGGGATTCTGGAAAGGAAATTCTTTCAACGTGAAGACTCCAATGCCCATGACCTTTCTTGAAAGACTCTAATAGAAATAACCCCACATCCTTATCACCAACAAATTTAGAAAACAAGATTGTCCTCGGCTACTAGAGATTAATCCCAGGAAATATTATGGTTTCAGAACCTAGCATTGCAAAGAAACTGAAGAAGACACCCAGTTTTGTCTGAGCAAACAAAGAACACCTTGGTTTTATCGTCATCGGAATGGCTTAGTTCAGACCACTTGTCTACAATCTGTGATGTGCAAACTTGCTCCGTTGAGAGTAAGCTCCTTGCAGTACAGATGGTTATTTTGGGCATGACTCACCTGCTATACCCAGGAGGAAAAACTCACTCTTTTGTCTCTTAGACATCACTGCTTTCTTGCCAAATTAAAACTTTGCTCTCAGCTCTTTTTGCATCTTTTCTTCTTTTGTATCCATATATCCACAGCCTGCTAATTTGCGTTTATCCCTTGAGGCTCAGCTCACGGTCCCACAGCTCTGTTGTGCATCTACCTCCACAGTCTTCTGAGTGCAGGTCCTGAGATTTCAATTCTGTTTCAAAGGGGTCTTTCCACTGTTTCCTGGGTGTGAGTTGCTTGGGTGCAAAGTAACTTGGGCTTCCCAGTTGGCACTAGTGATAAAGAATCCTCTTGTCAGTGCAGGAACGCCCAAGAAATGCAGGTTCGATCCCTGGTTCCGGAGGATCCCATGAAGTTAAGAAATGGCAACTCATTCCAGTATTCTTGCCTAGGAAGTTACACGGACAGAGGAGCCTAGTAGGGTATAGACCACAAGGAATTGGACATGACTTAGTAACTCAGTTTCTACCTTGTAGGAAAATTTTTTCCCTAATTCAGTCCCCACTTAAGGACCTGTACTGGGAGGTTTTTATGGAACCAGTGGAAAAGAGACAGGTTGCAAGGCTGATTTCTCTCTCTCTCTCTCTCTCTTTTTTTTTGGGGGGGGGGCTGATTCAGAACTGCTTACTTGGACCTAGCATCTATACTTTAAAGACTTAAGTCTTGTTACTGCACCCAGAACTCAACATGGCCCAAAAATTATGGTTCAACATGCTAATATCATGGGCTTCCCTGATGGCACAAACCACCTGCGCATGTAGGAGAGGCAAGAGACAGAGGTTCGATCCCTGGTTCAGGAAGATCCCCTGGAGGAGGGTGTGGCAACCCACTCCAGGATTCTTGCCTGGGAAATCCCATGGACAGAGGAGCCTGGTGGGCTACAATCTAAGGGATCACTAAGAGTTGGGCATGACTGAGAGACTGAACACTCGTAATAGCTAAAAAACGGATATACAGTGACGTTGTTCCCTTATGGCTGGTTTTTGCTGCAGACAAGCCATACTCCGAGGTATGGAGCTTTCTCCTGAAGCTTCCTACACCTGCTAAGGGCATGTTGATGACTCAGCAAGGCCCACACAGAACCTGCATCTCTGCTTGGAGACCACCTGTGTGGCTAGCATCTGGCGAGCCCACCGATGGGGCAGCGGTGACTTTACTGACACCATCCATGTGGCTTGCATGCCCTGCCTGGGGTCTGAGTGGCCTGGCTGTCCTCAGAAACCCTCTTGGTCCATGGCTCAAGGCCAGGACCACAGCTGGAGGCTGTTCCCATTTGGCAGGTAGAGAGAGCCTGGGCACCATTCCTTTGAGGCCATCTATGTCTGCTTCCCTGTTTCTATGGAAACGGTTACTTCACTGTGGACAGAGACACCACGGGAAGCACCAAACACTCAGCATCACAGATTAAAAAGTGTACAGCCTTGCCAGGGCAGTTACGAACCGAATCCAAATCTGCTTGGATTAATAGGCATGCTCAGTTGTTCAGTCATTTCCCACTCTTTGCAACCCCATGGACGGAAGCCCGCCAGGCTCCTCTGTCCATGGGATTTCCCGGGCAAGAATACTGGAGTGGGTTGCCATTTCCTTCTCCAGGAGATCTTCCCAACCCAGGGATTGAACCCAGGTCTCCCGCATTGTAGGCAGACACTTTACTGTCTGAGCCACCGGGGGTTAATATAAGCCTTTACAAAACACCCAGTTAAGAAAGTTCTCCCCGCATGCTAAGCTCACAGCCCCAAACCGTGTTTCTTAGCTGCATCAAATCTCTCCTAGTGGGAACATTCAGCGTGTGTAATTCTGTCTCTCTCTCTTTCTTCTCGTTAATCCTGCTCCAGTTTTTGAGGAAGCCAGGCACTTGCATCCTCATTCTCCCTGAGTTTCCTGGTCTGAAAAGATTGCAAGACAGGAGCTATTGGAAAGTCCCCACATACTGTGTGCAGAATTTCAATGGAAAGGTCAAACCTGTTCTACCACAGTTGAGTCACCTTGCCTCCTTTGAAAACAAAAAGAACCAAGACAGAGAAGGGCGACTACCACATGTGGAATCTTAAAAAAAAAAAAAAAAAATGATACAAGTGAACCTATGTACAGAACAGAAATAGACTCACAGACATAGAAAACAAACATGATTACCAAAGGGGAAATGTGTGTGGCGAGAGATAAGCTAGGAGGCTGGGCTTAACAGATATACACTACAATATATAAAACAGATAACCATCAAGGACCTACAGTATAGCACAGGGAATTCTACTTAGTATTTTATAATAACTTATAAGGGGAAAGAATCTGAAAAAATATATATGTCGGTATTATTCAATCACTTTGCTGTACACCTGAAACTAACACAACACTGTAAATCAACTATGAAAAGTGAAAGTGAAAGTCGCTCAGTCGTGTCTGACTCTTTGCAACCCCATGGACTGTATAGTGCATGGAATTCTCTAGGACAGAATACTGGACTGGGTAGCCTTTCCCTTCTCCAGGGCATCTTCCCAACCCAGGGATCGAACCCAGGTCTCTCATGTTGCAGGTGGAATCTTTATCAGCTGAGTCATAAGGGAAGTCCAAGAATACTGGAGTGGGTAGCCTATCCCTTCTCTAGTGGATCTTCCCGACCCAGGAATCAAACTGGGGTCTCCTGCATTGCGGGCGGTTTCTTTATCAACTGAGCTACTAGGGAAGCCCAATTTGGTGTATGTGTTCCTCCAAATCACCACTGTATGCAAAAGCATGCAGTAAAACCCACAAGGCTTTGGATCCATTGAGCTTGGGGCATATTATTCTTGAATTTAATCAGAACTCATTAAAAAAAATTACTAAAGAAAGCATAGACACCCAACTAAATTTGGTTATTGTTGTTGTTTAGTAGCAAAGCTGTGGCTGACTCTTTTGCAACCCTACCAGGCTCCTCTGTCCATGGGGTTCTCCAGGCAAGAATACTGAAGTGAGTTGCCATTTCCTCCTCCAGGGGATCTTCCCAATCCAGGGATTGAACCTCTGTTTCCTGCATTGGCAAGCAGATTCTTTACCACTGAGCCACCAGGGAAACCCAACCCAAATGGCAGCACATGTTAAATGGTTAAGAAATCTTTAAGTCCTCTGACAAATGTGGCACCTGACATTTGCTTATGGAAGTGGGCTGGTTACAACGGCTGAGTTACTGGAGAGTGGTGGGAAAAAAGGTTTCTCTGCAATGGGGAAGTCATAACAGCAGATGTGGTTAGGTGTGGCTCAGGGTCCTTGTGAAGTGTGTGTGTTGATGGACTTTGTGTGGTCCCAGATGGTTTGGTTCCTCTCAGTGCAGTTGTGTGGTTCCTTAGTGTTCCTTATTCACAAAAAAAGGAACACTAGTAGCACATTCACCCAAGCAAATGCAAAGTTTCAGTTCAGTTGCTCAGTCATGTCCAGCTCTTTGTGACCCTATGGACTGCAGCATGCCAGGCCTCCCTGTCCATGACCAACTCCCAGAGCTTGCTCAGACTCATGTCCATCAAGTCAGTGATGCCATCCAGCCATCTCATCCTCTGTCATCCCCTTCTCCTCCTGCCCGCAATCTTTCTCAGCATTAAGGTCTTTCCCAATGAGTCAGTTCTTCATATCAGGTGGCCAAATTATTGGGAGTTTCAGCTTCAGCATTTGTCTTTCCAATGAAATATTCAGGACTGATCTCCTTTAGGATGGACTGGTTGGATCTCCTTGCAGTCCAAGGGCCTCTCAGGAGTCTTCTCCAACACCACAGTTCAAAAGCATCAATTCCTCTGCGCTCAGCCTTCTTTATAGATGCAAAGTTTGCTATCCTCAAGTGGACCCTTAATCTACCAATCACGTTGGAACAGATTCACACTTTGCAAAACAAGCAGAAATAATGGTACATATTTACAAACCAGAAGCCACCCCGATCTCCTGACCTGCTTGGAAAGAGTATGACTTATGAGCATTGATCTTCCAAGCGCAGTGGCTTCAGGCCTTGGATTTGGCCCACAGGTGCTGGCCAGAATAAACAGATAATAGGGAAGGGCAATGTGAAGGCCCTTGTTAGGACCTCACAAAGTTACTCAGTCTCTGGCCAGAGTATCTGTGTTCTTTGTGAGAATACAGACAATACCTCAAGAATTGCCGTGGGCTTTGTAAGCAGGAAGAGGAAAAGAAAGAGAGGAAAAACAAATGGCTCTGACCAATTCTTAGAAATGACAAAGGAGATATGAGTCACCTGGCAGTGTCATGTGAGAGACTTGGTAACTAATTTGTTTTTTTTTTGTTTTTTTTTTTTTTTGGCTAAAAACTAAGACAAGAATTATGGGGAGGAAAAAAAATCTATATATTTACTAAATCTATCAGTCAAAGCCATCAAACCCTAAAATCATATTCCAAGTTTCATTAGAAAGAAATTTCAACTTTTATATTTTTGAAGTGAGAATGAATAAATCCCATCTATGTAGTGCGTACATTTAGTTGCTCAGTCATGTCTGACTCTGCCCACTAGGCTTCTCTGTCCATGGGATTCTTCATGCAAGAATACTGGAATGGGTTGCCATTTCTTCCTCCTGGGGATCTTCCCAACACAGAGATGAAACCAGCATCTCCTGCATTGGCAGGCATATTCTTTACCCTGAGCCACCAGGGAAATCCCATCTACCTAGAACTAAAGGCTTATCTTGTAATGATTAAAATATTGGGGGGGGGAAACACATGTAAGTTATAGAGGATAGCAACTTGTCAGTCATTGGAAGTCCAGAAAATAAAATATTTTTATTACTGGAATACAAGAACACTGTATGGACTTCCCCAATAGCTCAGTTGGTAAAGAATCCATCTGCAATGCAGGAGACCCTGGCTCGAGACCAGGAGGAACACGGCATTGTAAAGCAGTTATGTATGTGTGTGTGTTAGCCCCTCAGTGACCCCACGGACTATAATCAGTCTCCTCTGTCCTTGGAATTTCCCAGGCAAGAATACTGGAGTGGGTTGTCATTCACTTCTCCAGGGGATCTTCCCAACCCAGGGATCGAACCTGTGTCTCCTGCATTGCAGGCAGATTCTTAACCATTTGAGCCTCCAAGGAAGCCAAAATAGAGAGAAACATGCATTTAAAGGTACAAACAACAATAAAAAAAGTCATCTAACTTTGGAAAAAGTACATAGAAAATAATAATAAAATTAAATTAAAAAATAAATACTGTAAAAAGAGTAGAAGCAGCACAAATACAATATCATGCACTAATAAGAAATCTAAAACTTCTCACACCTTCGTAAAAATTTAATTTTGTGTGTTTCTGTAATCTTTTGAACTTTATTTTTTAAAATAGATATTTCTTGAGATTAAAGGTTCTAAATGGATTCTTAGATGAATTCAAGAGTCAGAATTATCTTCTTAGTCATGTTCACATGTGTCCAAGACATCTGATTCATTCTATCTGCAATATATTTTGGATGGTGAGTTATTTGGCATAAAGTAGCAAAGCAACTGGTTATTTGACACGTTTTGTTTGGTATCATGTGGAGAGTCATTTTTAGAACCAGCCCTAAATAATTATTCTCCAGTATTTAGCAAGTGTCGTGCTATAGTAGACATTCCAGAAATATCCAGGAGAATCAGGGATCCCTGAGAATTGCACATTGGCCCTTAGATGCTCCTAAATCTATTATAGCATGGCTTCAGTGTTTCGTGTTTCCTACTCTACCCCGCGGGCTCTAGCAAGGAGTACTCTGATTTTTATCACTGTTTTCTCAAGATCTAACACAGCACTGAGTACAAAGTAAGATCTCTCTTGACCAGTTGACCAGAATGAGTGCCTTACAAGAAGATTAGGGCAGAATCACCCCTTTTTGGCTTTTTATGTATTGAAATAACCAGAGAGTGATTGGGACTTCTAGTTAGTTTAGCTTTTGTAAGTTCGTGAGGGGAGACATTCTGAATTTTACTACTTCCTCACTTTTAATGGCCTCAATCAGTCTAGGTCACTGTGGATGTGAGGATGGGGTTGGGAACTGCAGTCGGTGGGGCTCTTCTTACTCTTTGCAGCTCCTTTAAGCTGAATACATCATATACTTGAAATATAAAAATGAAGCCAACTACTTTGAATGTCATCCCCAGAAGCCCCCACTGCCCCAGACCCCACCAGTGTTCCCCTTCATGTTCTTGTCTCCAGGTCCAATTCAAACAGGAGCAGCATCTCTGGTTTCCAAGGAAACCCTGAAAAAATGAAATTTACATAATTCGCTTTGCTCACTCCTGGAATGCAGCCACTTCTGGAGAAATCAGAGCAGCTGTTCAGCTGCCTCATAGCAACACTTCACAACAATATGGGAGGAAAACAGAGAAGAGCAATGCATTTATAATAAGCCACCCGGAGAGGGTAAGGTAGCCAGGCGGGAAAGCATCATTTAGAACTGTCAGTATCTAATTAGTCAGCAGACCTGCTTGGAAGGACAAAGCAATGCATTCTTAATGAAATCAAGAGAACCAGTCTTTGGTTTCATGTTCTTGATGAAGAACAATGATACACATTAAATGCTAAAAATAATACATGTTAAAATTTAAGCATGATATATATTAAATGCTACAAATGCTACACATTAAATGCTATCATTTAAGGACTCCATCTCTTCAGAACACGCTACCAAAGAAGCAACATTTGCAAAGTTGAATGATATTTATTTCAAAAGAATCCAATAAAAACACCCACAGCAAAGAATAAAAGCCAGCTGGGTTATGTGTTTGCAATTCCTTCTGTTTCCTCAAGAGTTTGTAACATTTCACTCCGCTGCCTCTTGTTCAGGATTGCCAAAACCCAGAGATCAATGCAAGAAGCAACATTCTAGTCTTTTTCAAAAAATCAATACCAGCCATTATTTGAATTATGATGCATGATTATGAGTTCATAAATGAGAAGGTAGACTCAAACTTTCAAATGGTAAGAGGAAGACACTTGAGTGGATAGGATCAGTACTACTGGGTGATGCTGTGCAGTTTGTTCTGTAAGGGCATCTAGCCAAGGGAGAAAATGGAATTTTCACAATTCATCACAATCACAGAAAACTAACCAATCTGATCACATGGGACACAGCCTTGTCTACCTCAATGAAACTATGAGCCATGCAGTGTAGGGCCCCAAGACGGACTGGTCATGGTGGAGCGTTCTGACAGACTGTGGCCCACGGGAGAAGGGAATGGCAAACCACTTCAGTATTCTTGCCTTGAGAACCCCATGAAACAGTATGAGAAGGCAAAAAGATAGGACACTGAAAGATGAACGCCCCAGGGTGGTAGGGGCCCAATATGCTACTGGAGATCAGTGGAGAAATAACCCCAGAAAGAATGAAGGGATAGAGCCAAAGCAAAAACAACATCCAGTTGTGGCTGTGACTGGTGATGGAAGCAAGGTCTGATGCTGTAAATAGCAATATTGCATAGGAACCTGGAATGTTAGGTCCATGAATCAGGGCAAATTGGAAGTGGTCAAACAGGAGATGGCAAGAGTGAACGTCGACATTCTAGGAATCAGCGAACTGAGATGGACTGGAATGGGTGAATTTAACTCAGATGACCATTATATCTACTACTGTGGGCAGGAATCCCTTAGAAGAAATGGAGTAGCCATGATAGTCAACAAAAGAGTCTGAAATGCAGTACTTGGATGCAATCTCAAAAACAACAGAATGATCTCTGTTTGTTTCCAAGGCAAACCATTCAATATCATGGTAATCCATGTCTATGCTCTGACCAGTAATGCTGAAGAAGCTGAAGTTGAACAGTTCTATGAAGACCTACAAGACCTTCTAGAACTAACACCCCAAAAGGATATCCTTTTCACCACAGGGGACTGGAATGCAAAACTAGGAAGTCAGGAAACACCTGGAGTAACAGGCAAATTTGGCATTGGAGTACAGAATGAAGCAGGGCAAAGGCTAATATAGAGTTTTGCCAAGAGAACACACTGATCATAGCAAACACCCTCTTCCAACAATACAAGAGGAGACTCTACACATGGACATCACAAGATGGGCAACACTGAAATCAGACTGATTATATTCTTTGTAGCCAAAGATGGAGAAGCTCTACATAGTCAGCAAAACAAGACCGGGGCTGACTGTGGCTCAGATCATGAACTCTTTATTGCCAAATTCAGACTTAAATTGAAGAAAGTGGGGGAAACCACTAGACCATTCAGGCATGACCTAAATCAAATCCCTAACAATTACACAGTGGAAGTGAGAAATGGATTTAAGGGACTAGATCTGGTTCCCATCTCTTCATGGCAAACAGATGGAGAAACAGTGGAAACATTGGCAGACTTTATTTTTTGGGTGCCAAAATCACTGTGGATGGCGACTGCAGCCTTGAAATAAAAAGACATTTACTCCTTGGAGGAAACGTTATGACCAACCTAGACAGCATATTAAAAAGTAGAGACATTACTTTGCCAACAAAGGTCCACCTTGTTAAGGCTATGGTTTTTCCAGTAGTCATGTATGGATGTGAGAGTTGGACTATAAAGAAAGCAGAGTGCCGAAGAATTGATGCTTTTGAACTGTGGTATTGGAGAAGACTCTTGAGAGTCCCTCGGACTGCAAACAGATCCAACCAGTCCATCCTAAAGGAAATCAGCCCTGAATGTTCTGATGCTGGAAGGACTGATGCTGAAGCTGAAACTCCAATACTTTGGCCATCTGATGCAAAGAGCTGAGTCATTTGAAAAGACCCTGATGCTGGGAAAGATTGAAGGTGGGAGAAGGGGACAACAGAGGATGAGATGCTTGGCTGGCATCACCAACTCAAAGGACATGAGTTTGAATAAACTCTGGGAGTTGTTGATGAACAGGGAGGTCTGGCATGCTGCAGTCCATGAGGTTGCAAGGAGTTGGACATGACTGAGCAACTGAATTGAACTGAAAATTCAAGTAAAAGGTCCTAACTATGCAGTCAGGATCCAGGCCACTACTCTCCAAAGTATGGGTACCTTTCTCTCATAACAAAGGTGCCATCTTTTGGCCAAGCCTACAGAGAGCTTCCCTGATGGCTCAGATGTTAAAGAATCTGCCTGCAATGTGAGAAACCCAGGTTCAATCCCTGGCTCAGGAATATCCCCTGGAGAAGAGAATGGTAACCCACTCCAGTATTCTTGCCTGGAGAATTCCATGGACAGAGGAGCCTGGCTGGCTACAGTCCATTGGATCCCAAAGAGTTGGATACAGCTGAGCAGCTGACACACAGAGAGTTACTATATACTATATAGAGACAGCAGTAGCATCTAGAGTTTGGGCATAGAAAACAAATGTATGGTTAGCAGAGGATAAGAAAGGGGAAGGATAGATGAGGAGACTAGGGCTGACATACATACACTATAGCTAGCTATATAGTGAAGCCGTAGTGAAGCTGTTCAGTCGTGTCTGACTCTTTGCGCCCCCATGGATGGTAGCCTGCCAGGCTCCTCTGTCCATGGGATTTTATTGGCAAGAGTACTGGAGTGGGTTGCCATTTCCTTCTCTAAGGGGTCTTCCTGACCCAGGGATCCAACCATATGCACGATACTATGTATAAAACAGATAACCAATAAGGACCTACTGTAAAGCACAGGGAACTCTACTCAGTACTCGGCAATGATCTATATGGGAAAAGAATCTTCAAAAAAGTGGATGTATGTGTATATGTAACTGATCATTTTGATGTACAGCAGTAACTAACATGATATTGTAAATCAATTAGACAACACTAAAATTAAAAAAGAGAGAGAGAGAGAAAGACAGCCTATTTTTCTAGTAGAATCCCTAAATAGAATTTTAGAACTGAGGGACCCTAAGATATCTTCTTATGGAAATACTTCATTTTATAGACAAAGGAATAACCACCAGGGCCAGCTACATAATTTATGGGGGCCCCAGAACAGAAGGAAAATGGGAACCCTTCCTTTAGAAGCAGGAAAAAGGGTTATTAAAATTAGCAACAATTAAAATCTTTAGCCTTTCTACTGAGATCTCTCTTAGCTTGTCGTGCTGCTTTTTATTTGCTTGGTGTTATTTGTTTCATGTGTCCTAAGCAAGGAAATGGAAAGGTATGATTACCAGCATAAATTTCCCATTCTTCTTTGCACTGTACATTGTTTTAAATACAAATATAAGAGCATTTCTCTGGCATGTGGAATCACTGAAGGTATACAATTTGAAGGTCAAACAAACATCTGTGTGTCCTTGGTTGAACAGTGGAAATGCTGCCCAAAACAACCGATTCTGGTTTTTTCACTGCTTGACACACACATCCATCCTATCAGCACTTTCTACCTTGGGCTTACCCATGAGTAACGAAAAGCTGAAATGGAAGGGAATGTAGGACATTGCTTTCTTTGAATCTTTCTCATCATTTTCATCATGAATATTTGGCTGATACAGGGAAGTAACCTGCAAGTAAGGAAGGATATGATGGGTTCTTGACATGTGTGTTTCCTAAAATGTTACTGCCTACTTCCTGCCTTGAAATACAACTTTTCTAAGTAGCTGAGTCTGTTTCTGTTTTGTAAATAAGTTCATTTGTATAATTTATTTTTAAATTTTTTGAGAAAGCTGGTCTTTATTGGAAACCATGTGTGCTAAACATTTAGGTGTACCCTTTCACTTATTTTCATCACAGTATAACTGCTTTACAATGCAGTGGTCGTCTCTGCTGTACAGCAAAGTGAGTCAACATCCTGAGAAGCCCGTAACTGGAGATGACACAGATACCCCAGTGTTCATCACAGCCCTATTTACCATAGCCAGGGCATGGAGCAACCTAAATGTCCAATGACAGAGGAATGGGTCAAGAAGATGTAGTGCATATATACAATGGAATATTACTCAGCCATAAAACAGAAAGCAGTTGGGTCATTTCTTTTTAGCTTCTGCACAGAAATGTTTTATATGATGTTTCTCTTTCTCTGCCTTCACTCAGATTGACAATCTCCAGGTCCACCCATGTGGCTGTCTGGGTGGGAGGCGAGGATGGTACATGTATAGGCTCGGCTGAGCCCCTTTGCTGTGTGCTCGAAACTATCACAGCATCACTAGTCAGCTAAAACACAGTGTAAAATAAAAAGTTACACCACGCAACAGCTTCTAATTTGAATAGGAAGTACAGCCTCTGAGGGATGTCAGCGCTCATCCACTTGGAGATGAACACGCTCACTTTGTCCACTTGACTCCCCCTGGATTCCCATGCATCATCCAGGGGCCGCAGAATTTTGTGTTGTGGGTAAACGGGGCAGTGAGCAAGAAACCACGGCATACGTGCCGTGAGCATCTCCTCCACGAATGTGTACGTGTGTGTGTGTGCCTGCTCAGTCTGTCTGACTCTTTGAGACCCCATGGACTGTAGCCCACCAGGCTCCTCTGTCCGTGGGATTCTCCAGGCAGAAATACTGAAGTGGGTTACGATTCTCTTCTCCAGAGGATGATCTTCCAAACCTAGGGACTGAACCTGGGTCTCCGACGTTGCGGGCAAGTTCTTTACCATCAGAGCCACCAGGAAGATTGGCTAACACAGAGAACGGGTCTTTTCATACACCTTTGGGATAGTCCAATCTTTGCAGACTTCAGAGAATAATTGCAGATTCTTAGAAAAGATCTTTACCTTTTAATCATGTAGATAATATATTTAAAAATTCTTAAATAGGAAGCTATTTTAAATTCCATTCATTTTAGTGAATACAAGAGAGAGTTAGGGGCTTTGTTTTGAACTTACTGTGGTCTCTAGCCATTAAATTATATACAATTTTATGTTTGTAATTATCTGAAAAAAAATCTGAAGGGAGCCCAATTGTTCTCTGGTTTTACCTTGATTAGAAACTGATGAAGATCAAATACAAATTAGGGACCTCCCTGGTGGTCCAGTGGTTAAGAATCCACCTCGCAATGCGGGAGATGCAGGTTTGATCCCTATTCGGGAGAGCTGATCCCATGAGCTGTAACTGCTGAGCCCTCTCTCTCTGGAGACAGAACACCGAACTCCAGACAGTCTGCACGCTGCAACCAAGATCCTGTCTGCTGCAGCTACGAACCAACACAACCAAATAAATAAAGTCACCAACAAACATTTAAAGTACCTCCGAAGACTTCAGCACAGTTATTGCCATCTGGGGTAGGGAGAATAAAAATCCCAAGAAACTCCAAAATGCAAAAAGCGTAATGGTTCAGTCAGGAATGTTTTAGGATCAGTCAGAAATTACAAGTGGAAAAGAGAAGAGGATCAGGACAAATGTTCCGACGTGAGCGTGGGGATGTTTGGGTCCCTCAGTGATCTTTCTTTCTTTCTCCTACTGATGGAAACTTGGCTTCATGAGGCTAACAGTTTCAAGTACTAACAGGGATAATAATGCTAAATGGTGGTATTTCTCCTTCAAGAAGACTCAGGTAGAGTTTAAAACATGCGGTTCTGGGCAGTAGTGAAACTGGACAAACTCATCAGGAGCTATTGTGTCTCCATGTAATGGAACTGATTAAACAATGTGGCTTTGCCCAAAGTTAACTCCTTCCAGACCATTCTTAGAGCTACTAAAAGGAAAACTAAAAGTGGTTAGTGGCTAGTTTTGCCTAAAATCTTCACAGGTTGATCCAGCTCCTCTGTCGTTACCTTACAAGAAAGCTATCAAAATCACTTATCTTAACCATGATGAGGAATTCCGTGAATAATTCCTCTGGCCAGCGATCACATTTACCTCTGTGTCTACAAATAAGATGTGCTGTTTTCCCAGAAATCGTGTTTTCATGACTATTAGTGGGGTGCTATTTTTATTAATCCCAGACAAAAGGTAGTTAAAAGAGACATCAGCAGAGGATACTTTAGGTTTTGTTTTGCCTTGCTTTATTTACTTGCCCTGATGCTAATAATCTGGAAGAAAACATTTCATTCTGTTTCTCCTGCGCCAGAATTATATTGTTTAAGGCATCAGTACAGCACAGTTCTCATGTAAGGAAAAAGGCCCCCTAGCCAGCAAAACTCAACAGAAGTCAGGAAAATGAATAACAAAGGCAGAGGAGCCTGGCTTTTGAAAACCATTAGCATCAGAGCGCTGTTTGTGCTTTTGCAAATGAGATTTTACATCTTAAAGTCCTGCCCTGTGTCTTTGGACACTGTACCCATGGAAACTCCTCACTGGTGAAGAAGGTTATTGAACACCCTGGAGGGTGTTCAGTAAACTTTCAGGTAGGAGGGGGTCTCCCGCTTCACTGAAAAATCTATTTGCTGAACAAAGGAAACATGCATTCTTAAATGTTAATATGTGTCTAAGAACACTGGTTTAAAAACATAAGTTGTAGAATCATGGTAGTGAGGTGACTAAGATATTAATTATAATTAGAGCAAGGTGGGCATCCCAGGTGATGCAGAGTAAAGAAAGGATCTGCCAGTGCGGGAGATGGAAGACATGGGTTCTATCCCTGGGTTGGGAAGATCCCCTGAGAAGGAAATGGCAACCCACTCCAGTATTCTTGCCCGGAGAAACCCATGGACGGGGGGCCTGGTGAGCTATAGTCCCTGGGGTGGCAGAGTCAGACATGACTAAGCATGCATGCAGTGTTTAAGAAAACACACTAAAGAATCAGTTCAGTTCAGTCACTCAGTCATGTCTGACTTTTTGAGACCCCTTGAACCGCAGCACACCAGGACTCCCTGTCCATCAACAACTCCCGGAATCCACCCAAAATCATGTCCATTGAGTTGGTGATGCCAGCCAAGCATCTCATCCTCTGTTGTCCCCTTCTCCCACCTTCAATCTTTCCCAGCATCAGGGTCTTTCCCAATGAGTCAGCTCTTCACATCAGGTGGCCAGAGGATTGGAGCTTCAGCTTCAACATCAGTCCTTCCAATGAACACTCAGGACTGATTTCCTTTAGGATGGACTTGTTGGATATGCTTGCAGTCAAAGGAACTCAAGAGTCTTCAACACCACAGTCCGAAAGCATTAATTCTTTGGCACTCAGCTTTCTTTATAGTCCAACTCACATCCATACATGACTACTGGAAAAACCATAGCCTTGACTAGATGGATAATTTTTGACAAAGTAACGTCTTGGATTTTAATATGCTGTCTTAGTTCAGTTCAGTCACTCAGTCGTGTCTGACTCTTTGCGACCCCATGAACCGCAACACACCAGACCTCCCTGTCCATCACCAACTCCCGGAGTCTACCCAAACCCATGGCCATCAAGTCAGTGATGTCATCCAGCCATCTCATCCTCTGTCATCCCTTTCTTCTCCTACCCCCAATCCTTCTCAGCATTAGGGTCTTTTCCAGTGAGCCAACTCTTCACAAAAGTTGGCCAAAGTATTGGAGTTTCAGTTTCAACTAGGCTGGTCATAACTTTCCTTCCCAAGAGTAAGCATCTTTTAATTTCATTCCTGCAATCACCATCTGCAGTGATTCTGGAGCCCCTAAAAACAAAGTCAGCCACTGTTTCCACTGTTTCCCCATCTATTTGCCATGAAGTGATGGGACCAGATGCCATGATCTTAGTTTTCTGAATGTTGAGCTTTAAGCCAAAATTTTCACTCTCCTTTTCTCTTTCATCAAGAGGCTCTTTAGTTCTTCTTCACTTTCTGCCATAAGGGTGGTGTCATCTACATATCGGAGGTTATTGATATTTCTCCCAGCAATCTTGACTCCAGCTTGTGCTTCATCCAGTCCAGCATTTCACATGATGTACTCTTCATATAAGTTAAATAAGCGGGGTGACAATATACAGCCTTGATGTACTCCTTTTCCTATTTGAAACCAGTCTGTTGCTCCATGTCCAGTACTGTTGCTTCCTGACCTGCACACAGATTTCTCAGGAGGCAGGTCAGGTGGTCTGGTATTCCCATCTCTTTCAGAATTTTCCACAGTTTCTTGTGATCCACCCAGTCAAAGGCTTTGGCACAGTCAATAAAGCAGAAACAAATGTTTTTCTGGAACTGTCTTGCTTTTTGATATTCCAGTGGATGTTGGCAATTTGATTTTTGGTTCCTCTGACTTTTCTAAATCCGGATTGAATATCTGGAAGTTCACGGTTCATGTATTGCTGAAGCCTGGCTTGGAGAATTTTGAACATTACTTTACTAGCATGTGCTGTTCCTGCTGCTGCTAAGTCGCTTCAGTCATGTCCAACTCTATGTGACCCATAGACAGCAGCTCACCAGGCTCTGCTGTCCCTGGGATTCCCCAATCAAGAGCACTGGAGTGGGTTGCCATTTGTGAGACGAGTGCAATTGTGCGGTAATTTGAGCATTCTTTGGCATTGCCTTTCTTTGGGATTGGAATGAAAACTGACCATTTCCAGTCCTGTGACCACTGCTGAGTTTTCCACATTTGCATATTGAGTGCAGCACTTTCACAGCATCATCTTTTAGGATTTGAAATAGCTTAACTGGGATTCCATCACCTCCACTAGCTTTGTTCGTAGTGATGCTTCCTAAGGCCCACTTGACTTCACATTCCAGGAAGTCTGGTTATAGGTGAGTGATCACATCAACAGGATTATCTGGGTCATGAAGATCTTTTTTGTACAGTTCTTCTGTGTATTCTTGCCACCTCTTCTTAATATCTTCCACTTCTGGTAGGTCCATACCATTTCTGTCCTTTATCGAGACCATCTTTGCATGTAATGTTCCCTTGGTATCTCTAATTTTCTTGAAGAGATCTTTAGTCCTTCCCATTCTATAGTTTTCCTCTATTTCTTGGTATCAATCACTGAGAAAGGCTTTCTTATCTCTCCTTGCTATTCTTTGGAACTCTGCATTCAAATGGGAATATCTTTCCTTTTCTTCTTTGCTTTTCATTTCTCTTCTTTTCTCAGCTATTTTTAAGGCCTCCTCAAACAACCATTTTGCCTTTTTTGCATTTCTCTTTCTTGGGAATGGTCTTGATCTCTGTCTCCTGCACAATGTCATGAACCTTCGTCCATAGGTCATCAGGAACTCTATCTATCAGATCTAGTTCCTTGAGTCTATATCTCAATTCCACTGTATAATTGTAAGGGATTTGGTTTAGGTCATACCTGAATGGACTAGTGGTTTCCCCCACTTTCTTCAATTTAAGTCTGAATTTGGCAATAAGGAGTTCATGATCTGAGCTACTTGGCTCCCGGTCTCGCTTTTGCTGACTTCTCCATTTTTGGCTACAAAGAATATAATCAGTCTGATTTCAGTGTTGACCATCTGATGATGTCCATGTGTAGAGTCTTGCGTTGTTGGAAGAGGGTGTTTGCTATGACCAGTGCATTCTCTTGGCAAAACTCTATTAGCCTTTGCCCTGCTTTATTCTGAACTCCAAGGCCAAATTCGCCTGTTACTCCAGGTGCTTCTTGACTTCCTACTTTTACATTCCAGTCCCCTATAATGAAGCAGACATCCTTTTTGGGTGTTAGTTCTAGAAGGTCTTGTAGGTCTTCATAGAATCGTTCAACTTCAGCTTCTTTAGCATTAGATGAAGAATCACCTAATGAAGCATTATATATTGATGTATATATTATTTAATGAAGCATTATATCGTTAGTAAATCAACTGTACTTGAATAAAAACAGCTTAGTTTGTCCTCATAGTCCTTGAACCTACAGTGATGTCATACATTCTCCAAGAAGCAAGTTAAGCCACATTCTTTCCCCTTGTTCGAAGCAGCCATACACAAAATTGTAGCGACTGGTGTGCTAAGAGGGAGGAAAAATATAACAGGAATATGTGTTTAGCCAAAGCGTTTCTTTGTAGGACATATTTTGAATGGGGTCTACCCATTATTGATTTATTCTACAGTCATAGATATTAATTATTCAGAAAGAAAATGGAATGTTGTATAGATGCTTGTGTGCCGGTGTGGTTAGTCATTTCAGTCATGTCCAACTTTTTGCAAACTCATGGACTGTAGCCCATCAGGCTCCTCTGCCCAAGGGATTCTCCAGGCAAGAGTACTGCAGTGGGTTGGCATGTCCTCCTCCAGGGGATCTTCCTGACCCAGGATCAAACCCTTGTCTCTATGTCTCCTGCATTAGCAAGTGAGTTCTTTACCACTAGCACCACCTGGGATCCTATATATAATATGTAAAATAAATATAATTATGATACTTTATGATATTTTAAAGTATATATTAAAGATTTAATTATATAGTTGATTTTTATTATATTAAATTAATATTTTAATACTTTTATAATTATAATGTATCAGTTCAGTCTTTTATATAATTTATACATTATATTAAATATTAAAATTAATATTTTGAATATCACAATTAACATTTTAATTATATAAAATAGACATAATTATGATTATATAACTATATATAATAAATAAAATAAATAATTCCAATACTTAGGTGGTGGCAAGCACAATACCACCCTGCCATCTTGTGGCAGCAAGGAATTTGACAGCAATATTATTTTCTCAAGTGTAATGAGTTTTATCCTACAGCCAGGGCTTACCTGGTGGCTCAGCTGGTAAAGAATCCACCTGCAATGCGGGAGACCAGGGTTCGATCCGTGGGTTGGGAAGATCCCCTGGAGAAGGGAAAGGCTGCCCACTCCAGTATTCTGGCCTGGAAGCTGCCCACTCCAGTATTCTGGCCTGGAGAGCTCCTCCATGGGGTGACAAAGAGTCGGACACGACCGGGTGACTGTCACTTTCATTGCTCCCGGGCACGCTCCGTTTTGCCTGAGAAATCCCGTGGACAGAGGAGCCCGGCGGGCTGCAGCCCATAGGGTGGCAGAGTCAGACACACGACCGAGCGGCTGGCACGTTCCTTTTCACACCAAGGGCCCCGCGGTGATGGAGCGGGCTGGCTGTGGCAGGCGTGCCTGCTCACCGAGATGCTCACATTCCCGTCCTGGAAACCTGTGAAGGCGTCCACGACAGAGGGCACGGTCATGGGTGAAATGCAGACTGCGGACGCTTAACCAAGGAAATGACCCCAGGCTGACGGTGCGAGCTCCTAACGGTGGGAGAAGAGGCAGAGGGGCCTTGCAGAGAGAGGACACCGGGAGGGGAAGCGCAGAGAGCGGCGATGCCGAGGCCCGAGCCCCCAGCCGCGGGCCGGGAGGAGGCGCGGGAGCGGGCTGCCCAGAGAGCCCGCAGAGGGAGCGCAGCCCTTAAAGACGCGAATAAACGGGCACGACGGCGTCACAGCGCTGCGTTCCTCTCTGCCACGCAGCAAAGCGAGGGGCCACGCGTGGCCGCCCTCGTGAGCCCGCCCCATCCCAGCGCACCATCACCGAGCCCAGCTGAGCTCCGGGGCTACGCGCAGCCCCACCGGCTGCTCCACCCCGGGGTGAGCACCTGTCAACCCCAACCCTCAGCTCCTCCCACCCGCTCCTTCCCCGCCCTACCCCACGCACATGCCCTGTCTCTGCAGCTCCCTCCTTATTCTCCGAGGTAGGGTCATCGGCACCGCTTCTCTAAACCCCACATGCATGCATTAATATGCGGGGTCTGTCTGTCTCCCTCCGACTGACTTCCCTCTGTGTGGGGGACTCTGGGTCCGTCAGCGTCCCCATAAACGATCCGACCTCAGTCCTTTTTGTGGTTAATATTCCACCGTCTGTGTGCAGCCCTCTTGACACCTTGATTTACGCGCCGTGAGACCTGTGTCGGGCTTCTGACCCAAAGAACTATAAGCTAGCCCGTTCTTGCTGTTTTAGGTCACTGTGTTGGTAGCCATTTGGTCTAGAAAATACACTAGATGTGTCGTTGATGAGTAGACCAGGGAAGCCCACAGGCCATGATGATGAGGAGTTGAGTCTTTACGGTCAAGAGGGAGCTCTTCTGTAGTTCAGGGAGGATTTGTTTTTTTTTTTTTTCTGGCATAAGCAAAGATCGCACCAGCTGGGTTTTTTGAGAATTGATGAATGGAAGCAAAAGTGGACCCAGGAAGACCTGGGGAGAGGTAGTTGCTATGGTCACTAACAGAGGACTAGAGTAGAAAGTAGCTTTGAAAAGAAGCGACATCAGTTCATTTAAGAGGTGTTCAGGGGGGAGAGGGGGCAACCTTGCCACTTGGTTCTCAGTTTTGAGACTTAAGGCCCACGTGGTGGCTCAGACAGTTAAGAGTACCCTGTAATGCAGGAGACCTGGCTAGGGAGGATCCCCTGGAGGAGAGCATGGCAGCCCACTCCAGCATTCTTGCCTGGAAAAATCCTCATGGACAGGGAAGCCTGGCGCGCTGCAGTCCTTGGGGTCACAAAGAATCGGACACGACTTAGTGACTCAACAGCAACAACCAACGTGGCAAAATGGACTCTGACGACGTGATTCAGTGAAAGATGAGTGACTGAACAACAATAGTAATATACCAAAGTTAATCTCTCAGTTCTGACAAATGCGCCAAGCAATAGTAAAAGGTTTACCTAAGAGGAAGCTCGGTGAGGTGTATACAGGAACGCCTGTATTACTTTGCTAAGTTTTTGCAAATGTAAAATTGTTCCAAAATACAATACTTATTAAAGATGAAATATATAGCCATAATCACGATGCTGTGATCACTCACCTAGAGCCAGACATCCTGGAATGTGAAGTCAGGTGGGCTTTAGGAAGCATCACTACAAACAAAGCTAGTGCAGGTGATGGAATCCCTGCTGAGCTATTTCAAATCCTGAAAGATGATGCTGTGAAAGTGCAGCACTCAATATGCCAGCAAATATGGAAAACTCAGCAGTGGCCACAGGACTGGAAAACATCAGTTGTCATTCCAATCCCTAAGAAAGGTAATGCCAAAGAATGCTCAAACTACCATACAATTGCACTCATCTCACACGCTAGTATAGTAATGCTTAAAATTCTCCAAGCCAAGCTTCAGCAATACATGAACCATGAACTTCCAGATGTTCAAGCTGGTTTTAGAAAAGGCAGAGGAACCAGAGATCAAATTGCCAACATCCGATGGATCATTGAAAAAGCAAAAGAGTTCCAGAAAAGCATCTATTTCTGCTTTATTGACTATGCCAAAGCCTTTGACTGTGTAGATCACAATAAACTGTGGAAAGTTCTGAAAGAGATGGGAATACCAGACCATCAGACCTGTCTCTTGAGAAATCTGTATGCAGGTCAGGAAGCAACAGTTAGAACTGGACATGGAACAACAGACTGATTCCAAATAGGAAAAGGAGTACATCAAGGCTGTGTATTGTCACTGTGCTTATTTAACTTACATGCAGAGTACATCATGAAAAATGCTGGGCTGGAAGAAGCACAGGCTGGAATCAATATTGCTGGGAGA